>JAYESA010000015.1:20874899-21270493 GCA_036927795.1 Iris macrosiphon | reverse complement strand
ACCATCTTGACGTAGTTATAAGGGATTCCCCATTCCGTGAAATGTGATACTGTACCAATTCATCAAGCTATAAACCTTTTGCGAGTTTTTAATGTGGCCTTTCTCCAATCATCAAACTCGAAATCATTGCCAATGTAATGCGGTTTCAACTGATTTGCCACTCTCGGAGATGTAGTCCCGCACAGATTGGTCCCCTTCCGGTCCATAGAATGATCCAAGTGCTTTATAGCTTGTCGAATGATTCAAGTGCATTCTTGGGTTTTGTGGTCCTCACTTACTCAACACCACACCTTTCAGACCCCTTGTAACACAAGAAAATGTCCTTACTTGCAGATTATTCACCTCACCCCACTTTGCGGTCATTCTCACTAGGGTTGAGCATTATTCGATTTTGAACCGAAAATCAAATCGAATCGAATAAGAGATTCAGCCAGTTTTAAAAAAATTCTGTTCGATTTCGCTTTTAAAAATACTAAATTTTTCTTATGCGGTTTCGATTTTGGATTTCGGTCCAAAAGTTAAAACCGAATAAGAAATTTTAGTTTATATATATATATATATATATATATATATAAAAGGCGCAAATAAATCGAATAAACCGAACCGATTTAATTCGGTTCGGTTATGGACCATTTCAGTTCGATTTCAGTTTTGCTTTTTCGATTTTCGGTTATTCGGTTCGGTTGGAACCGAATTAACCGAATGTTCACCCTAATTCTCACAATCATTTTAGTCACATAAAGGCTTCATTCAAATTATCGAACTGTTCCCTACTAAGATTGACATATGGGAACCAAGTCGTGTTCCCTAATAAGATTGACATTTGGAAACCAAGTCGTGATGAAAGGTCCCGTTGAACCGAATTTGATAAATGAATCTAAGAAATAGTGAATTTTTTGTTTGTTTCTTAATAGCTCTCTCAGTTCGAGTATCTATAATTTGAATTGATACCTTTCATTGATTTTCTCCCTGAAGACGTACACAGTTTCTCATGGTGATGTCAACATCCCTTTCTCTGTAGACCTTGTGATGGCAAACACGCCATCCTCACAACAATGATGAACCTTTGTCGGAATATCTCGTCGTGGCCACCATGATCGATACAATACCCGACACGTACTATCATCTCTGACACTCGGCTAGTTGTTGCTTTTAGCTTTGAACCTCATTAATATATTTAAATGGAAAGATAGCACGACCAGTGCATAGCCAATCAACAAAGACTTGCTTGGTCTTGCTTTTATACAAGATTGATGCATAAGCATGCTCAAGAATAACCTTCAATGAACAATAAGATCCTGGTAATGCAACAAAACCGATTTCCAAAAACCAAATACCTTTTTCTTTTTAATCTAGGAACCCCACTATGCTATCGTAACTTAGCTATTATAAAATAACAATAATAGCTATTATAAAGACAAATTTTATAGACATTTCATATTTTACTTAGGATAGTCCATTAATTCAGGACAGTCCAGATTTTGTAACTTTTATTCAGGAGAGTCCAAAATTTACTGAAAACAGTCCAACCCCACACAAACCTTTCCAAAATCCTTCATTCTAAATTTCTACTCTCTCTTTTCAAATTCGCAAACTGCCAAACCCTAGTTCCAACCCCAACCGTCGGAGAAGGAGGAGGCGGCGGCGGCGGCGGCGGCGGCGGCGGAGGCGCACGGAGGAGGAGACGACGACGGGAGACGGAGGCTAGCAGCAGCAGGCACGGACGGTAGCGGGGTGCGGGGGCAGCCTCCGCTGTTGTTGCCGCCGCCAACCCCCGCACCCCCCCCCCCCCCCCGCTGCTACTTCTTCTTCTTCTTCCACTTCTTCCAAGTCATTCTTATTGGAAAGACTGTCAATTTTTTTTACAGTTCTAATTATTTAGGACTGTCACAATGTTGACAATCCTTCTAATTGGAAGAACTATCAACATTTTTGACAGTCCTAAATAATTAGGACAGTCAAAAATGTTGACAGTTGTGACAGTCCTGGAAAAAAAATTGGGCTGAAAAATAGAAGAAATTGTCTTTTATATGAAAATTTGGACTGTCATCAAGTAAAAAAATTAGTAACAAAACTTGTTAAAAAAACTGAAACAATTGGACTGTCCTAAGCAATATATATAGTGCCTTTAGAATTTGCCATCATAAATGACAATAACATGATTTTTTTTCTTTTCACGAAAAATTATTCAGCGGACCAGATTCACCACATGACATTGGTGAGGTCTTGCTCTTCTCCAATAACAACATAACACACAAGAAAACAGATAGTGGTGTGTCATGCTATTATTGAAGGAGATCAAGATCTCATTACTGTCTACTGAAAATATATATTTTTTTTTTTCACGACAAAATCACTTGTACGATCAGAGTTGTGCAAGGCTTGGAAAAAAAAAAAAACCTACTCTCTTTGTTTAATCAATTTTGTTTGGTCAACTTGACAGTCGATCCTGATCCACTCTGGTCGAGTCCTCAGCAACATGACATGCTGCACCACAAACTCCTATCAGTAAAAAAGAAAAAGAAAAATCAGTATGCATGCATCAGCCCTGATATAGTGAAGTATCATGGATTTGTATTTATTGCGAAACATAGTCAATATACATACAGTAGTTCCAACAATGCAAGGGTTCAACTGAAACAGTGTAGGTCTTTTGATCACAATAGGGAAAGAAGCAATGCAATGAGAGAACTAAAAGACAAGGAAAACCACAAGTAAGAATACATGGTTCTGGCAACTGTACTTATAAGAACAAGATATCCTTAATATTCCAAGATTACAAGGCTTACAAGAGTTTCTACATCCCGTATACTAGTCTTGCAAATGATTAAAACACAGACAACCATAAGCAAGAGCACAATTGTTCAAACGGCTAGGTTTCATGATTTGAGAAATTAGAACAAACCTTTACAAACGCTCCACACACCCGTTTGTGTTTTCCACTTAGCTTTGAAAATTTTAGTCCCACATTAAAAAATTATCAATGTGTATATCTCAATATATAGTTATGCTTAGTATTGATATATGCACATGGAGTGGTAGTCCATGTGGGTTGACTTTCCTAGAGGGATTAAGTGTGAACTCCATTAAGACAATCTTTGTTTTGTCACCACCTCTGAAAAGTTTTCCTTAGGAGCTAAAGCTCCGAAGGGACTTAGCGACTCGGGTTCAGGCTCAAGGGCGCAAAGTGACGCTTTGTTGGCGCACTTAGCACGTCAGCATCGTCGCATGGCGCTCGAACGCATGCTTCGTGGTGCATGCGGCCAAAGCGCTATGCTGCCAAGGCACTATGCGTCCAAGCATTATGCGACCAGAGTCTTTGTGGTCAGGTGCTATGCGACCAGGTTTGGATGGACGAGTTGACTGTGGAGGGGACATGGTATGCTTTAGGCGGCACATGTGGCGCATGGTTTTCTGTGCCTTCCGGAATATGCAGTGCATGCGGCGCGAGCGGCTGCTTTCGGCGTTTGGCGGCGATGTCTGCCTCGTGCAATACAGCGTGACTGGCGGCGAAGGCGGCACATGCGGTGCCTGCGACTTTGACACCCATGTTTTGGGGATCTGGTCGGTCAGCGCATATGCGGCCTGGAGTTTCCTCAGACCGTATAGGTGATATCTTCCTCTATATATAGAGGACATCTTCTTTCATTTGAAGAGAGAGAAAACAGATAAAAAAATCGAGAACACCAGATCATATGCGGCCCAGAGTGTCCCCTCCCACATAGTGTTTCCGAGTCTTTTCGAATGTGACATTAAGCGTTCCAAAAGTTCCTTTGTGAACTTGCTGGTTCCTGGGGGCAGATCGTCTGTACGGCGAATCTTGCTTTGAGGAACGGTAGTTTTGACCACCCCATCAAGGAGCTTCTTTTCAGCTTTTTCTTTGCTACGTTCTATCTCATTGTAGCGTCTGCGAACGTAAAGAGAAGAACGTTTTACTCGTTGCTTGTTGTAATCTTCATTTTCTTCGAAATCAGTTGTAACATGTTCTTGGTTCGTGCTTCGTTGGAATCGAGATATATCAAATGAGGAACTCTTGTATGAATATCTGATCTCGACGACAACTTGGGTTCCAGTAGAGAACGGACCTTCGAGTCTCGCTAGTAGCTCTGTTATGGTCCGCGTTCTACCATCTTTGATCCGCCTCAGAATTAACAATCTCAAAGCAAGATCCGAAGAAAAATATAGAACATCCGATCAAATCTTCTCGGCAACAAGTTTTCACAAAACATGAGAAGATTGACGGGATACACTTCGAATATTTGGATGAGGGAAGGAGTCCTTTGTCAAATGTTGAAAGTTAGTTGTCGGAACCTACCATTTTCCAGGATGAAGGAGTTAGCGTTTGAAGGACGCGCATTCCAGTTGGAAGGAAGATTACAAGATAAGTACCAAGGATTGCAGAGTACGCGCATAAGGAGAGCTCTTTGGTGCTTGGCAAGACTTGGCTGCATGGTAGGCTCTTGTCGCATGGCAGACTCTTGTCGTATGGCAGGATCTTGCCACATGGAAGCATATTGGAGGTCTTGGCGCATGGTAGAGTTGGCCGCATAGTATCTTATGCGCATGGTCGTCTCTGCGCATGGCAAGATTGGCGCATGGTGGCCTAGGTGCATAAAGATCACTACACTAGACAGGACTTAGCACATGGCTGAAATTGGAACTTAAAAGCAGAACCAATTCAAACCAATATAGCAAGGTATAGCTAAACTTGGTTCCTTTGATTACTTAACTTGGTTGCTATTATTGTGTAGGTTGAGTCATCAAGCGTGGTTATTGACTGGTGGGTAGACACTGGTGCATTTGGCCACGCATGCTCTGGAAAAGAGCAGTTCACCAAGAAAGAGCACTGTCTTAGAAGAATGTCTCTATGGCGAACAAGTGTCAAGCAGAATATTTAGGGATCGAGATTATAATTCTGGACTTCCGGCTTGAAAAATAGATTGCTCTTATTGAGTTGTGACGCATCTGACTGAGACATGTCTTTTCCAACAAAGATGTCTAGTTTAGGGATATCTCCAAGATGTAGGGGTAAGGAGGTGGAGAGGTGATGACTATGACTACAAGTACAGATCCTCTGGAGCTGGTGCGCTCAGATATCTGTGACTTCTATTCTCCACAAAAGGGCCGGGATGAAGTTTATCACTTCTTTATTCGACGATTTCTCGGGAAACGCATTCGCGTATATTCTAATAATCGAAGGATGAAGCATTCGAGAACCTCAGGGACTTCAAGTTTGAAGCTGAGCGTCATACCGGTCTACAACTCAATAGAATCAGAAGTTATCAAGACGAAGTGCATCGATCTTTGGATTCGCATTATTCAGCTTAGAACATGGAATTGACTATGGAACGTGCATCGTTCTTTGGATTCGCATCGTTTAGCTTAGAACATGGAATTGACTATGGAACGTGCATCATTCTTTGGATTTGCATCGTTCAGCTTAGAACACAGAATTGACTATAGAACATGCATCATTCTTTGGATTCACATCGTTCAGCTTAGAACATGGAATTGACTATGGAACGACATCTTCGTACTCACCCAGTCCATTGAAGGTGCAGATAGGAAGGACGAGCAGTTGACAGTAATAATAATTTCTATATTGTTGTTCAAAGGACTTTCCAGATTGTCTGTAGGAGAATGTTGCACTTACGGTTATGTCCTAAGTACCGTTCGTCACTTCTGATGTAACTCTGGTTCAAAGTCAGATCCACATGAATATCATTCAATTATGGGGGTTTTAGGCGTATGAGTTATTTCCGGAGGACCTTTCCAGCCTGAGAAGCTGGCACTTCTGTAGAAGAAGATGTAGTCCAGGAAGGAGTTGACTTAAGCGAGATATCATTTGAACCAGAACTCGAAGAGCAGTCAGCTAGAAGAGTCAGGAGGTCGAAAGATCAAAGATGATCTTATCACCTATCATATGGAGGTCATACCACTTACCAATGATGAGGCGATAAAGACCAAGGACTCGGTCTGCTGGAAGGAGGCAGTCCATGAAGAGATTGACTCTATAATAACACTTGGATGTTGATCAATCTGCTTGAAGGAGCTAAACCTATCATATGCTTATATATCTTCAGTAGAAGAAAATAGAAGCATACATAACAAATAAGTTCAAGACTAGGCTTGTAGCCTAGGGGTTTTCTCAGATATAGGGGATTGAGTTCTTTGGTACCTCGTTGAAGGTGTCATATATCAGGATGATGATTGTTGTAGCTACTATTCATAAGCTGATTGTTTATCAGATGAAGGAAAGACAAACATAAGAGATTCACGGACAACAGCTAGAATTATTGTCATTCAGGATTGAAGACAGTCTGCGGGTTGGTGATATCTCAGTACGGCCTGAAGCAAATCCAAGGATGTAGCAGCAGGAGTTTGACAAGTTATCTAGTCAAAGTTGTTACAGGATCAACAAGACAGACAAGAGTGTGTACACGAAGTTCGCTGATAATAAATGACTCATCTTTTGTATCTATGTGGATGACTTGTTAATCCCAGTTGCGGATATAGAAGTGTCACTAGAACAAAGATGTCCTTTTGTCCAAACTCAGGACATGAGATTGCGAATGTCATCCTAAGGATATAAGATAATCTGGATGTCAGGTAGGCTTGCTCAGTCACAAGCTCTCTGCATAAGAAGTTTGGTCACACGCTTTGGGTATCAGGGTCGATACTCCTCAGGTGTAACGTGAAGATGAAGAAGCCTAATCCAAGGAAAAGCATCATACAATTGGTGTACTCGAGCTTCATCAGGTGTATGATTCAAGCTGCGAATACCACCATGCCTGATATAGCTTTCGTTGTAGGAATACTGAGTCAGTTCACGAGTAGTATGTGTGTTGTTGAACACTGAAAGCTGTAAAGAGAGTCGTCAGAATTCTCAAGTAAACTCAGTGGTATATCCTGCACTACAACAGTTATCCAGATATGATGGAAGGATTCGTGATGCCAGTTGGTGCTCAGGAAAGAAGAGTGAAAGATTCACAGGATGACGTAACTTCTCCAGGGGTGGTACTGTTATATCGTGGAAGTCGAAGAAGCAGTCTTTACTCTTAGAATTATATGCACTATCAGCTACAGCATATAAAGCAGAATGGCTCTGGAAGCTCTCAAATGATATTCATATGGTTAGTACACAGATTTGGGTGATACCGACATACTGTGAAAACCAGGAAGCTGCAACAGTGACATATATTCATCTCTTCAAAGGTTTGAAGAGAATTGTGTGGATAAAACACAGAACACTTAATGAGCGCAGCCAGCGTTGATCATTATAGTGGTTAATGTTCGCAGTCAGGTGATTCTAGAGAATTCGTTCATGATAGGCCTCAAGGGCCAGTATAGAATACTGAATGAGCGCAGCTAGCGTGGATCATTACAGTAGCTAATGTTCGGAGCCAGGTGAATCTGGCGGATCCGTTCATAATATGCCTCAAGAGCCAGCTGGTCGTAAGAACTATAAAGGAGCGTAGTACTCCATGCTACCGTGGGATGACACCACCATGAGGTACCTCGACAGGGTAAAGCCTCGGCTTGGGGCCATGTCACAGCGGAAGTAGCACCGCATATAGTCATCGTCAAGCACTACGAAGGAGCGTAGTTCTCCATGTTATTGTGGGGTGACACCACCATGAGGTACCTCGACAAGGTAAAGCCTCAGCTGCGAGCCATGTCACAGTAGTAGTAACGCCGCACATAGTCAAGGACACAGCAGATATGGGCTTGAAGGACCTATGATATTGCGTCTCTGCAATCCTACCATTTAGTTTTATGCTATTGGTTTAAAGAGAAATCTATCAGGCATCTAGCTATTGGTTCAAGGGAGGACCATTGACCAGGAGAATATCAGGTACATTGGGTAGTCCTCAGGGACATTGTGGGATACGTACCCGGAACCACTGTGGTCTACTATTTGTTCTTGATCAAAATATTTCCTGTGGGAGGATGACTTTGACGCCTTAATGAGTTCTCGGGCAGAGTGAATGTCCGGTGTGCGTTGTAGGAAGCACGAGTAGTTTCAGCACTACAAGAGAATTGTATGCCATGCTACAGTGGTGTGACACCACACGAGGGAGTGAACCTAGGCTTCGGCCATGTCATAGCGACGGTAGTACCACACATCGGCAGGTGTAATGCCCCGTTCCCCCTACTCGGGGAGCGCGGCCAAGAAATACTTACGACCGTCCGAACGGGACAGATTGAATTAAGATCCTTTCCTCGTTATGGATTGGTTTCTTCGGAATCAGGTCCCATATACAATGGATTGTGCCTCGAGGATGGACTCGGCGGCAGAGTCGAGAGGGGCCTTTCCGTTGCGTTGGTTTCTTGTCCGTTTTCGTGCCGCTTGGTTGCTTTCTTGTTGGTTTTATGACTTGCGTTTTTTTGAACGGTTTCAATGGATTTCATTGCTTTCGTTCTTAGGATTTCGCATTTCGTATCGAGCCTTGGAGACCGAAGCAGGAGGTATTGATCATCCGTTGGTGCGTGCAGGTGATCGTGTAGACGACGCGCGAGCGGAGTCTTAGAGATCTCTCCTTCTTCTTCCTATTCAACCAACTTGTGAGTGGCTCTATTTCGATAAGCACCTTCTTTCCAAGGGCTCCGTTCATAATAAAATTGACTCAGTTGTGCATTTAATCAAACGATACCAATTTAGTAACAAGTTGGATAACAAGATAAGATAAGAAGTAGGCTTGGAACACCCATTGCTTGTCATACAAAACATTGCATAAATTCATTGATGCATGCATGTTCGTTGGGTGTTTAATGGGTTGGTATTTATTGATAGTTCAAAGTATTCTTCTATAAACTGCTGCATGTTATTTCATATAACTTGTTGGTTGATTGTGATAGTACAGTAAAGCAGTTTCGTACATGATGTTCTTTAAATCGCTAGTAAGTAAATCTATGAAGTTCGGTTCATAGAAATGGTCATGGGAATTCTTGTGCACAAGGGATCCAGGTTCCTGCGAACGGTTACCGGGACACCGGGCCGTTTCGACCCGGGCGGAATCTACTTTCTTAGTCGTGCTAAAATGAGTTAGCACAGGGAGCGGGGAATTGTAGCGGGGCTAGCTACCCGCGCTGCAAGCGTCGCCGCCAGCCCAGACTAAACCCATGATGGCTCCTAAACAACAAAGAAAGATATTGTGTATATTTAAACTGTGCAGACTAACTATGTCTTCGTGACAGGGAAGGCTATGGTAAGTTGTACAGGTGGTTCAGACGGGACAGGTAAAGTCACCGAACGGTGGCATGTGGAGTTATGTTATTTTGTTCTTGCATACCTGCTAAATAAAATCTGAACTAGGCAAGAATAGAAACCCACCTAAGCACATAATTGTAGCATACTCATTAGAACTCATCTTATGAGCTTGGTAAAGTTGAGCAGCTAGCCTTCACCAGTACTTTTCGAAGTACTGACCCTCGTTGTAGCAGGTTCCCCGGCGCAAGGCAACGCGGCGAGGAGCTGAAGTTCTCTCCGGACTTTTGGGATCCTTGGCGGTTCGTGGCCAAGACTTTTGGAGGCTCAAGCTAGAAGCCTTTCACTCTCTCCGTTGCTGAATATCGCTAAGGCGATGGTGCTTACTCGCACCCAAGGTGTTTTGTGTTTTTGAATCTATGTAAAGGGACATAATGTATGGATCGGCTATCTCATTTTGCGTCCAAGTTTGTAAGCCCGTGGGGCATTTTATAATTTTGAGTCAAGTGATGTAAAAAGATGTTCATTATGAATAAAAGAGAAACTTTTCTATGCCTCAACCTTGTGTTATCTTATATGTCTACTCTGTTGCATTGTTCTAAAGAATATCCTTATGCCTAAGGCCTTGTGCACGCGCGCCCTACGCGTGCACGGCATCACGCCCGGGGGACGATTATCGATTAGCCGAAATCGGGGCGTGACATATTGGTATCAGAGCATGCTTCAGATCCTTTGATCTCACAAAGAAAGTTTCTAAAGAGGACCTTGTTCCTTCCGAGTAGACCCTTGAATTCGCTTGGCCAAAATGAGATACGTTCCATACAGTGAGTCCATAATATACCTTGAGACTAATACAAGTTACTTTCCTTTCAAGGAACGACTTCCGAGCCGGGTGCACAAGCGCAGATGGTGGCGCAAGTGCAAGCGAGTAGTTCAGGCACCTCGGGCAGCTCTGGGAGTCCAGCTGCCGCACCCTCTGCCGATCCGTTCGAGCGAATGATGCGTTTGATGGAGACGCAGCAGAAACAAGCTGAACTACGGCAGAGTCAGTTCGAGTCACGGATTGAGGCTCAATTCGTGGCGCAGCGATCTCAGGCGGATACACAGCAGAAGCAGATGAATAGTCTGCAAGCAATGGTGACGAATATGGTCGCCAACAATCATTCTGCATCCGCCCCCGCAACCGTGCCTATAGTTGCCGAAGCCACCGGACCGCAGAATTCCCAGGGTACCTTACCCTCAGGCGAGAATGGGTCAATCGTGTCGATATCAGAATTTAAGAAGATGTGTCGTGCTACGTTTAAAGGCACCGAGGACCCTTCCTTAGCGATGGACTGGCTGGTCGAGTTGGAGGACCACTTTGAAGCGCTGTGCCTAGACGAGACCAAGAAAGTGGCGTGTGCCCAGCTTCAGCTCCGACAAAATGCACATGATTGGTGGGATGTGCACAAGCAAGCTATTTTGAGTGAAGGTGGCACAACGACTATCTCCTGGTCCGTGTTTCGCAAGGCCTTCGTGGAGGAATACCTTCCACCCGCCGTCCGTCGCGAAAAGGAAGACGAGTTTGCGCTACTGAAGCAGGGAGACATGACGGTGCGTCAATACGCTTCAGAGTTCAACCGACTTGCAAAATTTGCCAAGTCTCAGCTCGCCAATGCCGAAAGTCGTGCACGAAAGTTTGAGCTCGGACTACGACCTTCTATCCGTGCTCACGTCGTAGTGACTCAATATCGTACCATGCGGGAGTCCTTGAATCATGCACTGTCCCTAGAGTCGCAGTATCCTCCAGTTCGCACCGGCGCTGTGCAAAATAACAATCACAAGCGTCCTGCCAACACAGGAGGAAACAACGCGCATAAGCGCCACAACAACAACGGCGGCTCCCAAGACTCGAATCAAGGGAGGAGGCAAGGACAAAATTGTGCCTACTGCCGCAAGCCAGGACACCACGTCAGCGAATGTCGCGCGAGCAAAGGAGGATGTTTCAATTGTGGCAAGATGGGCCACATTGCTCGTAATTGTCCAACCCGTTCCAACGATCCATCTTTACACCGTCCGCAGCAGAATAATGACTTAGCTCAGGGTCAGGGGCAAACTCAACGAGCGAACCAGGCACCGCAAAACGCTCAGGGCCGAGTCTATGCTTTGACTCGGGACGAGGCACTTGCATCGAACACGACGGTGTCAGGTATATTACTTTTTAATAATGTACCTGCTCGAGTATTGTTTGATTCTAGTGCAACACATAGCTTCATTGCGGCGGATTTTGCCGCCGAACACACATTCCCTATGACACCGCTAGGCTTAAACCTAAGTGTTAGTACTTCTTCGGGCGTAGATTTATCGGCTCGCTTAGTCTGTCGTGAAGGTAACATTTGCATCGGGGGACGGAAATTGTCATTAGATGCGATAGTTCTAGACATAAGGGACTACGATCTTATTCTGGGGATGGATTGGCTCGGCGCTTGTTCAGCTACAATCGACTGTGCGAAAAAGGAAGTCGTGTTTCGTTTGCCCGGCGAGATCGAGTTTTGCTTCACGTGCAGTCCTGAGTCGAAAGGGTCGAATGCCTGCATGGTGATCTCAGCAATGTCTGCTCGACGGATGATTCACTCCGGCTGCGAAGGGTACTTAGCGTCCGTTCGAGACACTCGGCAAGATTGCGCAAACGTTGAGTCTATTCCCGTTGTGGCGGATTTTCCTGATGTGTTTCCCGACGAGTTGCCAGGCATGCCGCCCGATCGAGAGATAGAGTTCACTATAGACACATTCCCAGAAACTCGACCAATTTCCAAGACGCCGTATCGGATGGCCCCGGCAGAATTGCAGGAGCTTAAAGTACAGTTGCAAGACTTGCTAGATCGAGGATACATTCGGCCTAGTGTATCTCCGTGGGGTGCGCCTGTACTATTCGTAAAGAAAAAGGATGGCTCGTTGCGGCTCTGCATCGACTATCGAGAATTAAATAAAGCAACCATTCGTAACCAGTATCCTCTTCCAAGAATAGACGATCTTTTCGATCAGTTGCAAGCTGCCACGGTATTCTCTAAAATCGACCTCCGTTCGGGCTATCACCAACTAAAGATCAAGCCAGACGATGTGCCAAAGTCAGCTTTTCGAACTCGCTATGGCCATTATGAGTTCCTGGTGATGCCGTTCGGACTAACCAATGCACCCGCTGCCTTTATGAGTTTAATGAACCTTGTGTTCCGGCCCTATCTCGATAAGTTTGTAGTAGTATTCATCGATGATATCTTGGTGTATTCGAAGAGTGAGGAAGAACATGCAGAGCACTTGCGGACCGTGCTACAAACTCTTCGGGACAACCAGTTATATGCTAAGCTGAGTAAGTGTGAATTCTGGCTAAGTAGTGTATCTTTCCTCGGGCACATCATTTCTGCGGGAGGCATCTCAGTCGATCCGAAGAAGGTGGAGGCCATTGTCGAGTGGAAGCGACCTGCATCCGTTAGCGAGATTCGAAGCTTCCTCGGGCTAGCGGGCTACTACAGACGGTTCGTGAAGGATTTTTCCAAACTTGCACTACCTCTGACTCGCCTCACACAAAAGGGAGTCGCATTTGAGTGGTCCGCCGACTGCGAAGCTTCGTTTAAAGAGTTAAAGCATCGCCTCACCTCTGCCCCGTTACTTGCACTACCAAACGAGATCTCGGGATTCCAAATATTTAGCGACGCGTCCGGGCAAGGCTTGGGGTGTGTACTTATGCAACGAGATCGAGTGATAGCCTATACCTCCAGGCAGCTTAAGAAGCACGAGAAAAATTATCCTACACACAACCTGGAGTTAGCGACAATTATCTTTGGCCTGAAATTGTGGCGACACTACCTTTATGGAGTGCCTTGCCGAATTTATACTGATCACAAGAGCTTGAAGTACCTGTTCACCCAGACGGACCTCAACCTTCGTCAGCGCCGTTGGCTAGAATTGATAAAAGATTACGACTTGACGATAGACTACACGCCTGAAAAAGGGAACGTTGTAGCAGATGCTTTGAGTCGGATCTTCGTTGGATCTCTGTCAGTCGATCGCAGGTTACGAAGGGACTTAGAAGAGATGGGCATCGAACTCCGAATTCGATATCGTGGCGCGCGGGTCGCTCAAATGCGATTCGTACCCAACCTAATAGAGCGAGTCACATCTACTCAGAAAGACGACCCTTTCCTAAGGAAGATGCACGAGCAGATTCTAGCGGGGAAGGCGAAGGACTTTGCAGTAGATGAAAATGGAGCGTTGCGGGTGAAAGGAAGGCTATGCGTCTCCGATGATTCAGAACTTAGAAAGGAGATCCTTGCGGAAGCTCATTACGCAGCCTATATGATCCATCCCGGGAGCACGAAGATGTATAAGAACCTCCGAACGACCTTCTGGTGGCACGGCATGAAGAAAGATGTTGCACTCTTTGTGTCCCAATGCATAACCTGTCAAAGGGTGAAAGCAGAGCATCAGAGGCCGGGCGGGGAGAAGCAAAATCTTGCTATCCCGGAATGGAAGTGGGAGCACATCTGCATGGATTTCATTGTTGGCCTGCCAAGGACGCAACGGGGGAACGACGCAATCTGGGTTATCGTCGACCGGTTAACCAAGTCTGCACACTTCATTGCCATCAAAACTACTTGGAGCGCCGATCGCCTCGCCCAGACCTACCTTGACGAGATAGTCCGGCTGCACGGAGTGCCAGTTTCTATAGTATCAGATCGAGACGGGCGATTCATCTCGCGTTTCTGGGAGAGCCTTCAGTTGGCGATGGGGACCAAGTTGAAGTTCAGCTCAGCCTATCATCCACAAACCGATGGTCAGACGGAACGAGTGAATCAGATACTAGAAGACATGTTGCGCCTCTGCGTGATCGATTCGAAGTCAAGTTGGGACGTCTACCTGCCGCTGGCCGAATTTGCATACAACAACAGTTATCAGTCCAGCATCGAGATGGCTCCGTACGAGGCTTTGTATGGGCGGAAGTGTAGATCACCAATCTGCTGGGACGAAGTCGGAGAACGGCAAATCCTTGGGCCGGAGCTGGTTGAACAGAACGTCCAAAAGGTTCGGTTGATTCGTGAACGGTTGAAGACAGCACAAAGCCGACAAAAGAGTTATGCCGATGCTCGACGTCGCCCCCTTGAATTCTTTGAAGGGGACCATGTGTTCTTGAAGGTCTCGCCTATGCGCGGAGTCATGCGGTTCGGAGTAAAAGGAAAGCTAAGTCCGAGATTTGTTGGACCGTTTGAAGTTCTCAAACGGGTTACTCCGGTCGCCTATCAAGTTGCTTTGCCGCCTGCCCTATCAGAAGTACACGATATTTTTCACGTTTCCCAGCTGAGAAAGTTTGTACACGACCCGAACCACATAGTCGACTTGGGGCAGTTGAATCTGCAAGCGGACTTGTCGTACGCGGCGGAGCCTGTCCAAGTTTTGGATAGTAAAGAGAAGCAGTTGCGGAACCGAACCGTCTCGCTAGTGCGCGTCTTGTGGCGGAACCACTCGGTCGAGGAGTCGACCTGGGAACTTGAAGCTGATATGAGGGAAAGGTTCCCCTTATTATTCCTTAGTGGTAGGTTCTATTCCTAAGTTTCGGGACGAAACTTTCTTTTGGATGGTTATGATGTAATGCCCCGTTCCCCCTACTCGGAGAGCGCGGCCAAGAAATACTTACGACCGTCCGAACGGGACAGATTGAATTAAGATCCTTTCCTCGTTATGGATTGGTTTCTTCGGAATCAGGTCCCATATACAATGGATTGTGCCTCGAGGATTGACTCGGCGGCAGAGTCGAGAGGGGCCTTTCCGTTGCGTTGGTTTCTTGTCCATTTTCGTGCCGCTTGGTTGCTTTCTTGTTGGTTTTATGACTTGCGTTTTCTTGAACGGTTTCAATAGATTTTATTGCTTTCGTTCTTAGGATTTCGCATTTCGTATCGAGCCTTGGAGACCGAAGCAGGAGGTATTGATCATCCGTTGGTGCGTGCAGGTGATCGTGTAGACGACGCGCGAGCGGAGTCTTAGAGATCTCTCCTTCTTCTTCCTATTCAACCAACTTGTGAGTGGCTCTATTTCGATAAGCACCTTCTTTCCAAGGGCTCCGTTCATAATAAAATTGACTCAGTTGTGCATTTAATCAAACGATACCAATTTAGTAACAAGTTGGATAACAAGATAAGATAAGAAGTAGGCTTGGAACACCCATTGCTTGTCATACAAAACCTTGCATAAATTCATTGATGCATGCATGTTCGTTGGGTGTTTAATGGGTTGGTATTTATTGATAGTTCAAAGTATTCTTCTATAAACTGCTGCATGTTATTTCATATAACTTGTTGGTTGATTGTGATAGTACAGTAAAGCAGTTTCGTACATGATGTTCTTTAAATCGCTAGTAAGTAAATCTATGAAGTTCGGTTCATAGAAATGGTCATGGGAATTCTTGTGCACAAGGGATCCAGGTTCCTGCGAACGGTTACCGGGGCACCGGGCCGTTTCGACCCGGGCGGAATCTACTTTCTTAGTCGTGCTAAAATGAGTTAGCACAGGGAGCGGAGAATTGTAGCGGGGCTAGCTACCCGCGCTGCAAGCGTCGCCGCCAGCCCAGACTAAACCCATGATGGCTCCTAAACAACAAAGAAAGATATTGTGTATATTTAAACTGTGCAGACTAACTATGTCTTCGTGACAGGGAAGGCTATGGTAAGTTGTACAGGTGGTTCAGACGGGACAGGTAAAGTCACCGAACGGTGGCATGTGGAGTTATGTTATTTTGTTCTTGCATACCTGCTAAATGAAATCTGAACTAGGCAAGAATAGAAACCCACCTAAGCACATAATTGTAGCATACTCATTAGAACTCATCTTATGAGCTTGGTAAAGTTGAGCAGCTAGCCTTCACCAGTACTTTTCGAAGTACTGACCCTCGTTGTAGCAGGTTCCCCGGCGCAAGGCAACGCGGCGAGGAGCTGAAGTTCTCTCCGGACTTTTGGGATCCTTGGCGGTTCGTGGCCAAGACTTTTGGAGGCTCAAGCTAGAAGCCTTTCACTCTCTCCGTTGCTGAATATCGCTAAGGCGATGGTGCTTACTCGCACCCAAGGTATTTTGTGTTTTTGAATCTATGTAAAGGGACATAATGTATGGATCGGCTATTTCATTTTGCGTCCAAGTTTGTAAGCCCGTGGGGCATTTTATACTTTTGAGTCAAGCGATGTAAAAAGATGTTCATTATGAATAAAAGAGAAACTTTTCTATGCCTCAACCTTGTGTTATCTTATATGTCTACTCTGTTGCATTGTTCTAAAGAATATCCTTATGCCTAAGGTCTTGTGCACGCGCGCCCTACGCGTGCACGGCATCACGCCCGGGAGACGATTATCGATTAGCCGAAATCGGGGCGTGACACCAGGTAACCTAATGCTGAAAGAAGATAGAGAGTGGTAGTACAACACTACAAAGAGGCATGTGACCTCGGCATCAAGCCATGTCACAACGGCATAGAACCGCACGGAAGCGCTAGGCTTCATGTTGAGATGTAGTACAACTACTAAGAGGCTGGTGACCTCATGCTACAGTGAGTAACACTACATGGGGGAGTGAACCTTGACTTCGAGCCATGTCACAGCGGCGTAGCACCGCACAGGAGCGAAAGGCTCCATGTTGTGTGTAGTAACGACACAACTAAGAGGCATGTGTCCTCATGCTACAATGGTATGACACCACAAGAGGGGGATCCTCGGCCTTGGGTGGCCATGTCATTGCGGTGTAGCACCGCACAGAAGCGCAAGGCTTCATGCCGGATAATAAACTCTCTATAGTGGAAGAACTCACCTAAGTGTATTGATAGAGATGTAGGTCGTCTCTTGAGGGAAAGCTTGTAGACGCCAAAGATACATACACTAAGACCAGATCAGCACAAGACCTTTAACGTGCGACTGGATGGCATAGCTGAGGTCATTATGTGAGTGGAAAGAATAGCAGCTATGGTGCAGAATTCATGGCCTAGTCCATTCTTGTATCGTACTGTTGTTTGACCCACGCGAAAATATTCAAGTCGTCGACGACAACTATCCTAATGCATGATGGCAGTCACTGTGAGGAACGTTCGACCATATATTGTGATATATGTAGGAGATTGTTGGTGTTTTCCACTTAGCTTTGGGAGTTTTAGTCCCACATTAAAAAATCACCAATGTGTATATCTCAATATATAACTATGCTTAGTATTGGTATATGTACATGGGGTGGTGGCCCATGTGGGTTGACTTTCCTAGAGGGATTAAGTGTGAACTCCATTAAAATAATTTTTGTTTTGTTACCACCTCTGAGAAGTTTTTCTTAGGAGCTAAAGCCCCGAAGGGGCTTAGTGACTCGTACTCGGGCTCAAGGGCGCAAAGTGGCGCTTTGTTTGAGCACTTTGCACTTAGCACGTCAGCATCGTCGCATGGCGCTCGTGCGCTCCTTTTATGCGCGAGTTGAATGCACAGTTGCGAGCTTGGATGCATGCTTTATAACGCATGCGGCCTGGCGCTATGCTGCCAAAGCGCTATGCGTCCCGGCGGTATGCGACCAAGGCACTATGCGTCCAGGCGTTATGCGGCCAGGGGTTATGTGGCCTGGCTCTATACGGCCAGGCGCTATGCGGCCAAGATCTTTGTGGCCAGGGGCTATGCGGCCTGGTGCTATGCGACCAGGTTTGGATGAGCGAGTTGTCTGTGGAGGGGACATGGTATGCTTTAGGTGGCGCATGCAGGTCATAATTTTTTGTGCCTTCCGGAATATGCGGCACATGCGGCACGAGCGACTGCTTTCGGCGTTTGGCGGTGCTGTCTGCCTCGTGTAGTACAGTGTGACCGGCGGCGGAGGCGACGCATGCGGAGCTGGCGGCGCATGTGGCTTTGACATCCAGGTTTTGGGGATCTGGTCGGTCAGCGCATATGCGGCCTGAAGTTTCCTCAGGCCACATATGTGTTATTTTTCTCTATATATAGATGACCTCTTCTTTCATTTGAAGAGAAAAAAAACAAATCAAAAAATCAAAAACACCAGATCATATGCGGTCCAGAGTGTCCCCCTCCCACATGGAGTTTCCGAATATTTTCGAATGTGACATTGAGCGTTCCAGAAGTTCCTTTGTGAACTTGCTGGTTCCTGGGGGCAGATCGTCTGTACGGCAAATCTTGCTTTGAGCAACAGTGGTTTTGACCACCCCAGCAAAGAGCTTCTCTTCAGCTTTTCTTTTGCTACGTTCTATCTCATTGTAGTGTCTGCGAGCGTAAAGAGAAGAACGTTTTACTCGTTGCTTGTTGTAATTTTTATTTTCTTCGAAGCCAGTTGTAACCTGTTCTTGGTTCATGTTTCGGATCTCGCTAGTAGCTTTGCTATGGTCCGCGTTCTACCATTTTTGATCCGCCTCGGGACTAACGCCCACCACCCACCCACACACACTCTCTTCCCTCTTTCAAGATTTGATAGAGTTCCCAATACCCACTCAAAGGTCTTAGTCACCCGACAACCCCTTTCAAAACTACTTAGAATGGTTTAAAAAGCAAGCTTTTATTTTCATGATCATACCTTCTACACGCTCCTTGAGGATGAGAATCCTTGATCCAAAACTTGATCATCAATGTCCACAACTCAATCTTCTGGTAAAGTCAATCAGTTTAGGCAACATTAAGGATTACCATTATCTAACATTTCATAACCTGAACTTCCCGCATATCATCTCTTCTCTAGCTCAAGTGGCAAGGAAGTGGAGACAAAACTTCCTAGCTGGATTGGTTCGATCCCACGGGGAAGCATATTATTCCTTCTATTTAATGTTGGGAGTCCAAGAAAAAAAAATCCTCTCCTCTAAACTGTTTCCGTAATTTTTTTTCATTTGTGCATGTGCGCCATAAGTTCAGTCTCTTTGTGCTTTCTCAAGTTCTATTTCATTTCGTCATTATTACTTTTCGTACTACATTACATGTACATATATACTCTCATAATACCGATTCCAAATCTATGTGTAATATTATATATCAAAAAATTGTGCAACAAAAGCTTTGAAAGAAACTTGAGAAATAGAAGATGCAACCTTCATATAGGTAGACTATGGTGTATGTCAGAAGCATAGCCGCATAGCATAGTTAGAAAATGTACAAGTCATTGTCATATATTGGTCAAGGATTTCCCCTAAGACTACATAATTAACAGCATAATTAACGGCATAGCCGCATAGCATAGTTTGAAATGTTATACTAAAAGGGAGTTTGTTATGAATTCATACGTCACAAATTTCTTTTCTATAGTTCTGCAATCTAATAATTTCTCATCACTATAATACTTCCACCCAATTTACCATGCAAATGACCATAAACAGTGAATCTTCGAAACATAAAAAAGGAAGTGACTTCATATATCCTCTCAAAACTTATCTTCCCCAAAGCACATCTAAAATGGGTACAAATACCTATTCTATGTACCCAAGTGTCTTGGAGCAGACTACTTCAGCTAGACCAAGACATAAGTGCAAGATAAGGTTGATATATAATATATTACATTGAGTTTGTGATGTGCTGAAACCAATTTGATGTTAAACTACATTGTCTTCTCCAATAGATAGCTTCCTAAATTCTGTGGGGTCTGTGGGGCATTAACTAGTTACTCGAGAATCAACTAGGATTATTCATTTTGCCTACCAGTTGTATAATATCTTAATATTTGTTCTTTAAGTTCCAAGTGATATCGTTATATGCATTACATAATTCATATATTGTAACGAGATATTGAAGGCTCTACATAATTTATTAACATTTTACTATTTAAGACACTAGAAAATTCAGGATATTTCATTTTGCATACCAATTTTATAATATCTTAATATTTGTTCTTTAAGTTTCAAGTGATATCATTATATGCATTACAACATAATTCATGTATCATAACGAGATCGAAGGCTCCACATAATTTATTGTCATTTTACTATTTGTGACACTAGCAAAATTAATGGAACCTAAGAAGGTAATATAACAATGTAATATACTTCATGAATTGTTTAAGAATACAAAACCATAGTAGAGTGATAGAAATGTTGCAATTATACTTGATATTTCATGTCTTATTTAATGTTTGTTTATAATATATCCAGATCTTGTCACCTAAACTGATATTCTATAGAAGAAAAGACTAATCCAAGACTCTGTATTATCTCAGCATGAAGTCTGTAATTGAGCGCTATAACAAGACAAAAGAGAACCATCAGCAGCAACTGCAGAATGTGAACTCTGAAGCTAAGGTATGTCACGGGTGTGCCTATTACAATAAAGTTGGTTAAATCATTGGTAAATATAGTAAAGCATACACAAAAAAGTTATGCAAGATAGGTAATGCTAGAATCTAACACATTTTCGTCTTAACCAAATAACTTTCTGGAAGGAAACTTAACAAATACAGTAGGAGAAATATCAAAAATCCCATAAAACAGTAATCAGTTTGTGAGAAACCTATATCACATTTAAACAAAGCCACAGAACTTCCCACATTTAACATTACTTAATCATGTGTGATGTGTGCATGTGATGGACTAGTTATTGTTGGATTTGTATCTCGTTTCCGGTTGAGCGCTCAAAGGAGGGTGACAATGGAGTTGGTAATTTAGTCCCACATCAGATAGGAGGTGGGATCATGAGATGTAGATAATTGGGATTGGTTCAGACCTTACATGAAAAGAAAAAAAAATTAAGGCATATAGACTCAATCCAATATCGCATCTCATGGGCCAACTCCTGTTCTGATCATACCGCTTTTCCAACAAGTGGTATTATAGCCCAAGGTTACAGGGCTGGTTTGAGCGGCTCTAATTGGTTCAAGACAAATAGTGCTAAAAGTTCATGGATTATACGGACTCTTCTCAAGATGGAGTAGGAGCATCAACTACACGAATTGACTTTAAAGGTGGATCTGACGAGTCCAAGGTGGAACAAGACGTTGTGGTTGGCACACAATGGTGGTGTGGATGAACGTGTCAGGTTTGGTTCTGTGGTCGAGTGGATCGAGATGACAATATACAATATGTTGGATCTCCTGGGTGCTTGGTTAGAGGGAACGAATAAATGTAGCCGGAGTGTGCTAAGATTTTTCGGTTAGCGGGAACGAGCAAATGTAGCCGGGGTGTGCTAAGGGTGCTCGGCTAGCAGAAATGAGCAAAGGTAGCCGGGACGTGCTAAGGTTGTTCGGCTAGCGGAAACGAGATAAGGTGGAGATTGTTGGATTTGTATCTCGTTTCCGGTTGAGCGCTCAAAGGAGGGTGACAATGGAGTTGGTAATTTAGTCCCATATCGGATAGGAGGTGGGATCATGAGGTGTAGATAATTGGGATTGGTTCAGGCCTTACATGAGAATTCCCTTTTAAGGCATATGGGCACAATCTAATATCGCATCTCATGAGCCAACTCCGGTTCGGGTGACACCGCATTCCCAACAGTTATGTGACCTTTTAGTCTTCATCAATATGAATATGTTACTATTTCCGTTCACTTATACAAGACAAGGGTGTATATGCTTATACAAATCCTCTTAAAGACTTAATGACACAGAGTACATTGAGTCATAGTTATGTATAATATGACAGACCTAGATATTAATGGATCACAAGGTGGAAAAAATGCTTACATCAAGAGCATTGCATCTGAATAACTTTGTGAGAGATGTAAGTGTTAGTATGTTGAACATATGGTTTAATTACTGGATGGCACTCCAGATATCACAATAGGACAATTTGGAAAGCAATAACCATTGCAGAAAAGTTTGTTTTATCAAATTTGAAGTGCAAGCAATACTACGTGGTCAAAAATTGTGGCCAATACTCTTTTAGAAGGTCAAGGTATTAGGACCTTGTGGAAGCATTGAGTGGGTTTGATGAATAAGGTACTGATGTTGGTGAGCATATTAAAATCTGGAAATTTTCTTGTCTGTTGGTGATGGTATAGGAAACAAGCCAAAAATGAAGTAGATGGATTGTGCACCGACCATTTGTTAAAATCCCTGGGTTTCTTTCATACCATGTTATAACCCCCTGCCCCTGCACTAAAGATTCTAGAGTCGTGAGGCTTATATTATTCCTACCATTAGTGTTTGGAGTGAGGTAAGCAGTGAGTACTTCCTCAGCAACATTTAGCTATCATCATAACAAATTTGTTTCTAGTTGGTACTGAGAACATACCAAACTGAGCATAAACAATAAAAATTTGAAGACAAGATCTCACCAAGTACTGTGGATCAAAAGTGAGATCTTTGCTTTCTTGTGCTCCTTTGTGTTCCTTCAGCTACTAGTTTCCCACTTCTTTGTCTCTTCTCTAGGCCAGTTACCATCTCTGTGTCTTCCAATCCAATTAAACCATGATGACCTGATAATACAAGGAAAGACCACATCTTATTCATCAATTATGAGAGCCAAAAGGTCTTACGATTGGATCCTACTCAGAGTCTTATGTAGCTATTAGGATTGCAGTGGTGCTGACAACGATGAAGGTTGTGCATGTGAATTGGAGGATGGCCTAGTACACAGTCGCAGACACACCACAACTGGGAGCCAGGCTCTACATGGTTTGAGGGCATAGTATTTTGCAAACCTACTTCAGTTGAATGAGTAAGAGAGTATATATACAAACACTAGTATGCCCCAAAGCCCATTTGGTCAAGACCAATACAAGTGGGCTAGACCTACCACTAATACTAACACTCCTCAAACTCTGCTCAAACTGGAGCATATATATCAATATTCATGCATGCCCAGATTGATACAAAAAAAACGAGAAGCGGACCGATAGCAGTTTGGTGAAGAGATCAGGAATCTGGTCCTCTCATCGAGTACAAGGAGTACAGACTTAACCCTAATCCTCTCCCTCGAGCAGCGATCATATGTTGAGCAACCATCTCTAGCGACAATCAACGTCCTCTACAACAGCCAATGACATCAACAACCCTCTAATGATAGCTAGTAGCCTCCAACGACAGCCATTATTCAACTGTGACATTGACCTCAAGCTCTGACTGATGATCTCTCTACGAAAATCAAGTCTTTGACAATTTAACGCTTATGCCGACCAGTGTAACCAGGTTACTTTATTTTACAAATAATTTTCTCCTTATCTTATTTATTTTTAGAGTTTTACGATATTTGAGATGATATATTCAGATTATTTTTTATCAATACATAATATGTAAGGTAGATATTTAATGAGTCCAATATGGATGCCCTGACCTTTTAATGTATCAATAACATCTCATCAGACATCCAATATCCAACATAAACTGACATCCAAGGTCTCAAGGGTCTTATGGTGGGGATACTTAATTTCTTTCACAAATTTAGGTAGGCGGTTGACTGAATATAAGTTCCATCTTTGTCTTGTTTGGCTTGGGAGTTGGGTTGTACATTTCTTCTTTGAGGGAGATTGCTTGCATGTTACGTCATTACTTTTATATAAAATAAGGTCAAAGACAATTTCAATAGGATTAAGTATTGGATAAACCTTTGCAAAGAGAGCAAGAGTTCGGTCATGCAACAAGGCTTGAGGTATGCAACATCAGAATGCTAAATTTTGAGTCATCTTTTGTTGTTTTATAATTGACATGTTTCATACCTTGATACCTTGGAACATGTGCAGTTTACCATCTCAAACCTGGGAGAAGTAATGTTATCTCCATGTTTTAGTATTTATATAAATTATATGAATACATTATTACGAATTTTAAATAAAAATATATTTTCTAACCATGAGTTTATCTAATCTCCAAAATTTCTATATATTACCATTTAGAACACAATATTTTTAGGAAATAACAAATACATAAGAAAAATGTGGTCCCATACGACCCGCTCCAATTAGATCATAAATATATATATTTTAACAAAAAGAAGAAGAGTGATGTATACAATGTCATCATTTTCATCGTCATCCTCTTCAAGCCTTCTCCCATAGGAATGGGGTCGGCTATGGAGCATAGACAAGCTCTATAATGGAATTGACAGCTTTTATGGCATGTTGACAATGACATTAACCTTCTCTGCCGGTGCCAAATTTTCTGCCAAACTATGCCACAAAACCAAGATGGTGCGCTGGGGCATGAAGTTTAAGATTATACCAAAAAGCACA
The DNA here is from genome assembly GCA_036927795.1 of Iris macrosiphon. Taxonomy (NCBI): domain Eukaryota; kingdom Viridiplantae; phylum Streptophyta; class Magnoliopsida; order Asparagales; family Iridaceae; genus Iris; species Iris macrosiphon. Next base: position 21,246,154 of record JAYESA010000015.1, on the reverse strand, counting down.
TTGCAAGTTCAACTAGAATGGTATAATCTGCTATAGGAAATTGCATTAATCTATATGACACATTAAGCCAAAGGCTAAGACATAACATTAGGTATGTTGTCTATAATATAGTATTTAAGTGTTTATTCTTCCTCCCCTTTTCCACGTAAAAATCCTCACCCCCCCCTTCCCCACCCCCCAATACACACACCTGGCGAGCGAGATACGTGGCAAATATTTAGCCTCAACTCCTTGAATCTCCTCCAACCATCTAGCGGTCTCCAGATTAATCGATATCTCTTGTTCTTGTCTAGTTTTGGTTATAATCTCTGACAACAGCTCCTCCAAGAGATCCCCATCAAATCCCTCACCTCCTTTCAGGTCTCAAGTTTCTTGAACAATCTTTCATGTAAGCCCAAAACTTTCAGACAGGGTACATAAATCCATTTAAACCTAGCCAACTGGGACGGACAAGGACGATTCATGTTAACTTCTCTATACACATAGTTGTAGAAGCTTCCTCACCTAAGAAGTAAGATCCTACTGTCCTTGACCAATGTTACCAGGATCGTGGGTCGCTTTTGTACGTGGTATGGGTATGCGGTACGGTACCTCAGCCGGTACGCGGTGCGGTGGGGGTAGGCTTATTCGGTACGCTATTTGGGATCGCTGTTCGTTTTTATCTGGGTCGTCTTTTGTACCATATACAATTATATAGAAGTATATACCAAATATCATAAGTTCATAACCAAAGCCATCAAAATCCGGGTCGCTAAATTTGACGAAAGGGTCGCGAACGCACCCCATTCCAGACCGTTCATCCCAATTCGTGGGACGTAGGGGAGGTTGGTGAACTAGGCAACTATGCCCCTGACAGCTACATCTATAAGTCTTCATTGCGTATGTTCTGTTATTGCTCCTGACCAATACATATATCGGTTTCCATTGCACTCCACAACTGAAGTTACCCTAACAACCCATGAGTTCATTCATACACACACATACTATAGGTGGAGGGAATTTGTGTGCGCCTATGTTGCACGAACAAGGACGTGTTTTGGACACATTGACACGGATTCGACATCTAATTGGTGTGTCCTGGTGTTTTTGGAATGTTTGTGGCGTGTTCGATACGACACATGGATAGCATGGAGTTTTGGAGATAGTGTTTTCGTGTTTTGGATAGGGGGTGTATTTTGGTCGTTTTTCCATTTAATTAGTAGTATTTTGGTCATTTTGTTGAAAATAATCAAAATACATGTATAAAAGCTATATCCTAAGGGTTATAACACCCAAAAAATTTCTATAAATATAGGTTAATTTATCCAAATTTATCACAACGATTTTTTCTCTTTTAATACCTTCAATCAATATTGTGTTCTTTTGGTGAATTAGCTTCTTTCAGGAGGCAAAAGTACAAAAAAAAATCACAAGAGTTCGAGCAATCACATTTTAGAGGCTTCAACTTGATCGATCATCACCAAGCTGCAACAATTATATATCTGGCTTTGGAGAAAATCAAGTTGAAGTATTTACTTTTTATTATATTATATAAGTAGTTAATTTTATTTAATAATACCTAGAACTGAACAATGCAAGAAATGCAAAAAAAATCTTTAAATGAAAAAAAATAAAATAAAGGCACAAAATTTTTAAAGGATCTTCATTATGATCATTTATTTATTCGTTTGGTTGTAACAAAACTAACTTAATAAAATATATTATTTGTGATGAACAACCTTTCACATTTAGTAAGAGTTAGAATTATTATGACTATGCAAGTAGTACACTAATTTTTTGTTTTACAAAAGTTTCTAGATCTACTACTATAAGAGAAGTTTTTAAAATATTTGAAAAAGAAAGAAGCTTGCAACAAAGTTTTGAAAATATTACTAAATTTCTTTAACTTTGAATATATGGAACAATAAACAAAATTATTCTTTTATTTGTGTCATGGTACATTATTTACAAAAACAAATTCTTTGTTTTATGTAAGATGGAGGGTTGTAAGGCTATATATATATATATATATATATATATATATATAGCCAAGAGATTATAATAAAATAGAACTCCAAAATAATCTATATGGTATCAGAGCACAAATCCTAGCCGCGTTGCCGTACCACTACCACCGTCGTCGTCACCGCCGCCACCGCACTGCTCGCCCACCACCACCGTCGTCGTCGCCGCCACTACACTTCCGCCACCACCGCGAAGCCGCTACTCCTGTGGAGCCAGCAGGAGCCTTCTGCAGCGGTTTCCGGCGTCTCCTGCGGGTCGTTCCGGACGTTAACATCGAAGGCCTAGATCCGATGGGGGAGATGCATGATCGGGTCTAGGAGAGGACGAAGAAGACGAACGTGAATCATGGATGGGTGTGAGATGATCGGAGAAAAGGAGGATCGATAGAGGAGATCATCAAGAAGTTGGACCCTGCGGAGGTCGCAACGTTGATGACGTTGATGAAACTTTCGGCTGGTGAGAGCGCGACACAAACACCGGCAAAGTTGGAGCTTCCCTCCATCGATTTGAAGCTTGATGGACTGGCCACCTACCTGAATTGGTCACGACGGGTGAGAATAACCCTCGCAGGGAAGAACCTTGAGGGTTTCTTGTCAGGAGAGAAGACAGAGCCGGATGAGGGCTCAGCAGGACGCGACGAGTGGAAGTCCACTCATATGGTAATATACATTTTGCTCCTCAATTCTTTAGGCCAATCGATCGTCGCCACATTGGATGGCCTTTAGATGGTAAAGGACGTGTGGGAGAAGTTGAGGAGGACCTACGATGGTATGGAGAATAACTTGAGATTTTTTCAGATCAAGGGAGAGATCGACGACATCATACAGGGAGAGAAGACGGTACAGAAATATGCTACGGAGTTGGAGCGTCTGTGGTTGGATTACGATTACTCCTTAGATCGGACGAGCTGCGAGGACCCAAAGTGTAAGGAGAGACAGGTATGTCTGCAAGAGAGAACGATAAAGTTTCTTAAGGAACTGACCGCAGTGTTTGCTCAGAGGACAACACTACTTCTAGTCCAACCGAAGATCCCTGCACTTGAGGAGGCTATCTCGGTTATGATCCAGGAGGAGACTCGCATCAAGCTGCAGGCAGGGACGTGGTCCTCTTGAAGTGAAGGCAGCAATGGCGGTTGCCAATTCAGACGGCACAGGACCTAAAGGAGACCCCCGGCAGTGCTACAACTGCGGAAAGGTGGGCCATCTGAGGTATGCTTGCACCAAACCATCAAAGAAAAAAGATTCAGGTGATGGATGTGGACAGTTTGGAGGACGTGGTCGTGGTCGTGGGGGACGACGGGGTGGTCGAGAAGGTTATCGGACGAACCTGCTGGTAGCAGAAGGCGAGGAGGGAACTGATGGCACCTATACCGAGGAGGATCAGGTACTGCTGGGCATGCTGGAGTCAGGAGAAAGTAGAGAGCGTCAAGCGATGGAGACAAGAGTGGGACTGAGGAGGCATCCACCACAGTCTTCACCAGAGGCAACGTTGCCATGTATGCCCATCCATCGGAAGGTACTGACGACTCACTCGCCCTTGCATCTATGTCTTCCCTTAGATCGTCGGACTGTATTGTCGATTCGGATGCGTCTCGACACGTGACAGGGAATGCTAGTGAGTTCTCTTCCTACACTCATCTAGCATCGGCGGACAACATTCAAACAGCATATGGTACTTTCCAGCCAGTGGTCGGTAAGGGTAGTGTAGATTGTACAGGTTCAGTAAAATTATCCAATATTTTGTATGCTCCTTCTTTTCCAGTCAGTCTTTTGTCCATTAGTTTTATAGTCCTCAACTAAAATGCATTCTCTTTTGATATTCCTAAGGTGATCTTCCAGGAGAAGGAGACGAGACGAAGATTTGGAACTGTCACTCGGCATGATGGCCTGTGGTACCTGGATCGGAAAGGGCTAGATTCGGCGTTGGTGTCTGTGGCAGAGAGGGCAGGAATGGGAGGACCGAAGATGAGTGCCGAGGATACACTGATACTCCACCACAGGCGGTTGGGGCACTCCTCTTTTGGTATTTTGAGTAGGTTATATCCATCTATTTATGAAAAAGAAAATAAGGAGAAACTAGTATGTGATGCATGTGATTTAGAAAACTTACTAGGAGCTCATATGTTAGTACGGACAATAGGAGCTCTTCTATTTTTGATATTATACATTCTGATGTTTGGGGGCCGTGCACCATAACTACTATGAATGGTTACAAGTATTTCGTTTCTTTTATTGATTGTTCCTCTCGTGTCACCTGGCTGTATTTGATAAAGAATAAGAGTGATGTCTTTGTCTGATTTCGGGACTTTCATAAACATGTCCAGACTCAGTACAGAGCAATGGTGAAGGTACTGAGGTCTGATAATGGGACAGTATACCAACAAAGCACTTGAGGAATACCTGTCAGCCAAAGAGATACAACATCAAACCACCTATGCATACACACCAGCACAGAATGGAGTAGCATAAAGGAAGAACAGACACCTTCTGGAGGTGGCAAGAAGCATGATGATCGCCATGAATGTTCCACAGAGTCTGTAGGGACATGCAGTATTGACAGCAGCTCGATTGATCAACATGATGCCCTCGAAGGAACTGGGATGGAAGTCTCCATGTGAGATATTGCAAGAAAATAATAATGGGATACTCCCACTAAAGGTGTTTGGCTGCGTATATTTTGTAAAGGACAACAGACCGTCTGTTGGGAAACTTGACCCCAAAGCAGTCAAGTGTGTATTCGTGGACTATTCGGCCACTCAGAAGGGGTACGTATGCTGGAGCCCAGTAGAGAAGAAGTTTGTGAGCATGGATGTTCACTTCAGGGAGCTTGAGCCATACTACCGTCAGGAGGGAACCTCATCCATGGGAAACTCACCTGACACTGAGAGTATAAGGCGAGAGAGAAAAATTGATAAGAGTTTGGTGACCGATTTAGGAGTATGGCATGGAGGAACGGTTGAGGAGGAGAGTGAATAGGAACAGGGGGAGGAGATGAGAGGTGTTAGGCCCACGACTCAGGGGGAGTTACATACCTACAGCAGGAAAGGAAAGCAAACTGCAGGACCAGTACCTATAGTGCCAGTGCTAAGTCCCTTGCCTGCGTTCGTCTCGACTCCTGAGACACCTACACCACCACCACCATATTTTTCTTCAAGTGATATCATTCTTCCTACCCCTCCCACACCATTATCAGTACGGAGGACCACTCGCAGCAATGCGAGAAATCCTCCTGATAGATATGATTGGGACCTTGCTCAGTTTGTTTCATATGATAACATCTCTTCTTCTCATGGAGCATTCATTGCGTCTTTGGATAGTATTACTGTACCTAACAATTGGCAGGTTGCCAAGAACGATCCAAAGTAAAAAACGACGATGCACGAGGAGTTAGGGGCTCTTGGGAAGAACCACACTTGGGAACTGGTAAAACTGCCAGCGGAAAAGAGAGCGGTCGAATGCAAGTGGGTCTTTACTGTGAAGCAGAACCCAGATGGACAGGTTGAGCGATAGAAGGCTCGACTGGTGGAAAAAGGATACTGTCAGGCGTACGACATTGACTACGACGAGACTTTTGCACCGGTGACGAAGATGAGCACCGTCAGGACCCTAATTTCTTTAGCAGCGAATGGTGGATGGAAGCTACACCAACTGGATGTGAAGAATGCATTTCTTCATAGGGATCTAGTGGAAGAGGTGTACATGGAGATACCACCAGGATTCTGCACTGATAAGACAGTGGACAAGGTCTGCAAGTTGAAGTAGTCCCTTATGGACTGAAGCAGTCTCCTCGAGCGTAGTTTGACAGATTCAGGAGAGCGATGATAGGGATGGGATATCAGCAGATCAACGTTGATCATACTGTATTTTTCTATCGAAGTGGAGGCAACATCACCATGCTTGCGGTATATGTGGACGATATGATTATCACAGGAGATTGTCCGACTCAATGGGAAGCTTGGCAAGGAGTTCGATGTGAAGGACCTTGGCCTTTTTCGGTACTTCCTTAGGATTGAGATTGCTCGAGATGCAGAGGGTATTGTTCTTTCTCAGAGAAAGTATGTGCTGGACCTTCTCACAGAGATAGAGATGTTGGGATGCAAACCTGCAGCGACGCTGATCAATCAGAGGTTCAAGCTAGGTGCTGAGGCTGGAGAACCAGTTGACCCGGACAGATACCAGAGACTGGTAGGCAAGTTGATCTATTTGAGCCACACACGTCCTGATATCTGCTTTGCAGTGAGTATGGTGATCCGCTATATGCATGACCCAAGGAAGGGTCATATGTACGCAGTGTACCAGATTCTGAGATACTTGAAGGGTGCCCCCGAAAAGGGGCTGATATTCAGGAAGAATGATCACGTGAGCATCAAGGGCTACTGTGACTCTGACTGGACTAGCTGTGCTGATGACAGGAGGTCAACCTCGGACTATTGCATATTTATAGGAGGCAACTTGGTCTCTTGGAGGAGTAAGAAGCAGTCAGTGGTGACCAGATCGATAGCTGAAGCAGAGTACAGAGCTATGGCCTTGGGAATTGTAGAGTTGTTATGGCTGAAAAGTATGCTGTTGGAGCTAAAGCTGGACCAAGGAGTCAAGATGAGGCTGTGGTGTGACAACCAGTCAGCCATCAGTATCGCCAACAATCCAGTGTAGCATGACAGGACCAAACATATCGAGATCGATATGTTCTTAAGCAAGGAGAAGTTGGACAGTGGACTACTGTAGCTAGGCCACGTTCTAACCAAGGATCAGGTAGCAGACAGTCTGACTAAGGGACTTAGCTCTGTAGATATGATTAGATGATGTGACAAGATGGACTTAGTGAATATCTTTCGCCCATTTTGAGGAGAAGCGTTGGTATATTAGAATGTATTAGAGGATTTTATGTAAGATGGAGGATTGTAAGGCTATATATATATATATATATATATATATATATATATATATATATATATATATAGCCAAGAGATTATAATAAAATAGAACTCCAAAATATTCTACACTTGGCATGTCCCCTACTGGAAGTGCAATCTTCAGAGCCATCTAACAAGTTGTACATGAATATGATATTCATAATTGAAAAATCAATTTCTTTTAATAATGTTAGAATAATATTTCTTGTATCAATATTTTGAAATCCTTATTTTTGTTTATATTAGAAGGACGGTTTTTTCATATAAGAAGTGATTGTCATGTTGTTAATTTAAATGTACAATAATGCCTTTAATATTTTCAAGCAAATTTACAAAATATTAACATGTCTAATTAATCTGAACACTTCACCATTTAGGCAACAAGAGTTTAAAAATATTATATGCACAATTTGGTTTGAAATTAAGATTTCTTAAGAATGTATGGTGACTGACAGTCTCATTACCCTTACCAAGTTCATTCACTATTATAATATGATTCTAGACTTATCAGCTTCTATCATCTTTATTCAGATAAGGAAACTATACAGATCAAAAATAAAATATTTCCGACTTTAGTTTATGCAAATTGAAGCATCAACTTGGTCCTGTAACTTTGTAAGAAAGACTACATGCAGCTAAATAAAAGGTTCTAGATGCCAATCGAATACACAGACAGCTGGAAAGAAAAACTGATTACATCTATCACCACTATAGGAACCGAAGCAAATAGTTGCCCCCTAAGGACGATCTGAGTTTCAGTTTGCATGACCTGGAACAATTTCACAATAATGCCTTAATCTCAGTGCATATCCAACCTTTACAGCCTTTCGTGCTCCCTTTTGTGGCACCATGTTAATCTAGTATCACTTGAGTACTTATCTAGTCATGATTAGATTATTAGATACCTCATCATAGTTTCAAGTTTCACAAAAAAATGGCCGGGTTGAGTATCTGAAGATATTTTCAGCAATACAAATAAAATTTCATCTTTAAAGTTCAAGTAACAAATAAGATTGAATAAAACTCTCATACTAGGCTCTTACATGATATTTTTTCAATTGAACATTGTGATGTGCTGTTCTTCCCATAAAAATGTGAGGGCCTACAGAAAAAATGTCATGAACAAGAGAAATCAGCTAATGGTGTCTCACTGTCATGAGTACTCTGCTTATGTAGTGTTAGGGTGACTAAAGATGTATGCACCTTTACCCCCATTCATGGAGAGGTTGCTTCAAGAGCTCGGAGTTGTATCCTCAAGGTGCAAGCACCAAACCTTATTATTGAACCAAGTGACACTGGAATAAGAGAAATCAACTAATTGATGAAATGACCAAAGTAGGACCTTATCCCAAAAGAATGTACAGATTTAGAAGTATAAATGCTTGGTGTTACTAGTTATAACTACCAACGGTTGATGTGTCCGTGTCGCAGATACTTATTGAGTACTACACAAACACTCCAAAATACACTAGCGCACATTAAAAATGTTATCGTGTCCACTTCATCATATCCATTTATTGGTGTCATATTTGTGTCGTGCAAAATAGCTGGATAGTAAGAATCAAAACAGTGTTCCATAGGGGAAAATATGAAAACAAGCATAAGAAGTTTAAAGTTCATTATATTATATTGATGCTTTTTGTGGTGTCCTTAACAGAGCATAATGAAAGAAAAGGATTCAAATAGCCAACCTCAGAAATATGGTATAAGACTTTGATGTTGTTTTTATTAAGGTCAGTGTCATACAGTTCCTCCACTATGATAGAAGCTAGCAGCACCAAGAGTGATCATGACGACAATTAGTCTGCAAAATCATGACAGTTGGAGTTAGCATGGACATTACATGGATGCAGAAGGGACACGGATCATGAATATATTCTCTATATCAGAAATACCGATGATCCAACATATCATAGCTGCACTATACGTGAAACATTAATGTAGCAGATGATTGACCAGTGTGTACAAAGTGTATTCGTCAGTGGATTACGATTTTTCTTCCTAGCTGCTCCGATCCACAGACTAAACAAACTACAGGAAATGTACAAATGCCGAGTTACTCGGAGTCATGTTTGACAAGCAATGCAAATTGTATAACTTGCAATGCAAAACCAGGAAGGGTATGTTACAGATACTGGGAAATCTGGCAATGCAAAACCAGGAAGAGTATGTTACAGATACTGGGAAATCTCCGTATCCTGCAGATGCAAAAATATTATGTGAATTCCACTCACAAGGTCATTCTGAACTTTACCCCCCCCCCCCCCCCCCCCCCCCCCCAAGCACAGATCCATTTCACTTGTTCTCAGCTTTCACCTGGAGTTCCTGTGAGCTTTCCAACTCAACAACCAGTTTGTCTAGGTTAGTGTCCTTTTCTCCACATACTTTTTCATATAGATGATTTCCTCCATTGAGTTATAATATTATTTCAAGATCTGATCCTCCTGCAAATACAATGATTTAATCGATGGCACATGAACATGCATGATGATTTCATGACCAATACTGTTTATGAAATCATCTACTAATCTTTTGAAGTAAGCAATTATTATCCATTTACGGTCCAAATTTTGTTCTCAGCCAACACACAATGTTCTTTTATAAAAATGTTATGGATCTTCCAATGTTCTTTGTTATTCTTTTGAAAACAAACATGGTGACCAAATTCAAAATTGTATTGTTCACCTATCATACTCAGCGCTTTGCGCAGTATAATGGATAAATGAGCAGTTAATTGATGACCGATTAACAAAAAGCAGCTATTTGTTGACAACTAAAGCTCAAAAGAGGACTACTAAAAGTTAGGTCATATAATGAAACATCAACAATGGTTGCATACTAATCTTTTGGCCATTCGTCATGTCATGGTGTAAAATTTCACAGCATACCATGTTACCACTGCTAGATAGGTTTGCGTCAAGTCAAAATATGATTAGTATAGCTATAATAAAACCAATAATGGAAGCTCCATATTGGAAATGAAGAATGAGTAAAGCCCCATGAAAGTTGGTTCGTTAAATGGTCATGGAAAGCATTGCGTAGGAGTCACTTTAATATCTTTCGAGTGAAGTGCCAGACTACTGAGAGATGATCATTCATCTCTTCTTAAGCCATCTTAAACCATCATCATGACATGACAAAAGAACACAGGGATTATTATGTTTGAATGATAAGTTCATTTAAGATGTATAATTATACATAAGAAAGAAGGGAGGAAAGTTACAATGGTGAGAACGTCAATGGTGAAAGCGAAGTTTTGTTGCATCATATCACCCACGCCTTCCACCATAATAACACGGTTGACTACGGAGCATAAGAAAGCTCCACAAAAGACAACTTTTATGCCTGCTTGGCAACTTGGCATCAATCCTCTATGTTAATGCCAAATAACTAGCCTAAGGTATCTACGAGGAGAGGGTCACACTATAAAACCAAGAGCATGAGAGAGTTCATGCTATAAAACCAAGACAATAGTTTGGCGGCTAGGTAGACTGACCTTTGGGCTATTATGCATTTTAAGCTCGTGCAACCAAGGAGCACCCTCCAATTTCCCCGAGACTATAAAGAGTAAAAACAAAGTGCTAAGATTATACAATTTTATATAGGTAATTGCATTCATCTTTATGACACTTTAAGAAAAAGAGTGAAAATGAATTATAATTTTCATACCAATCAGTTGTTTGGAACCATACTATTGAGATATAAATGATTATAAAAAGATGGTTATAGTGGGAAGGTTAGAGGTATGAGTACGTTACAGAGGGAGAAAAAAACAACTACACATAACAAAAAGAATCATGACAGAGTTACCAAAAACACAATACTGCACCAATTAGTTAGTTTGTTAATCAATTATCTCTTATCAGTTGCAAAACATCTGAAAATAAAAGAGCAATCTTACACTTGAAAAAATGCTAAATGCAGCAAGAGAAAAGTAGAAAAACCCTAGCCTAGCATGGTACACCAAAAAGTAATGATGGAAAAAAAGAGGTAGTCTAACTTTGTTTGCATAAGGCGCCACAATGTTCGTTTTAACTTTAAGTAGCTTTTTGTTACGAGTAACGAATTGATAAAATTGAAACAGAAGAATATTTTAGAGTAATTGTTATATTTTTTATTGATAATCTCTTGGCTATTTATAGCCTTACAATCCTTCATCTTACATCAATACCCCATTAAAACCCCATGTAGAATATTCTAATATCCCAACAAATATACTAAGAATATTATAATATACCAAGAATATTCTAATATACCAACACTCCTCCTCAAGATGGAAGAAAGATATTCACTAAGTCCATCTTGTCACATCCTCTAATCATATTTGCAGAGCTAAATCTCTTGGTGATACTGTCTGATACCCGCTCCTTGATTGGAACATGACCTAGCTCCAGTAGTCCACGGTCCAACTTCTCCTTGATGAAGAACCTATCGATCTCGATGTGTTTGGTCCTGCCATGCTGCACTGGATTGTTGGCGATACTGATGGCTGACTGGTTGTCACACCACAGCTTCATCTAGGCTCCTTGATCCAGCTTCAGCTCCACAAGCATACTCTTCAGCCATAACAGCTCTGCAACTCCCAAGGCCATAGTTCTGTACTCCACTTCAGTTGTCGATCTGGCAACCACCGACTGCTTCTTACTCCTCCAAGAGACCAAGTTACCTCCTACAAATATACAGTAGCCCGATGTAGAGCTCCTATCATCAGTACAACTAGCCTAGTCAGAGTCACAGTAGCCCTCGATGCCCAAGTGATCATTCTTCCTGAATATCAACCCCTTTTCCGGGGGCACCCTTCAAGTATCTCAGAATCTGGTATACTGCGTCCATATGACCCTTCCTTGGGTCATGCATGTAGCGGCTCACCACACTCACTGCAAAGAAGATATCAGAACATGTGTGGCTCAAATAGATCAACTTGTCCACCAGTCTCTGGAATCTGTCTCGGTCAACTGGTTCTCCAGCCTCAGCACACAGCTTGAACCCCTGGTTAATCGACGTCGCTGCAGGTCTGCATCCCAACATTCCTGTCTCTGTGAGAAGGTCCAGCGCATACTTCCTCTGAGAAAGAACAATCCCCTCTACTTCTTGAGCAATCTCAATCCCAAGGAAGTACCGAAGAAGGCCAAGGTCCTTCACCTCGAACTCCTTGCCAAGCTTCCCCTTGAGTCGGGCAATCTCCTGCTCATCATCTTATGTGATAATCATATCGTCCACATACACATCAAGCATGGTGATGTGGCCTCCACTCCAACGGAAGAACACAGTATGATCAGCATTGATCTGCCGATATCCCACCCCTATCATCGTCCTCCTGAATCTGTCAAACCACGCTCGAGGAGACTGCTTCAGTCCATAGAGGGACTTCTTCAACCTGCAGACCTTGTCAACTGTCTTATCGGTGCAGAATCCTGGTGGTATCTCCATGTATACTTCCTCCACTAGCTCCCCATAAAAAATGCATTCTTCACATCCAGTTGGTGTAGCTTCCATCCACCATTCGCTCCCAAAGAAATCAGAGTCCTGACGGTGCTCATTTTAGCCACTGGTGCAAAGGTCTCATCATAGTCAATGACATACGTCTGACTATCATTTTGCTACCAGTCGAACCTTGTAGCGCTCTACTTTTCCATCTAGGTTTTGCTTCACAGTAAATACCCACTTGCATCCGACTGCCATCTTCCCCTCTGGCAGTTTTACCAGTTCCTAAGTGTGGTTCTTCTCAAGAGCGCCTAACTCCTCGTGCATCGCCGCTTTCTACTTTTGATCGTTCTTGACAACCTGCCAATTGTTAGGTACATTAATACTATCCAAAGATGCAATGAATATTCCATGAGAAGAAGAGATATTATTATATGAAACAAACTGAGCAAGGTCCCAACCATATCTATCAGGAGGATTTCTCGCATTGCTGCGAGTGGTCCTCCGTACTGATAATGGTGTGGGAGTAGGAAGAATGATATCACCTGAAGAAAAATCTGGTGGTGGTGTAGATGTCTCAGGAGTTGAGACGGACGCAGGCAAAAGACTTGGCACTGGCACTATAGGTACTGGTCCTGCAGTTTGCTTTCCCTTGCTGTTGTAGGTAAGTAACTCCCCCTGAGCTGTGGGCCTAACACCTCTCATCGCCTCCCCCTGTTCCTCTTCACTCTCATGCTCCTCCTCAAACGTTCCTCCATACCATACTCCTAAATCGGTCACCACACTCTCACCAATCTCCCTCTCTCGCGTCATACTCTTAGTATCAGGTGAGTTGCTCATAGATGAGGTTCCCTCCTGACGGTAGTATGGCTCAAACTCTCTGAAGTGAACATCCATGCTCACAAACTTCTTCTTCTCTACTGGGCTCCAGCACACGTACCCCTTCTGAGTCGCCGAATAGCCCATGAATATACACTTGACTGCTCTGGGATCAAGTTTTCCAACAGAGAGTCTGTTGTCCTTCACAAAATATACGCAGCCAAATACCTTTAGTGGGAGTATCCCACTATTATTTTCTTGCAATATCTCACATGGAAACTTCTATCCCAGTACCTTCGAGGGCATCATGTTGATCAATCGAGCTGTTGTCAACACTGCATGTCCCTACAGACTCTGTGGGACATTCATGACGATCATCATGCTCCTTGCCACCTCCAGAAGGTGTCTGTTCTTCCTTTCTGCCACTCCATTCTGTGATGGTGTGTATGCACAGATGGTCTGATGCTGTATCCCGTGGGCTGACAGGTATTCCTCAAGTGCTTTGTTGTATACTCTGTTCCATTGTCAGACCTTAGAACCTTCATTAATGCTCTGTACTGAGTCTGGACATGTTTATGAAAGTCCCAGAAACAGGCAAAGACCTCACTCTTATTCTTCATCAAATACAGCCAAGTGACACGAGAGAAACAATCAATAAAAGAGACAAAATATTTGTAACCATTCATAGTAGTTGTGGCACACGACCCCCGACATCAGAATGTATAATATCAAAAACAGAAGAGCTCCTATGGCCCGCACCAACATATGAGCTCCTAGTAAGTTTGCCTAAATCACATGCATCGCATACTAGTTTCTCCTTATTTACCTTCTCATAAATAGATGGATACAACCTACTCAAAATACCAAAAGAGGAGTGTCCCAACTTCCTGTGATGGAGTATCAGTGTATCCTCGACACTCATCTTCGGTCCTCTCATTCCTGCCCTTTCTGCTACAGACACCAATGCCGAATCTAGTCCTTCCCGATCTAGGTACCACAGTCCATCATGCCAAGTGCCAGTCCCAAGTCTTCGTCCCGTCTCCTTCTCCTGGAAGATCACCTTAGGAATATCAAAAGAGACAATGCATTTTAGTTGGAAGATTATAGAACTAATGGACAAAAGACTAACTGAAAAAGAAGGAGCATGTAAAATATTGGATAATCTTACTGAACCTGTACAATCGACAGTACCCTTACCGACCACTGGTTGGAAAGTACTATCGGCTGTTTGAATGCTGTCTGCAGATGCTGGATGAGTGTAGGAAGAGAACTCACTAGCATTCCCTGTCACGTGTCGAGACGCACCCGAATCGACAATCCAGTATGACGATCTAAGGGAAGATATAGATGCAAGGGCGAGTGAGTCATCAGTACCTTCCGATGGATGGACATACATGGCAGCATTGTCTCTGGCTAAGACTGAGGTGAATGCCTCCTCAGTACCACTTCTCCTGTCTCCATCACTTGACGCTCTCTGCTTTCTCCTGAGTACTTCCAACATGTCCAGGAGTGCCTGATCCTTCTCAGTATATGCACCATTAGCTCCCTTCTCGCCTTTTGCTACCAGCAGGTTTGTCCGATAACCTCCTCGACTACTCCATCGACCTCCACGACCACTGACACGTCCTCCAAACTGTCCACGTCCGCCACCTGAATCTCCCTCCTTGGGTGGTTTGGTGCAAGCATACCTTAGATGGCTCATATTCCAGCAGTTGTAACACTGTCGGGATTTTTTCTTAGGTCTTGTGCCGCCTGAATTGGCAACCGTCAGTGCTGTCTTCACTTCAGGAGGACCATATGTCCCTGCCTGTAGCTTGATACGAGTCTCCTCCTGGATCATGGCCGAGATAGCCTCCTCAAGTGTAGGAATCTTCGGTTGGGCTAGAAGTAGTATTGTCCACTGAACAAACACTGCGGTCCAGCCCCTCAAGAAACTTCATCGTCCTCTCCTGCAGACATACCTGTCTCTCCATACACTTCGGGTCCTCGCAGCTCGTCCGATCTGAGAAGTGATCATAATCCAACCATAAACGCTCCAACTACGTGGCATACTCATGTACCGTCTTCTCTCCCTATACGGTGTCATCGATCTCCCCCTTGATCTGGAAAACCCTCAAGTTATTCCCCACACCATCGTAGGTTCTCCTCAACTTCTCCCACACGTCTTTTACTATCTCAAGGCCATCCACTGAGGCGGCGATCGAATGGACTAAATAATTGAGGAGCCAAATGTATACCACCATATGAGTGGACTTCCACTCGTCGCGTCCTGCCGAGCCCTCATCTGGCTCTATCTTCTCTCCTGACAAGAAACCCTCCAGGTTCTTTCCTGCGAGGTTCTCCTCACCCGTCGTGACCAACTCAGGTAGGTGGCCGGTCCATCAAGCTTCAGATCGATAGATGGAAGCTCCAACTTCGTCAATGTTCACGTCGCGCTCTCACCAGCCGACAGTTTCATCAGCTTCATCAATGTTGCGACCTCCGCAGAGTCCAACTTTTTGATGATCTCCTCCATTGATCCTCCTCTTCTCCGATCATCTCACACCCGTCCCACGATTCACGTTCGCCCTCTTCGTCCTCTCCTAGACCCGATCATGTCTCTCCCCAATCAGATCTAGGCCTTCGAAGTCAACGTCTGGAATGACCCGCGGGAGACGCCAAGAACCGCGGCAGAAGGCTCCGGTAGTGGAGGGCGAGCGGCGACGGTGGTGGCGGGCTCAAGGTGGTGGTGGCGGGAAAGCGGCGATGGTGGTGGCGGGCGAGCGGTGCGGTAGCGGTGTTGGCGGCCGGTGTGACGACGGTGGTGGCGGCTAGGGTGAGGTGGTGGCTAGGGTTTGGGCTCTGATACCATGTAGAATATTTTGGAGTAATTGTTATATTTTTTATTGATAATCTCTTGGCTATTTATAGTCTTACAACCCTTCATCTTACATTAATACCCCATTAAATTTCATGTAGAATATTCTAATATTCCAACAAATATACCAAGAATATTCTAATATACCAACAAATATACCAAGAATATTCTAATATACCAACAAGCCAAGCAACTTCGGCGCATGGTTGTCCAGAAAGCTACGAAACGTGGAAGAAAACGGGACCGATGTACAGGTACACGAAGGGTCCAGATACGTTGTACAGTAGAAGTAAGCTTCTTTGGAACACACTATATTTAGCTGAAACGTGGAACATTTTTACAGAACAAAAATGTAATCTAATATATAGGTATATTTAAGATTCAAAGTTAGTCAAGTATTATAATATAGCATCATCAAAATTGAAAAATTAAAAAAGATTCATAAGTTCTAAATAATCTTAGCAATAATATCTTTTCAAAAGAAGCAACAAGGCTAATACTCTAAAACTCGAAAAAAAAAAATGAAACTACATTTGTTTAGAAGATTGGTCATTTATATAACGAGTTCGCCTGTCTGAACATATATTTCCAAGTTCAAATTCGTCAATATTTCTGTTCAGGGAATGGGTTCTCGGTCCAAAACGTTCTTTTCAGGATCGGGAAACGCTTCGTCTACATTGATTTTTCTAAGGATGTTTTTTTCATAATCGGAATGTGTTCTCGGATCGCAAAAATACATCTCCGGAATATATATTTTTGGCCTCTTTCCTCAGTGACTCTTTTTTTTGTTTTTCTCCTATGCCAAGGTTTTAAGGATCTTTACGCTGACGATGAATTTTGAGGGATGTTGATCTCTCTGGTAAGTTTGTATCTCTCTCCTCTTTTTTGTTTTAACAAAATTTTGTCCTCTCTCCAATAGGATATTTTTTCTCGTCTTCTCACATGCACAACTTAAGAAGTACATGCACTCCAGAGAGATCAACTTAAGAAGAACATGCACTCCAGGTACAAATGTTGATTGGATCTCTCATAAATGTGGTACAAAGACATGCAGTTCTATACCACTTTCGGTCATTTTTGAATCAGTTTCTATCTCCATTCATCCTTTACAAGTTTATGAGAGATCCAATGACAGGTTAGTGGTTCTGCAGAATTCAGCCCTCAACCAATCAACATTTGTACCTACAATTTTCTCTCCCATTACCACAGATCCAGGTAATATTTTCATCTCTCAGGAAAAAAAACGTCTTTGTACCACAAAGAATAAGCATTCCATCTCTAATTATGTTTTCTTACAGTTATACCGTATTTTTTCATCTTTTCATGCATTTGTTGTTTCATTGTCTTCCACTTCCATTTTCATTGGCAAAACTTATAAGCAGGTCATGCCATCTTTTGGTTGAAAAAATGCAATGGATAAGGAGATAGTGTGCTTTACATCAAAATCAGACTTAAGAGCTTACATCACTTACATATTGAGAAGCAAACAATGGGTTGTATATGGGTGTACGCTGTTAAGTATCATCCAGATGGTTCAGTTGGACGTCTTAACACGTGGTTGGTTGCAAAAGGATATACTCAGACATATAGTATAGATTATATAAAGACTTTCTCTCCAGTGGCTCGTTTGAATTGAATTTGTATTCTTATCTTTATGACAGTTAATTGTCAATGGCCTATGTATCAGTTGGACATAAAAAATTCTTTCTTGTATCGTGATTTAAATGAGAAGGTTTATATTGATCAACTACCGAGGTATGTTGTTATTGGAAGTGGAGGCACACGTATGTAGATTGAAGAAAGCATTATATGGACTGAAACAGTTACCTAGAGCTTGGTTTGACAAGTTAAGTTCTCATTCAACATAAATTTTGGCACACCACAACAGATCATTCAATATTTTGTCATCATTATATCTGGGAGCGATCATGTCGGAATTGTAGACTTAAAAGCCTACCTTAGTCATCAGTTTCATACTAAGGATTTGGATGTTGGAGTGTCGGACAGTTAAGACTCCTATGGATTATCATGACAAGTTTGATACTGACAGGGAAGAGTTATTTGAGGATGTTGAAAATTATAGACGGTTGGTTGGAAAACTTACATATCTTACTGTTACATGACAAAATATCACCTATGCAGTTGGAGTAGTTAGTCAGTTTATACATACCCTGAACAACCATATTAGAAGGCTATATTTCGCATTCTACAATATTTGAAGGGTGCAACCTGGAAAATATTTGTTGTACAAACCTTTCCAGTTGCTCACAATGACGAGGTTCGGTGATGCTGATTGGGTATACAATCGCAGTGATAGGAGATCTATCTTTGGCTATTGTATATTTGTGGATGGAAAACTTGTAACATGATGTAGTAAAAATTAGAATATTGTGGCTCGTTCTAGTACAGAGAATGAATATTGTGCGATGGCTCATACAACTTTTGAGATAATGTGGGTACAGTCTCTTCTTCATGAAATGGAGATTATATTTCCTATCCCTTGGAGATGTATTGTGACAACTAATCGACAATTTTATCACAAGTAGTACAATGTTTCATGAGCGCACTAAGTATATTGAGGTGGATTGTCATTTTGTCCATGATTTGTTACTGAAGAAACAGATTGTCACTCCATATGTTCAATTTGAGGATCAATTATGTGTATATGTAATTAGGGGTGAGCATTATTCCGTAACCAAACTGAACTGAATAAGAGATTCGGTTTGGTTTGAATTTTTTTTTCAGTTTCGGTTTTAGAAATACTAAAATTTCTTATTTGATTTCGGTTTTGGATTTTTGTTCGGTCCAAAATCCAAAACTGAATAAGGCTTACGCAATTTTGTAAATACCCTCAATGTTATGCATATTTTATGATTAAAATGTGTATATTTTAAAAACAACAATTCTATGTAAATGATTTGAAGCCCAACTTTGGATCCAACTTTGAAATACAAAAATGTGTGAATAAAAATTATAATTTTTAATATAATTTAACCATGATACCAACTTTGGAGTCGGCCCATTAAACAATATAAATAGCCAAATCGAATAAAACCAAATTGATTATTCGGTTTGGTTTCGGTTATAGCTAATTTCGGTTCAATTTCGGTTTTAGATTTTTAGAATTTCGGTTTATTCGGTTTTGACTATTTCGGTTCGATTTAAACCAAATAAACCGAACGTGCACACCTATTTGTAGTGCCCCGCTCTGGATGGCTCACTATATGTAGATTTGTGACTAGTTTGACTCAATCGGAACTAAGTATTAGGGAACATTTCGGCATTTAATCAATCGAGACGAATGCATAGAGAACATTTCCTATTTATGAATTGACTTATGTTGGAATATGTCCTAAATGCAATAGATTGTGTATTGGCAAATGAACTCTATATAAGAATCTCTTTTCGCATCTTTTTATTGTAGTTTTCTTTGAATATTTTTTATGCTTGGTTTTGATGAATACACTATAATGTTGTTTTCGATGATTGTTTCTATTGTCCACTTTTATTGATTTCTGCATTCATTTTTGAGAATTCGGAGAGAGGAAGATAGAAGAAACGTACAGGATGACGCTTAACTAAAGTTTGATCATTTCAAAGCGATTCTCCTCTCGACGAATTCTTTAATAAGTAGGTGGTTCTGGCCCTTCATTTTTATTCCTTCACACCTTAACAAAAATAATTCCTTATATCCTTACAACTTCTTAGATGGATGATACCTAATAGAATAAATAGATAAATATAAGCCACATACATGTTGTAACACTAAAAATTTGGAAAACTGAATAATTGTAACTGTTAAGTGCCTCTTGACACGAGATTTATGTAGCAAAAAAATTTCGTATGAGAAGCAGAATAGATGTGGTGTGGTACCATGGAATATTCGAAATAGTTTGCGACCAATGGGTCGCCAATCGGAACATACCAAATCGCAAGAATGAACTGATGTATAAGTAGAGATTTACTTTGCGTTATTAAAAAATTTGTACCATGCTTATGTTTTATAATTAAATTGTTCACGTATTTGCATGGTCATAAATAACTTGTGCACAAGATTTGGCTTTCCTCGAAACAGTATCTGGGATATTGGAACTGAATCCACCTAAGAAAAAAATATGTGGAATGTACTTCACGCACGAGATATTACGGGACCTTCAGTGGGACTAGCTATCCGAACTGGAAGAGCGCGTCGCAACACCACGTAATAGTTCTTTATGTTGTCAGATTCACTAATGACCTCATATAGATAGGTTGCATGCTAATGGATATCTTATGCATGGACGTTAAATATTAAATATTTGTTTTATGCAGGGAAGGATAATTCGGCCGTTGGTAAGAAATTCACTTTGTATGATATGTTTTCTAGTTTCACTTTTCTTCATTGATTATGAACTAACAATCAATCCTAGTTCTAAATATCAAAATAACTTAACAATTATATGCTTCATATAATTACAATGTCAGTCTAGGTGAGTTGGGTTTGGTTTCGCTCACTAGTGCATTTCTCAATATGTTGATCCCCTCCTCCACAAGTTTCATGAATGAAGCGAGTGCACAAAGCTAGTAGAAGTCTCGGTTGAAGTAATGGAGTGGATAGCAGCAATCGAAGGCTTGTTCGAGCTCAACTGTATTCAAGGGTCCAAGAAGGTAGCGTGCATGTCTGTGCAGCTACGCTTGAGGTTACATGATTGGTGGGAGGCTAAGAAGAAAGTAATCTACGGCGCCAGCCGAAATGCTAGAATTACTTGGGAGATGTTTAAGCAAGCATTTCTTAAGCAGTACATTCCCTAGGCAGTCTGCCAACAAAAAGAGGATGAGTTCTTCATGCTTAAGCAAGGTAATATGCCAGTAGACGAATATGATCATCAATCGCAAAACTTGCTAAGTTCATCGGATTTGTTTACCGGATGAGAGGTATGGTGCCAAATATTTCAAAAGAGCCTGAATGACGATCAATTAAGGGATGTGGTAAATCAAAATGCCAGATATATCGGGAATCGTATGAAGCTGCTCTTGAAAATGAGCGACTATTTAGCCACACTGCCCAAAGGATATGGCAGAACAACCGTAACAACTTTAATAAATGGCCTCATGAAGCAGACGGATCTGGAGCGCCCAAGCGTCATAACACATTTGAGCAGAAAGGAACCAATCCAGGGGTGCAATACTTTAAGTGTGGCATGCGATAAAGGCAACAGAGTGTCAAGGAGGGTGCTTTAAGTGTGGTCGCATAGGCCACAGAGCTAGCGAATGTCATGTTGGAAGGGTGAATCAGAACCTTCCAGGAGATTTCTAAAGCCAGAACCATAGGCAGGCACCACGAGCTCTGTATTTAGCGCTTGCGAATACACAAAATCAGCATCCTGGAGCGTAAGGGAGAGTCTATGCTTTGACTTAAGAGGATACTCTCACTTTCAACACAGTTATGACAGGTACACTATTATATAAAGAAATTTCAACAAGAATTTTATTTGATTCTGGTGAAACATATAGTTTTATATTCACTCATTTTGTTGAAGAAAATAGATTGTGTATGACATTGTTAGATATGCATATTAGTGTTAACATTCCATCAGAGTGGATATGCCTTCTAGCTTAATATGTAAAGATGGTTACATTTGCGTTAGGGGAAGAAAGATGCTTTTGGATGTCATAGTCCTGGACATCAAGGAGTATGATATCACTTTTGGAATGGATTGGCTTGGTGCGTGTCATGCGACGATCAATTGTGCGGAGAACAGAGTTGTATTTCATCTACATGGGAAACAAAATTCTCCTATTCGTGTAAATCGGCATCTAAAAAAGCAATGGTGACATCAACAATGACGGCACGACACATGTTGTATTCTGGTTGTGAAGGGTATTTAGTTTCTGTTCGAGACACTAGAAAGAAAGGTGCAGAAGCAGTTCAGACTGAAGTCATGGCAGAATTTTTCGATGTCAGACGAGATACCCAAAATGCCACCATATTGAGAAATAGAATTCACTAATGATATTTTTTCAGATACTCGATCGATATCCAAAGTACCGTACAGAATGGCACCAGCAGAGTTAAAATAAATCGAAGTTCAGTTGCAGGAATTGTTGGACCGATGATACATTCGTCACAACGTTTCTTCATGGGGAGCTCGAGTATTGTTTGTGAAGAAGAAAGATGGATCGATTGGTTGTGCATCGAGTACAGAGAGCTAAATAAAGTGACAATTCATAATAAGTACCCATTGTCGAGAATAGACGATCTCTTTGATCAACTACAATATGCAACTATGTTTTCAAAAATAGATTTTCGTTCGGCTACCATTAGTTGAAGATTAAGCCAGATGATGTGTCGAAATCAGTGTTCCGAACATGAGAAACGAAATGGATGTGGTATGATACGATAGAATATTCAGAATTGTTTGGGACCAACTGGTCACCAATTGGAACACACTTATGCGTGAGAATGAACTAATATACAAGTAGATATTTACATTGATTTATTTCAGTTTTTGTACCATGCTTATGTTTTATAGTTAAATTGTTCACGCATTTACATGGTCATGGATAACTTGTGCACAAGGTTTGGCTTTTCTCGAAATAGTACCCTAGACATAGGAATGAATCGATCTAGAAAAAATTTATGTGAAACGTGCTTCACACACGAGGTATTACGTATCTTCGATGGGGATAGCTACCCGTACTAGAAGGACGTGTCGCAATACCATGTAATAGTTCTTTATGGTGTCGGATTAATCAATGATCTCATATAGACAAGCTGCATGCTAATGAATGTCTTATGCAGCGGCGGTAAGTATTAAATCTCTGTTTTATGCAGGGAGGGACAATTTGGTTGTTAAAAAATTCACCCATAAGTGATATGATATATGTTGTCTATTTTTACTTTACTTCTTTGATTATGAACTGTCAATCAACCCTAGTTTTAAATAACAAGATCACTTAATAATTATATGCTCCACATAATTATAGTATCGGTCTAGGTGAATTGGATTTGGTTCCGCTCACTGGTGCACTCCTCAATGTGTTGACCCCTCCTCCATATGTGTTAGAAACGAAGCGAGTGCACAAAGCTAGTAGCAGTCAAGGAAAGCGACTCAAAGCTCTTCCTATCTTCCGAAGTATTTTAAAGCTGTTTCTTTTGAAGGTATTTTGATTTCAACATACATAAAGGGGCATGATGTATGGAATAATATTATTATTTAATGATATCTTGTTAGTCGTTTTTTGTTTGTTTCATAGAATGTAAGTCGAGACTGTATTTCAATTTTATTGAGATCTTGTAATCCGTTTCAAATTATCAATGAAAAGTTTTTTTTCTATACTGTCTTCAACTGCTATATTATTTTAACCTTATGTTCAAATGAATTATCACTCGTGCACGTGCTTGCCTTGTACGAATACAATTTAGACTTGTACAGCATCACGTCCGGTAGTGACTTAGCAATTCGACAAAATCGGGGTGTGACAATATCCTCACCAAAGGACTTGCTCTTGGTTCATTTTCTAATTTATATAACAAGCTATACATGTCTGATCTCTATGCTCCAGCTTGAGGGAGAGTGTTAAGAGTTATTATTGTTATTTATCTTATATGGGTACAATAAAGTAATTGTGGATGTATTTAACCATTATGCATATTAAATAATTATACATGAGGTGCAATCTAGGGATTATGTCATTGCACTCTATTTTCTTATATTCTCTCTTTTTCTCATTTTCTCTTTCTCCCTTCTCCAAACTTTCACTCTCTTTCTCCATCAATCCCCTGCATTCAATATACCGGATCAATCTCCCTACTAGGCAAAACTCCACCAAAAAACTAGAAACTGATAGCTGTATTTTCATAATAGTGATCATCACCTTATCAAACTTGCCAAATCAAGCATATTAAAATTGCAAACTCCCATGAAAACACAATCAAATATAATGAAAATTTAACTCAAAAGGATCCTAGTCATCCAAGCCTTCTTCCATTTGGGTTCATCTATGGAGCAAAGCACGCTCCACAAAAGGACTGACAACGGTTTTATAGTGGCTATCAGCCCAACATCAAGCCTAGTAATGGTGCTAAAATCCTAACCATTGTAGCTATAAACATAATATAAGTTGTTGCACAAATAAAAAACTTAAGGTGGCAAGTAGGTAGGCCTACCATTTAGGTTATGCACTTTAAGCAATTGCAACCAAGAAGCGTCCTCCAATTCCCTAGACCAAAAAAGAGCCTATACAAATAGGTAAGATGATGTGATAGGGATCTATATGAGAGGAAGAGAGAAATGTCAAAATTTGACGGAGTGCTTATTTCTTGATTGAAAAAAAAAAATACAAGTGGGATATTTAGCTATATGTTATATTTGTCAAATTAGTCAACTGTCTAACTAATCTGCCTGGCAAAGTTGACTGTAGCATCAGTCAACGAGTTGGGAACCCACAAACAGAACCAATCGACTGATCAATTATGTTACACGGACAAGGCAAAATAGTATAAATATTTGGATCGTGTTTGTATTCGTGTCCGTATCCATATTCATGCAACATAGACAACAACCTTTATCCCTATTTGAATGTATGTATCCCTTCCTCGCATTGTTTCTGTATCCGTATCCACGCAGCATAGCTGATCAAACAACACTCGACATTGTCAAACTAAAAAGACTAGATGGAACTAAAAAGCATAGTTTGTAGTATCGTTCGATACCGATACGGTTTGGCATGGTCGATCTGATACCGACCGTTACCGATATTGACCGATACAGACGTTGGGGTATCTTCCCCAGTCAAATCAAGTCAAGTCGACAGAGAAAATTGGACGAGAAAGACTAATAAGCAAGGATGTACAAGCAAAATAAGGTTGTAAATGCATTTAAATGAAAAAAAACTTATTTGTCACAGGTAAACCAATCAACAACGGTGACTATTATTTCACTCAATTTTAAAACTAGTCAGAAACAACACGGAAAATACCTGAAATTATGCTTAAATGTATCAAATATAAATTTTTTTAATAATTATTTGCTTTCTTATAAAAAAAATCGATACCTTGATCCAAAATCGCCAATACTATAGATACCAACGATTCTGGTACTCATAGGAAGGGTCCAATACTGATTCCAATGCAGCGAACCGTTTGAAATGATCTCCTACAATGAGATATGAAATACCTGTCATGTAACACATTTAGTCCTCATATATGGTATGAAGGTCTTTGGAGGAGAAACTTTGAATATCAATAAGATGAGTAAGCTTGAACCGTATACTTGGGCCAAAACTCTTGGAGGGTAAGGAGAGGAGAAGAACTATAAATGCTCTAACAACAATACTACATTCTGATTTGACTCATGGCTTGAGTGTGTGAGACTTCAATCACATGGTATATGATCGCTTGGTCGGTAATGGAGGGGTTAGTAGATGTAGAAGTGACTGTAGGTGGCAAAGTCTTCATAAATACGAGTTCTTGCATTAAGAGGAAGTTAATCCACAGATAAAAATATAAAGAGAAAATTTGAGTTGTACCCCACTTTATTTATCCATATTCAAGGTGTATTCCACTCGATTACCATAATGCATGAAACCTCCACTTATGACAGAAACTAACAGTCAACTACCTTGACTGTTAATTTTTGACCGAAATACCCTTCTCCTTTTATCTTCTTTCCAGCCCCCTCTCCTTTCATCTTCTTCCCAGCCCCCTCCCCCCATCTACCCTCTAGCGCGCGCCCCCGCCACGCTCCCCCCTCCCCGCCGCGGGCAGCCGGAGCCCGCCCCCCTCTCTCCTCCCCCCTTACTCTTCGGGATTGAGATCGAGATCGTCAGGGTCAAAGCCCTAGAATTCCGCAATGACGGTCATGGCGCGGGGGGCACGCGGCCCTGCGGGGGAGCGCACGGTGAGGTACGGAGGTGCGCGCGACGAGGTGAGGGGGGGCGCACGACGAGGTGCGAGGGGGCGCGCGGTGTCTAGGGGGGCACTGCTGAGGGGCGCGGGGCGAGGTGCAGGGAGG
The DNA here is from genome assembly GCA_036927795.1 of Iris macrosiphon. Lineage (NCBI taxonomy): Eukaryota > Viridiplantae > Streptophyta > Magnoliopsida > Asparagales > Iridaceae > Iris > Iris macrosiphon. The sequence goes on along the minus strand of JAYESA010000015.1, from coordinate 21,220,143 downwards.
CAGCAGTGGTGTTGCGGCAGGGCACGGCAGCAGAGACAGCCGAGCACCACCCCCCTCCCCTCTCTCTCCCCCCACCCCCCCCCCCCCCCTTCTTTGTCCGGTGCCGGGAGGGGGGGCTCCGGTTGGGGTGCACAACGGAGAGGAGGTTAACGGCTGGGGGAAGAAGACGAAGGGGGTATTTTTGTCCAAAAACTTTGGTCAAAGGAGTTGATCGTGAGTTGGAGACGGTTTCCATAAAAAGTGGGGGGTGTCATGCATTGTTGTAATCGGGTGGGTGCACCTTGAATATGGGTAAATAAAGTTGGGTGCAACTCAAATTTTTTTGTTCAAATCCAATATGCTTGGAAAAGATCAAAATTAATGTATGGTGGTGTCACATGGAGCAATTTGGTCCTGTAGTTTTGCCTGATCCCGTTTTAATTTTATAGGACAGTTTAGGTCCTTAGGATAAGCTCTTGATGAGAGACAAAATGAAGTGGCGAGAACCTTGAAAGGGATGTCCAAGCATGGATACTCCTAAAAAAGTGCTGTGTCCCAGTAGTGTCTCATGTCAGACACGTATCCAAGTGTTAGAAAGATCAATCCTACCCCAGTCAAAGCCAGGATGCAAAACACTCCAAAAGACATTGGGACATGCCACCATCAGTTTGTCTGTTTCACGATTTCTGTTTCATGTCATGTTCGTGCTCATGCGACATGCAATATAAAAGTGAAGGATAATAGTGCATACAATACCTATTCCTGGCCCATTAACAGAAGTTAGGGTTAAGAAGAAGAGAAGTCAGGTTATGGTGATGCTAAATTGGATGTCTATGAAATTTCTCAAGAAATACCAACATAAAGCATTCTTCATCCATATCACCACAAGCAATAATTAATCATTGCATAATATGTACTTCATATCAATTTTTGCAGCTTAAGAAATACAAATCCAAGTGAAATACTATACATCTTTGATTGCATCGAACCATTATATATCAGGGTTGTTGGAGTAGGTGATTTATAGGTATATAGGAGGCTGTCTAAGTACTAATTATGCATCTAAGTGGCTTGTGTTGCCTAGAACTTGTGTAGGCAGTGAGTGCCTAGGCAAGACCTTTTAGGCTCCAAGGTAACCGTCTATGATGGCATTGACTTTTATGATAAAGTTTCTACATAAATCATATGGGAATGCTCCATGCAACATGGTCAAAAAGGAGAGGGTGGATTGTTCGGGTGACCACCTCTCCCGCTGCCAAATTGCCTGCCTTCCTCGCCACAATATCAACCACCTCACTCACCACCATGAAGGTTGCCTTTCTCGCTGCCATGATGGCCATCTCTTGTCGTTATGTTGGTCACCTCCTCACCCCTTTATCCTCAAGCTGGTCGTCTACCTTGCCGCCACCAATAACGCCAATTGCACCTCCCTTTTTTTTTTCTTTTGTATTGCAAGTTGCACATATTTTCCGACATGTTCAACTTAAGGGGGAGCGCAAAAGAATATGGTATATTTTGGATCTATTATAGGACTAGTATGTTATTTGGGTCTATTAAATTTAGTCAACGATTTAGTTTATATTTATAGATTTAGTCAAGAGCCTATCTTCATATTGAGTCTGAGTCTATGACTAGAAAGGTCTGGTTACAACTCTATTTATAGATTTTTAGACCTGGGAGACAAGTAAATCCCTAAACTAACTAAAACGTCACTCAACTGATTCAGACTCATATAGACCAAAATAGACTCAACTGGACTCAAACTCAAATAAAAGCACACTGAACTCAACTAAAACTGATCCAACTAACCGTAAACCCAATGGCATTATAATATGTGAACTGGATCTCCATCATACATCTTTGGAGGAAGATTAAATGACGAGTAAGACGTGTTGTGCCAATAGAATACCATGAAAGAAACAAAAGTATCATAAGACAGGCACACACACACACACACAAAAGATTGTACATGATTTTAGGTCCAAATTTTGGGGAAATAAAATGCAAACTCAACAAGAACAATCAGAAAAGAGTATTAAGCTGCATCAATGGATATAAATAGAAGTCAAAATGAGAAACAAAGTGTTTTGTGGAAGCTAGAGTAGAGCCAATAAGAGTATAAAATGAGGGAAGTTGCCTTTGTGGCTACTTGAGATGGTTTGGATGCATGCAATAGATAGATTTGTGCCAGTTGGACTGATAGAATCATAGCTCGAGTCTTGAAGATCAACTAAGGGAAAAGTTGCCTGACCAAATTGAATCTGGATAGAAGCAGTAAAGGACATGATTGATGTATAGTTTTAGAGGAGAGACTTTGATAGAGCTAGATGGATGGGGGGAGGAAACTCGTGTAGATGACCGCAAAATTCCAGGGTAAACACCACATTGTGTTGTTTCTTTGACCAAGCTAACTCTGTTAAATAAAAGCTGTATCAGCGGCAGGAACTTTTGAATGGGAAAATGAATTAAGTGCAGTAATATAGTCAAGAGTGTTAAAGAAACTCACTTGTTGAGAAAACAGTAAAAGGTAGTTCTAATATGGGTGATGCTATGGGTACAACCCCCTTACAACTAAGGGGGTACAACCGCCACGTGGCTGGCCTCCATTGGGGGAGAGAGGAAAAAGGTGGGGCCGGGTGGGACCCATATAGCAGGGGGGTGAAAGGGGGTGTGGGGCCAGGTGGGAGCCATATGTCGGAGGGAGAGAGAGAGGTTGTAAGTAGGTTGTAAGCATTTGGTTGTAGACTTAGCATTTTCCTTCTAATATTCACTTGAAAACCTTTCCATATGGTTTTCTTAGCACTAATGTAGGAAGAATCTAGTGGATCCATTATCAAAAAAAAAAAAAAAAAGGGGATATTCCTCATATAAGCCACTGGCTTTAACTATGATGTCAAGCTATTAGCATAGTTATACTTGATCACAATCTGTAAATACTGAAGCACTTTGTCTTTTTCAATAGTTCTGGCAGACGGAGGCAACGAGCTTGAGGCAGCAGTTGCAGAGCTTACAAGAAAATCACAGGTAGTCTTTCTATCCAATGAAAAATCAAACTTAGGTGTCTAGCCAGTAAACTAGTGAAAATGTTACATTGCAAAAAGTTAAGGATTTTTATATAAGAAATTGATGGAAAATATTACATAGTTGGCATATGACTTTATCATCTAAGCCAAGAATGAAATACAAAATTACTTGTCTTCATATCTATCATCTCTTATATACAATAAGCTTCTTTAACCAATAGTCGACATATGAGGTTATTCATAGTTCTACATGCGATTGTTTCAAGAACTATAAACTCTTCGAAAGTTACCTTACCAAATATGGAATCATAACCGTAGGCTTATACAACAGTTAATCTAGTATTTACACAAATTAAAAGATGTTATTTAACTGATTTTAAATGGTCATATCATTCAAGAAGAAATTTACTCTTTCTTTTACACCATGGGAGAAAATATTGGGAAAAAAACCTAGTATAATCACCTAAGAGAATCATAACTGAAAAAGAAACGATATTTAGTTACTTCATCTGGTCCTAAGAATTTAGAAATAAATACTGGATAATTTAATACTTGCCCTACAAGTTGAGTTATCCTTTCCTGCACAAGTTCAAAGAAAGCATGTGAGTGAACAATCTGCATTGATAACTGCAATTAGTAGGTTGAGAGTAACAGTTGTTGATGTGAAAGCCACTTGTCCAAGAGTAGCTGAGTGGGTGGTCTTTCTATGAAATAAAAAGTGGAACCTAGATGAACATTTTGGATTCTTCTCAGGAATCTACTTAACAGAGCTGAATGGAAGAAAAGAATTTGAACAGCTGATCCCTCATTGTGACTTGTGGGGTTCTTCTAGGAAGTCTACCAAAGACCATGTAAGCTCATTTTATAATGACTTGTCAACAGTTCCCTTGTGCACAGTGGCCTAAATTTAGCTTTCTCTACAGAGGAGTCCATCTAGAAGTTACATTAGTCTCAAACAGTCCTAAAAACAAGCCATTGTGATGAAATAATTCATGGACATCTATGTCAACCACTGTATCTTGCTGTCAAATTTACTGTTTAAACTATAAGGGTTTCCATTAGATTGATTTCAGGCATTTTACACTACATTAGTGTAGTGTATTTTCCTCGAAGAATACATTGCTATGTTCTTTAACGACTATCAAACCAATCAACAGCCATAGCTTCTAGTTTTAACACTTCACATTTCAAAACTAGCAAGCTCCGTGTATTTACAAGCCGGCAGATTACATTCTCTGTTAATTGATCAGTAATGTCTTCTCTTATAATTTTACTCAATAAAGATTTCAATTCTAAGAATGGGTAAGACCTTCTAAGACATTCAAAGTCTAACTTTGTACTCGATTACTAAGGCTACAAAGTATCTACCAAACTCCTTTTTCTTTTCTTTTCTTTTTTAGAATAAACGGTGGGAATAAAATTTAATTCCCAAAAGTAGCAGAAAAACACAAGATACAAACTCAAATCAAAAGAAGAAGAAAAAAGAGTGATCTGCCAGCTAGTAGAGAGCTTGTCGCAGCTAGAATCCATTGTTTTCGTTGATACGAGTTTTTGACAGCCGTCTCCATCATGAGCTTACTCCTTGCTTTCGAAACACAGCCCCCATTCGAATACCTATAGATGTTCAATCTCAATCTCATCACGCTTTTATAGATCCCGCTATTATAGGTCCCATGATGTTCAAACATGCCCAAGTCCCATACTCAATATGTATTTTGTTCCTATAAACTGATTTCCATAACCATAATGAGTACATGTCTGACGCACCTAACTTCCTTTCCCCGTGTGTATAGATCCTCAGGATCTAACACACCACAATCCCCTTATCTAGTGTATGTTTAGGCTCTGACATCAATCCCCTTCTTGTCAATTCACGATCCAAAACTCCAAATAGATCTGTAATTATTCAATTGTGTATTTCTCTAAATGCTGATAATCATCCACTAAAAGATCATCATCACTATTATCCTCAGAATTGAAGATAAGAGGCATGATCTTTGTGTATTGACTATTTGAGTCCTTTTTTGACTGAAATTTTGACATTTTCTCCCCTACGTAACTTGGGTAAGTTTTCCCTTATAATCCTGCAGTATCCTTGCAAATGTTTGCCTGACCAGGATGGTCTTGCAGAATGAACTGCTTTCCTCTTCTCTTATTCTGAAGTTGCAAATTTGTCATTGAAGTGGCACTTGGCGTATATAACCCATCCCTCTTATCGCTCCAAGAAAGTGTTGATTCCAAAGAAAAAGATGGAGAGTCCTTCTATCAACTCCTGGATGGTATTGTCGATATGCCCAATAGCTTCTACATCCTCCTCTGAATATGATGCCCTTTTCATCCATTTCATTATTCTACGCTTCAATCTCCATCCTTTATAGATAACGATTCTCGACACACTTGATAGTTTCATGCCTTTTCTTTCCCTTCCGGCTCCGCAGCCTTTAGCTCGCCCCACCATCCATCTTCAAAACATGGTTTAAATAAATTCTCAAGGCCTTGAACAACCATGTTTTTCAACACTTGATTATTATCCTCATCCACTATGCCTTGTTGACCTTTATTTATTTGATTCTTCATAACTTGTCATCTGGTCCAGATTACTACTAGTAAACATAGCGTCTGCAGGTGTTGGAAAAACTGATTCCCCTTCCTTAGTGGCCCATCGGTTGAGAATATTAATGGACTTTTAGTCCCACATTGAGTAGAATAGTAGAGAGAGGGGTTAGCCTCTCCTATATATATGTAACTCCACCTCAATAATAAACAAGCCAAGTATTCTACTAAATTTCTATATGGTATCAGAACCACCAAACCCTAACCCTAGCTGCCACCCTTCTCCACCAAACCCTAACCCCACTCCACAGCACCCCCCCCCCTCCAAACCCCGCCTCCGCCAACCCCCCCCCCCTCCATTCTCTCCATCGCCCCGCCCCCCCCCCCCCCCACCCTTCTACCGCCAACACAGCCGCCACCCCACCAGCAGCAACCTCCCCGCCGCAAGCACAATCGCCCCCTTCCACCCACCGGCCATCAACCCCCCCTTCTCCACGCCGGCCACCGCCCCCTCTCCGTCGCCGCCAGCGCAGTCTCCCTCCTCCTTCTCGTCAGGTCATGCGACCTCGGGTCGCAGCCATGCACGGGACATAAGCAGTGGCTCTCGGAGACGTCGCTAGCGCTGAGGGAGGAACAATAGACGTGGAGAAGACGGCGATCAAAGGTGGAGAAGATCTAGATCTACCACCGCTTTGCTGATAGAAGAGGAGAAGAAGAAGAAAACGATGGAGACGATCTACGGCAAGCTGACGGCCAAAGAGATGAAGGCTTTGGTGGACGATCTCTTCTCCAGGAGGCTGATCGAGACTAGCTCCCGTGTTGCACACGCAGATGTGGATCATTCACCACATACAAAATGAAAAAGTTGGAGAAACTGGAGGTAAAGTTGGAGGGTACTTCCAACTACTTGAAGTGGTCACATCAGGCGATGCGAACTCTAAAGACAAGGGGCTTGGTGGGCTATGTGAATGGCCAAACCAAGGCACATGAAGATCACTCCTCACGGGAGTTTACTGTGTGGGAAATCGTCAACAATGTTGTAGCTGGATGGTTGACAGCCTTATTGACCGACCAAGTGTCGGACAACGTGGAAGCGATGGAGGGTACTGGTGACATTTGGATGACTCTGAGAGATATGTACTCAGGGTCGGACAACCCTATGAGGGTTTTTCAACTACAGGATAAACTTGATAAGGTGATCCAAGAAGATCACACCATCTCTGAGTATGCGGCTCTACTAAAGAAGTATTTGTCAGATCTTGACCACTATAATCCTATTGGCGTGAAGGATGAGCAAGTGAAACCGGCATTTGCGAAACATTATCAGAAGTTCATGGAGTATGTCTCGTGACAGAGGATGATGAAGTTCCTGAAGGGGCTCAACCCAGCATTCGAGCAGAGGAGGAATGTCCTACTTACACAACCCGGACTGCCATCACTGGAGGAGGCCATAGATGTTATGGCACAAGAAGAGGCACGGCTGAAGCAGATGCCTAGCACCACTAGCTCTCCGGAGAAAAAATCAGCTCTAACAGTTTTTAACCCAAACCCTTTCGGAGGGGGAGGGTGCTATAATTGTGGAGACCCTGGATACTTCATCAGCCAGTCCGGCAGCCGCGGACGTAGTCGTGGAGGGCATAGGGGTGGCAAAGGAGGCTATGCCAGTGGCAGGAGTAATTACTTTAGAGGGCACAAGACAAACCTGGCAGAAGGGAAAAATAAGAGTCAGTCATCCGATATGACCCATAGTGAGAGAAAAATGCTAGAAATATGGAAAAGCATAAAGCTTGGAACCAGCGACAGTCGAGCCAACACCGCTGGAACATCGACTACAACCACCTCCGGGGGTAACATCACCTACTATGTCCATACAAGCACAGATATACCTGCTCATGCCCTTGCATCTACCCACAGTCCAGGAAGTCTAAATTGGATAATTGACTCTGGGACATCTCGTCATGTCACGGGTGTCCATGATGAGTTCCAAGATTGTACTCACCTGGTGACGCCTGAAAGCATTCAGACTGCTGATGGTACTGCTAGACCCATTGTGGGTAAAGACAGTTAAATGCACCACTTCCATGACTCTTACTGATGTCTTGCATGCTCCATCTTTTCCTGTTAATCTATTGTTCACTAGTATCATTGTTCTTTAACTTAATTGTGTTGTTTCCTTTGGCATTCCTAAGATAATTTTTCATGAGAAGGGAACGGAAAGACGATTGGGAACTGGCACTTGGCATAAAGGGCTATGGTACTTGGACAGGGGTGGGTTGGATGTAGCACTGACGTCACTGGTGGATGAAGTACAACAGGAGTAGCCACGACGGACTGTAGAAACAGAATTATTACTCCAACATCAGCGCATAAGACACTCTTCATTCACTCTACTGAGTCGGATGTATCCCTCTATGTATCAAAAGGCTAATAAGAAAAAGATGGTTTGTGATGCTTGTGAACTTGGAAAACATACCAGAAGCTCTTATGTGAGTTCTGAAAATAGAAGTTTAGTTGCTTTTGATATGACAGTCTGATGTGTGGGAACCTTGTCCTACAACTCTTGTTAATGGTTTTAAGTGGTTTGTCACATTTATTGACTGTTACACTCGTGTTACCTGGGTATACCTAATGAAGAGTAAGAGTGATATTTTTGCATGCTTTCAAGATTTTTATCGCAGAATTACAACACAATACAATGCTAAGGTAAAGATTTTGAGGTCTGACAATAGGACATAATACACCAACAAGGCTATTGAAGAGTACTTATCAGCCCATGGAAAACAATATCAGACTTCATGTGCCTATACACCAACACAGAATGGCATGACGGAGCGGAAGAACAGGCACATGTTGGAAGTGGCACGGTCAATGATGTTTGCAATGAATGTTCCTAAACACTTGTGGGGACATGTCATGTTGACGGCTGCATATCTCATCAACAGGATGTCCTCTCAGGTGTTATGATGGAAGACACTGTTTGAGATGCTTACAGGTGAGAACAGGTACATTATTCCCCCAAAGGTATTTGGATGTGTATGCTTTGTGAAGGATAATAGGCATGTGGTGGGAAAGTTGGACCAACGGGCAGTGAAGTGCGTCTTTGTTGGCTACTTAGAGACTCGGAAGGAATATTCTTGTTGGAGTCCTGTGGAGCGAAGGCTTTTTGTGAGCATGGACATTCAGAGAGATAGAACCATACTACTACAATGGTTCAAGTGAAGGATCCGCATTTGGTGACACACCAAACACATGAGGCGCTAGGAGTGAGGAAGAGATGGGCCCAAGCGTGATTGTCGGATCAGTTTCATGCCCAATGATGTAAGTTGGTCCAAGAAAACAAGGAGGAGATAGCGAGGATGAGGAAAGTGATGAGGATGCACACAATCAGGAGGAAGAAAGTGATGCTCCAGTACAGGAGGAGGAACAGACTACAGAACAATCTATAAAGCTCCAAGTCTACAGAAGGAGAAAGGAACAGTCCACTACTGTGCCTATTGTCCCTACTGTGCCATGTCCTTCGGCTAACCATGCCCCAACTCCTGAAGATGCACCTCCTGCACCGGATCCCTCTTATTCGGATGTGGATCCCTCTGATTCGGAAAGTATGATCTCTCATCCACTATCACATATTCCCTTAAGAAGATCTTCTTGCACTAATACGAGAAGATCCTTAAGAAGATCTTCTCGCAGTAATGCGGAAAGATCCCTTAATCGTTATGGTTATGAACATAACATTGTCCATTTTTTATCCTACTCTAATATATCTCTATTTATGGAGCATTCATTGCATTGTTAGACACCATCTGTTTGCCTAAGTGTTGGCAGAAAGCGAAGAAAGATCCAAGATGGAAAGTTGCAATGTTGGAGGAACTTGGGACACTTGAAAGAAATGGGACATGGAAACTTGTTCCATTACCTAAAGGAAAGAGAGCAATTGGATGCAAATGGGTCTTCACAGTAAATGAGACGTCAGAAGGAAAGATGGAGCAATACAAGACAAGATTGGTTGCAAAGGGATTCACCCAGTCCTATGGCATCGACTATGATAAGACATTTGCTCCAGTAGTAAAGATGAGCATTATAAGAACCCTGTCTCTATTGCAGCAAACCATGGGTGGCAACTTCATTAATTGGATGTGAAGAATGTCTTTCTTCATGGAGATCTACAAGAGGAAGTATACATGGAGACGCCCTCGGGGTTTTGCACGAAGAAGTCGACAGAAAAGGTGTACAAGCTGAAGAAATTACTGTATGGACTCAAGCAATCTCCTCGAGCCTGGTTTGAAAGATTCAGGAAAGCTGTCACAGACATGGGGTACAGCCAAACTAATGCAGATCACACAGTCTTCTTCCGACATGCGAGAGGCCACGTCACCATACTTGCAGTATATGTAGATGATATAGTGATCACATGTGATGATGATGCGGAGATTACTCAGCTGAAGTCAAAACTTGCCAAGGAATTTGAAGTAAAGGACTTGGGAATGATAAGGTATTTTCTCGGGATCGAGGTGGCTCGAGGAAGAGATGGAATCATCCTCTCTCAGAGGAAGTATGTACTAGACCTGCTCACAAAAACCGGTATACTGGGATGTCGATCGGCAGTCACTACAATCGATCAGAAAGATAATTTGGGGGCAGAGGTAGGAGAGCTAATTGATCGTGAGAGATATCAGAGGACTTGTAGGCAGATTGATTTATCTAGGCCACACTCGTCCTGATATCTCATTTGTTGTGAGTGTAGTGAGTCGCTACATGCATGATCCAAGGAAGATCCACATGGATACAGTTTTCTATATTCTGAGATATCTGAAGGGGGCTACTAGAAGAGGGTTACGGTTCAAGAATAATGGATACCTGGGTGTTGAGGGATACTGCAATACAGATTGAAAAGCTGCATGGATGACAGAAGGTCTATCTCAGGGTACTGTGTCTTTGTGGGGGGTAACATAGTCTTATGGAAAAGCAAGAAACTGTCGGTGGTAGCACAATCGACCGCTGAAGCAGAATATAGAACTATGGCTCTGGGGTGTCAGAGTTGTTGTAGGTAAAAGCACTGTTGACAGAGTTGAAGCTGGACCAGGGAACACCATTGCGCCTTCTGAGTGACAGTCAAGCTGCACTAAGTATAGCTAACAATCCAGTTCAGCATGACAGAATGAAGCACATCTAGATCGATCGATTCTTCATCAAAGAGAAGCTAAAGAAAGGGATATTAAAGCTCGATCATGTTTGCTCAGAAGAACAGGTCGCAGATTGTCTTACTAAGGATCTTAATTCATTGAGTCTTTCTAAACTATGTAACAAGATGGGAATGATTGATATCTATTGCCTATCTTGAGGGGGAGTGTTGAGAGTATTAATGGACTTTTACTCCCACATTGAGTAGAATAGTAGAGAGAGAGGTTAGCCTCTCCTATATATATGTAGCTCCACCTCAATAACAAACAAGCCAAGTATTCTACTAAATTTCTATTTCACCCCACCTATTCCCTACACGAATCCTCCATAGACTCCAGTTTGTCTTCATTTAAATTATTATGTACTTGACCCATAACCGAACCAAGCTCATTTATCCCATTAGAGCATAGTTTGTAGTATCGTTAGATACCGATACGATACAGCTGATACCTATCTGTTTTGGCATGTCCTCATCCGATAATAACTACTATTGATACTGACAAATACCGACCTAGGGGGTCTCTTTCCCGTTCAATTCGGCAGAAAAATGATTATAAGAAAAATGATAGACAATAAAAAAATAGTGCCAACACAATGGTTTAATTGTACTAAGGTTGACAATGTTACATTGTATCGATAAGATTCATTATTGATGAATTGTAGTCATTACCATTGGTGGACGTTTGTCGAAGTTAATATATATCTGTAAATTCACATCATTCGTCCATATTAATATTATTCAATTCAAAACCATTTATTGTTGTTGCACTATGTCTAGAGGTAAGCAAACAAACAATTAGAATATTATTCCATTTAAAATTGTCTATTACAAGCAGGGGCGGATCCAGGAATTGAAGATAGGGTGGGCTACAATAGATTGGGGTAGGCTAGAGCTAGACTAATCTATATAAAAAAAATTGAAAAAAAAAAATTATATGGAAAAAAAAGAGAATTTTCTCTTCTTCTTTTTGTGGGCTCCAGCCCACCCCATCCCTAGCCTGGATCCGCCCATGATTACAAGTAGAATATTATTCTATTTAAAACTAACGAAAAAACAACATATACTATGTAAAATTATGTCTAAATATATCAAATTTTTTTCTAGATTCTTAAAACACTTTTTATCATTATTGGCTTTCCGAAATGAAAAATCCAACACTCCGATTCGGAGCTGTTTCAACTTTCGCCTCCTAAACCAAACATCTCCATCTTGACAACTGAACATCGACACTGGTGATCCTTCGTTTGAATTTGCATTTGAAGTTTCCACCTCGGTCTACCAGGCTGAGACTCGGTTTACTATGGTTCTTGAAACCACCCTCCATTGGCCATGCTTAACCCCTCTTTGGTTCATTTTAGTCAAACGGTTCGGTTTGGTTCTTAGTAACCATTATCTTCAAGCTCTTCTTTGTGTTGTGACCCTACAATTTCAGAAAGCATCACTTCATTCTCACCTTGTATTGACGCCGGCAAGTCCAGACAATCGTCGAATACTATCACCACTCTTATCCATCTATCCCGAATGCGAACATTTGCTTCCTTAGGAATGGTTTCCAACGTTGCACAATCCACCCAGATCCGAGCAAACTCTATTAACGTCAAATAGTTCGTCATATTATCCATCTCGAGCAGTGTTACTGAATCCTCTCACTAAGTCAGAGAATGGTGTTTTATCATGTAAAGCTTGAGGTGGAATGTACTGATTATTTAGGTTTCACCCACTACTTCCTGATCAGGGGAGCACTTACTAGTTTCCTTCCTTGGTAGAGCTTGAGGTGGAATGAATGGATTATTTAGGTCTCAAGCGCCGGGGGTGGGGGGGGACCGTCTTTTGTCTCTTTGTTCCTATGCTTCAGTGGTGGTGGGACCAACAATCCTTCAGGAAATTATGAAGGGTTTTACACCGCAGTCCTTGAACAGGATGATGAAATTATATCTGTTGCATCAATCAGGTATTCCTAACTGCATATATCTAATGTCTATCCTTATAAAGATGAAGAATAGGGAAGGAGGGATTTACACAAGTGGGAAGGGTGATTAGGGACTTTTAGCAACCCTTAAGGTGAGAACTTTTTTTTTTTCATTTGTAAGTGATGGAGCTATCTACAATCATCCCCATACTTGAGGGGCATACTACGATTGACCGTAAATTTTGGACACAAGATTTGAAATAATTATCCAAATTCCAAAATTCATTAGTACCAAGGCTAAATGATACCATGCTCAAGAAGCCAGCATGACAAACCACAATCACTGAATCGTTACTAATGTATTATGAATCATTAAGCTCAAAAGAGCCCTGGTATCTACAATTCTGAAGACTGTTTACTATTAAGACCAAGGCAAATAACTCATCTTATGGAGCAAATCCTCAAACTTGATAAAGATTTAAGAATGATTCACCAAACTTCTATAAAAAAAAAAAGTACAAAACATAACTCTAGGTATTTTAAGCATACCCTACAAAGTAACTGCGCTGGTTGAATCTTAGCCATTTATCAAGAAGAAACCTCCACAATCTCAAAACTAGGAAAGGAATTAGATGTGGATGGGGAGTTGAGAAGAAATTCTATAGATAATAGCATACATATTTGATTCACAAGATGGTCAATGAAATGTCACTCCAAGGAATCATGCAAAGCAATCTGAGAGATATATTCAGCCTAGGGTCGATACATGAATCATAGTCCTTAGGGATTACAAAATTTCATTTTCATCTCACAGTATATTGCATCATTTCCTTTGAATAGAGTTTTATGGTCCAATAAAAAGATCAGTTTCAAGGTAAATTGTGAAGAAAAGAATAGAGATGCACCATCGAGAAAGTTATCAGTAAAAACATTACAAATAGAACAATGGAGATAGGAAGGTTCAATGAGAGAATATTAATAGCAAAAGATCACACGTGGCTGGGAATTACTAACAGACAAATATACAAGAACAAAGCAACAAAGAAAGAAAAATAAAAGGAGCTCAAAGGAGGAAATTGGAAAAACAGATAGCTCATGAATTTCAACTGAAAGGTTCTTTAGATTCACAGCTTTGAGGGGACCTAGTTTTCGGTAAACATGCACTCATACCTGCTTACTGGCACTGCACATTGCATAGGGTGTTATTTCACATTAATAGAACACCTTCAAAAGAAAGGATATAGTGATATCAAAACTAGAAACTATGCAGTATCCGATAGAATATCCAAAGTACATTAAGTTGCAAAAAATATATTTGACACACATCACAAGGAAATAGAAAATTCCACGTACTATAGCTTATTCAGCTTATTATACTAAAAAGTAATAGAAAGCTGATGCTACACCCATCCTTATATCACTGCAGTACTAAAAAGGTGCTTCTACTCAAAAAGAGATTTTGCCTATGTTGCATGGACATGGACACGATACAACACTAAGACACACAATAAGAACATGACACATACCACGACACATATTTGGTTTGCCCTAGTGTATTTTGGAGTGTCTGGGTTGTCTCTGATATACAACACGGCCCATATTTCTTTAGCGTTAGTGCCTCCTAGGTTTATATCAACGAGCAGATCCTGAGTATCAGCTACAAGTGACGAGATACAAAAGGATAATGACATCTACATTCTTTGTAAAAGGATAATCACATCTATGCATTGTAAAGGGATAATGACATCTACGCATTCTTTGTAAAAGGATGATGACATATATACTATAAGAGGATGGTGGCATATTCAACCTTTTAGTATGTTCTTGATGCCTATAGACATGATCCTTCTTAATGTAAAAGGATGAAAATGTGAAATGACATATAGAGCATTTTCTACCTTGTACTTAATGGTTGTAGGCAATTGATGGGAGAGGAGCTTTCTGGATTGAGTGTTAAAGATCTGCAAGATTTAGAAAATCAGCTAGAAATGAGCCTACGTGATGTCAGAATGCAGAAGGTACAAGAACGTTTACCTTCCTTATCAACTACCAGTTAACTAGCGTTGACACTTATCTGCAGAGTTCTAATGTGTTATTTTACTGTTGTAGGAACAACTTTTAACCAATGAAATTCAAGAACTTAATCAAAAGGTTTCAGCAAATATTTTACTATCATTACTCTTAAAAGTTATATTTTTTATGCTGTTTTGAAACTGAATTATCAAGAATTTTATCAGGGGTACCTCATCCACCAAGAAAATTTGGAACTCTACAAGAAGGTAAACTTCATACGTCAAGAAAATGTGGAATTACAAAAAAAGGTACTAAACTATAGATGTGGAAGTTTTAGAAAATGCCTTGAGCTTTTGGTAAACTAGACATTGTTGGCGCTACATGCTTAGCATAAATTTCTGGCATGCAGGTTTATGGATCAAGGGAGAACGGAGGTGGAACTAACAGGGGTTCAGTTGCCCAATATGATATTAGTTTTAATGAAGGGTCTCATGTTCCTATTAATCTCGAACTTTGCCAGCCTCAGCAGCAAGCAGAGAAGAAGCAAACAAGAGCTCCTAAGCTAGGGTAATTTTTGTCACCATAATTCCTTAATTATGATTTCCATATCATATATTTTTGACAATAATATGGTTTACATTACTGCAGACTTCAATTGCATTAAGAAGATGATTCGCTGATCAGATTCTCTTTCCTAGAGTGCTCCATCAATCACATTGTCAATCAGAGAGTTTGTTACTCTTTGTAAGTCGATTGAATAAGGCAAAAGTAGTTCCAATACCCAGAAATCATCGATATATGGTGTCAATTACCAGAATAACCAGTAATATGTAAAGCTTTGTTTGCAATACAAAAGCAAAGAGTACGTCAAATATTTCATATTAAAAATAATGTTTTTAATTAATTCACATAAGTGAATCGTTGAGACATACATAATATAGGCCAGAGGATTATCATTGCTGAAGATCCACAACATATACTTGAAAGACCTTTACTCAAAAAGGTAAAATACAAACACGGTATCATACGTACAAAAAGTTGAGTCTACAAAATGGTACAGAATTATTTCTACAAAAATAGCTAGTCTTTATTAGTCAAAGAGAGGATCTGACTTCAAGCAAAACAATTTTCAAAAGTTTATGGAAACACATGCAATACCATTGTATTTTACTAAATGGCATAGATCAAGCATTATAATATCCTCTTCAAGCGAGGACCACTTATAATCCTGTGAGCTCAATTTCACACACACACACACACACACACACACACAAACGGGAGAATGTCAAACTATAGTCTTGGGGGAACTTGGAACGTACTTCTTGATTGCATGAACTTAAATTGCATAGCCGAAAGGTAAGACAACCAACCCGCCAACTGACTATCAACGTTTTGTAGCACTTGTCCTCTCATGCCAAAGCTACTTTGGATGGAAATTTGGCACTGAAATAGATGGTTGACTTCGCCTTCCTACTGAACTTTTTAATGCTCAATAGCGACCCTATATATATATATATATATATATATATATATATATATATATATATATATATATATATTTGTGTGTGTGTGTGTTCAACATTAAATTTATTACATCCTAGCCTAGGCTAAGCTCGAGGCTTATTACATCATAGTCACTCCCCAACCCGGGCTCGATTCTGGTTTTTTGCACAATAATCCTCAACTTTTGTGTCCAATGCATCCTTTTTCGATCTACCGTGTGGATTGATCTCTATCTCACATTCCACTCAGATTGATTGATACTCCTAAAATACTCCACGCCGGTATATGGCTACTACCTAAATATCTCAATTCATTCTTTATACTTAAGCGCATATAAGCGCCAAAGAGGACAACCCACCGACCTGATTTTCTGGTCTTTATGTCTCGAGTATATGGTCAGCGCTTACATTCTATATCATAATTTGTAGTATCGAACAATACCAATACGTATCGGTTTTGGCATGTCCCGACCCGATACCGACAATTATCAAATACTAACCGATATCGATGTAGCGGGTCTCTTTCTCATTCACTTCGACATGAAACAAATTAAACGAGAAAAGATGGACAATAAAAAATAGTATCAACACAATGGTTCATTTGTACTAAGGTTGATAATGTTAAAATGTGTTCATAAGATTTCTTATCAATAAATTGTGCCATTACCATTTGTCAAAGTTGTACATCTATAAATTCACAACATCCATATATATATATATATATATATATATATATATATATATATATTCAGTTCAAAACTATTTATTGTGTTTGCACTATGTCTAAAAGTAGGCAAATAGACAATTAGAATTGTTAGAGTTATTTTATTTTGTTATTTATCTTATGAGGGTATAATAGTAATTGTGGATGTATTGCATATCAATATAAATAGACATGAGATGCAACCTAGGATTTTATGTCCTTGCAATCTCCTTTCTCATATTCTCTCTTCTCCTACTTTTTTTCTTCTCTCCTCTCTATCTCCAAACTTCACTTGGTATCATAGCATCTTTTCGTCTACTTTTCATTATTCGTCGTTCGTGGTTCGCCAGCAATATAGCAACGGTAAACCTGGCTCGAAGACCAGGCGATTTATGAGATCTAGGGTTTCTACAGATCTTCGTTGGTTGTTTGTCGTCGGTTGTGGTTCGTTGTGAAATCTAGGATTTCAGAGATCTCATCTTTTTGTTGCATCTGTAAATATGGTGGGGACCGAATCTTCTGGCGAAATTAATAGTACTAGTGGTGGTAGCGGAGGTGGTTCTCCTTTTACTGTTATTCATAATGATGAATTGAAAAAAATCGATTACAGCGATGAAATTCAATGGTGTGAACTACCTTGCCTGGTCCAAGTCTATCAAAGTGGTATTGAGGGCAAAGAAGAAGTTAAAGTTTTTGACGGAAGAACCCCCGCCTGAAACATCCGTTCAGTATGAAGATTGGATGAGTGCAGATGCATACGTCGTAGTTGTGGCATAGTATGGAGCCGCACATCACTGTTAATGTTCAGTGATATGAGTCCAGCAAACAGATTTGGACATCTCTGAAAGAATCATATTCGCAGAAGCGGAACGTTTCTCGTATCTATGAGCTGTACGAGTTATTGTTTAATACAAAGCAAAATGGGAGACATGTGAATGAATATCTGGCTTCAAAGAAGGATTTGTGGGAGGAACAGCTACAATATCATCATGTTACTACTGATTTGAAGGAAGTTCAGCGACAGAAGGAAGAGTTCATGTTTCACTTATCCTAGCCGACTTGGATCCTGCGCTCGAACCTTATATAACTCAAATCCTTGCTGGAGAGCAGTTAACTACGGTGGCAGATACTTTCTCATGTCTCAATCGTTCCTTTCTATGACAGAGTTATGTGGTGCCGAGTACTGACTCTTTTGCTCTAGTTTCTAGTGCTGCTGGTCGTGGTGGTGGATGTGGCGATAGAGATTATAGTCGTAATTTTGGTCGAGGAGGAGGTCGTGGTGGCAGAGATAATGGTCGTGGTGGTGGTGGCCGTGGTCAACCACGGAAGTGTAACTATTGTGGAATGCTCGGTCATATCGAAGACTATTGTTGGGACAAGTGGAGCAAACCAGAATATGCACATCAAGTGCATGATGAAAATATATAGTCTCATGTCACCACTTCTGCTTCCAGAGATAATACTTCTGGTTTCAATCATACTTCAATGTCTGATACCTCATTTCCATTTGAACAGATACTCCAGAAGTTGAACGTGCTTTCTAGCACCACCTCCCAACCTACTGCAACCATGTCACATATAGGTAATCATGCTTTTGTGGCAACCCAATCACCATCCACCACTTGGGTCATCGACTTAGGAGTAAGTTCTCACATGTTCGGTATAACATCTCTCTTTCATAATCGTAGTCCAATGAAACATAATATTATCTTGGCTGATAGGTCTACTCGTCATGTGCTTGGAAAATGTGACATTCACCCTACTCAATCACTATCATTATTTGATTCATTATATGTGCCTAATTTTTCATTTAATTTGTTATATGTGAGCCAATTAACCAAATCTTTTCAATCTTCTGTGACATTTTCACTCAATTAGTGTGTTTTTCAGGACCTCGGGACGAAAAAGATAATTGGTTCGGGGCATAAAAAAGTTGGAATATATTACTTGGATCTACCTGGAAAGACTTTCACTTCTGTTTCTACTTCTCCGTTGCAGTGGCATTATTGTTTGGGACATCCGTCTTTGGCTAAGTTGCGTCAAGTTGTTCCTAGTTTAAGTCGTGTTTCTAGTCTCGAATGTGAGGCTTGTCAGTTAGGCAAGCATCAGCGTAGTTCCTTTCATCGTCGTAGTGAGAGTCGTCAGTTAGAGTCTTTTGATCTTGTTCATTCCGATATTTGGGGTCCGTATAGAATCAAAAGTCCGAAAGGATTACAGTATTTTATTATTTTTATTGATGATTATTTCAGAATGACTTGGTGTTATTTAATGAAAAAAAGATATGAGTTTCCAAATGTGTTATCTGCATTTTATAATGAAGTCTATGTTCAGTTTGATAAACGCATCAAAATTCTGCATTCTGATAATGTTTTGGAGTATACTCAATCTTCTTTGAACAGTTTATGTGTTGATCGCGGTATGATTCATCAAACTAGTTGTGTCCACACCTCTCAACAAAATTGTATTGCCGAACGCAAACATCGACATATATATATATATATATATATATATATATATATATATATATATATATATATATATGACAAGGGCTCTTTGATCAAGTGGCTAGAGTGTTAGTCATTTCCCCCCACATGTTGCAGGTTCGAGCCTTGGGGGAGGCAATTAATTCCAAGCGGAGAATTAATTGGTCCTGCAGTGCCGGTTGGGCCAGGCGGGCCGGGTGCAGGCATGGGCTGGTGGATCGTGTGCTGGAGCTGGCCTTTGGGCCGGATTTGTAGGCTTCCTGGCTGAGTGTGTCGGCCTTCGGGTCAGAAGTCTGTATTAATTACCAGAAGTTTGCAATAATATTACCAGAAGTGAGTGTGGGCACCCAAAAAACTCTGGACCGGCCCTGCAATATAGTGCAAGGAGCGAGGCTTGGCAAGGCAAGGCAAGGCAAGGCAAGGGACCGAGGTTTGATGAATGGGGTTGGCCACATCAAACTTCAATGCAACTAGCGGCGTTGTCCGTGCCGTGCCTGTCGTACACGTATCAGACACAAACACGCCAAAAAAAATATCGATAGGACTAGCCGATTTATGTTCCGGTCGTGTCCCCATGTCCATGTTGTGTCGTGGCCTGTTGATATACAAGTTTAACCTAACTTACGTAAATTTTATCATAATTCTTAATGGGAGAGAGAGAGAGAGAGATGATGGAAGTGAGTCAGTTGACATACCAACATGGCAACATTGTGAGTAAGAGCCCCACAGCCAAAAGAAGAATAGAATGGGAAAATTTTGGGGATTTTCTTGACACTACAACCGTTTAGTATCCTGCTTTCTTTCTTGAAAGTGGATATGTCATACCAAGTATTATTTCCTAACAAAAATTCAAAATTCTCAATCTTGTAAGTTGTTAAACACATGGTTTCACTTTTTGTATTAGGACCTTCACTACTTTCTGATACAAAGCATCTTCTTATCTTTTAAACTTGAAATTTTATGGCTTTCCCACTTTTAATTCTACTTTCTCATCAAGTTTGAGATAAAGATTTAACAAAATATTTACATACATTATTTTGTAAATAAAAAAAAAAAAAAAAAAAATTCGCTTAGTGGAAGAAACAATAAAGAATAAATGCGTTGTAATACTCAAAAAAAAAAATATATAACTCTATAAACTGAATTAGCCATATCACATAAAATTGAATTCAAATTATGATAACCACGTGGTGTATAAAATTTTCTGGGATTTATCTCCAATATTTTTTTTGGTATACCTTGATGTTTACCTTTCATATTATATCCATTATTATAATATTGTCCTCTTATATAATTAACATCAAGCTCGTGTTTTTTTAATACATGAGTAAGTTCATCAAATGGACCTTTTTCGATGTGATCAACTTTTAAAAATTCTACAAAGTACTCTTTAACTTTTATTGGACTAGTTGAAGTCTTAACACTTCTTAAAATAATAGTCATTTGTTCATGATGACTTGCATCGGAAGTATAATCAAGAATAACCGAAAAATATTTTACTTTTTTAATTTTTTTAATTATTATATTTTTAAATTTGATAAGCTAATAATTTCATCAATTAATTTTGTATCGTATTACTCAAGTAATTAGTACGAAGTTCACCATATTTAATGCATCTAACATGTTCTCGCATAATTCGACGAAATTCCACCATTAAGGTTATATTTAAGAAGATGTTTCACTGTAGCAATAATTCTTAGTAAAACTTTTGCCAAAATTTTCCTTTTCTTTATTAATTTGTTCTTATATGTTTTTATTAGTTGTCCTAAAATTTTGTAATCTTGTTTCTAGTTCAATCTAATTGACCATATTAGTGATAGACTTTTAAGTTTTGACCCAAGATTTTTTCAATCTCTAGTCCCTTCATTAAGATACTTGATTAGTACTACATTTTGAATCAAACAATTTACAACAAAAATAATAAACTCTATCTAAAACTTTCTCCATTTGACATTTTTTGTTGGTAAAATAATAATAATAATGTCTATTATTTTCATCTTTTGGACATTATAAACCATTATATCTAATTGGACCCTTCTATAATTAAATATCTAAAGTTTGCGTTAAATTTTTCTCATTGTCCCGGATCATAAATATTTTTAAGAACTTCATTTAATTTACTATTATGTTCAACATTCTCTTCTAATAAACTATTTTGATGCAAATTTTTCTCATCTTTTTTATTAAAATTAGGACTACTAATAGTTTCAGCAATCTATTCTTCTTGAATGTTACTATCAGTATTATCTTGTAATAATAATTCAATATTATATTGTAATTCGTTCTCTATGGAGAACTGTTCTAATATTTTTTCACGAATTGGACTTATTATAACATTTTTATTATTAGTAGTAAATTTATCAAGAGCACCACATTGAGGTTGGATTAATTTTTCAACTGTTCTCTTCTTCTCTCATTTTTTTTCCCAATTTTTAGTAAACATATTAATATTTTCTATTTGACATATTCTTCACTACTATGTAAAAAAATAGACAACCACAATATCTAACAATACAAATTAGTTTTAAAAAAATAAAAATCAAGTAACCAACACAAAGTAAAAATTTATAAAATAAAAAATAAAAAATAAAAGGTTATGGAAGGATAGAACCTGATATCATCATGTTGAATTGCAAAGTTTCTAATAATCTACTACTACAAAAATTTCTACAAACAACAATTTGATTTTGACCACCCACTTCAAAACAATCTCAAGCTACCGACAAAAAGAGACGCAAAAAAATGAAGATTTTAAGAAAGAGAGAAAAAAAAGAAGAGAAATGAATGGAGAGATGTTAGGTATACATTTGACAATAAATGAAACAATTCGACTACAATAACTTACAATATAGTAGTTGGACATGAATTTTAGTAATATTAAAAGTATACTTATTTTACTCTTTAGCTTTTTGAAAGAAAAAAAAATTAAAGAATGAATGCATGTAATCGAACGACTTTTCATGACCGAATTTTAAAAATTAAGAACTCATAAATTCCTATGCGATTTTTATAAATAAATTAAAAATAATAACAATTAATACATTAAATATGAGATAATTATGATATGTATACATAAGTTAAAGTAGGAAGTTCAAAAAACTTACATGACAAATGGATAAAAAGTAGAAAATTCTAAAAATTTAATAAATGTAAGTTAGTTTAAAATATTTTTTAATATTTTTTACTAATAAAATTTCTAAATTGTTGGGAATTCTTTTTTGTGTGGGTCCTAGGCGGCTTCAGTGGGCTAGAAGTTGCCATGGCCCTGCATTTATGATTTATATACTAGTTAAAATTGAAGTAAAGGTTATCAAAAATGCGAATGTCAATTAATGGATCCTATCATATATTTAAGATTATTACCAAAGTTTTGAAAATAATTATTTTTGTGGAAAAAAAATATTTTTATTTTATTATTTATTTAATTTTTTGTGTGTGATCCAACATTACATACGAAATTTTTTTTTTTTTTCCACTTACCAATATCCATCTTTTGATTACTTTATTACTCCAAATGTTGGCTCCAATTTCTTGGTAGTGGGACTTGTTGTAGGGATGAAAATAAACAAAATAAACAAAGCAGCTGGACTCGACTTAAATCGGCAAGTTTGGCTTTGAGCTCATGAAGAAACTCGACACATGAAACTTGACAAGTACTCGGCTTGGCCCAATTTTTCTAACTTGACTTTTCTCGACTCAACACAAGTCCGTCATCAAATTTTATAGATTTATATATCAAATTATGAAAACACTATGGTATAGCAAAACTTTTAGTCATATTCATGGAAATTAAAATGTTCATACTTATTAATATCGTAGATAGAATTTAGATGGAGCGTAAGAAGCTCTCTGTTGGACGCGTTGCGGAAGCGTTTGCCAACCCACCTGAGATAACCAACCAATCTACGAACACCAAGCAAAGACGAAAACAAATATATGTGGACAAATTCCAACCTTTATAACTCAGATAAAATTACAAGATTGCAAAAAAACTAATGTTGAAACCCTTTGTCCTATGTTCAACCTCCTCACCACACTCAAGAAGAAACGACAGATATTACAATGTAATCATTCACCAACCCGTAGCAATTTTTCTAACCGAAGTTGACGAGTCATCGATTAGATCCATTCTTCCTTCTGTCTTGGATGACGAATAACCCTAAGAGCAAAGCACATACTTTCTCTTAGATTTTTTGTGGACGAGCACCTCGAATCTCCACTTTGTGCATGCTTTGTGCCTCCACCCTCCTCATATATTTATAGGATGAGAAATCATATTTTAGGTCATATTAGGATTTTCTAAATAGGAAACCCTAAAATAAGAATCATATTACACCTAAAATAGCCTAACACCAATTATGGACGTCCAAATATGGGTCAGATTAAATATTTGATGCAAATTTAAAATCTAATCAAATCTTACAATTAATGTAGATTTCCAAATTATATCAAATCAAATCTTTGACCATATTTGGACTCCAAAATTTACCAAATTCAGACTAGACTCCAACAATCTCTCCTCTCCCAGTCTGATGAGAGGGTGTTGACCCCATGGCTCCTCAACTAGACTCTATGTATGTCGTCCCACGACAGAGTTTCTACTCTCCAATGCCATCGATCTTCGATCTCCCGAGCTGCCTTGAATCTTCTGTCGTCTCCAGCTCCTCGACCGTTAAGTCGACACTAGCTGCCATGCATAGCACCTCTTGTACCACTGGGATCATACTGATATCGATAACACGGCCAAGACCGAAGTTCCTGACTATCAGTCTCACCGTGAGTCTCGGTTGCCTGTCCCCGACTTTCGTCTTTCACCGAAACGTGTTGTCACGCCCCAGTCCCAAAATACGTAGGACTAGAAATACGTAACACGCCAGCCGTATGTATACGAACTCCAATATATGGAAACCATATACACACGTACGATGTACATGAATATCCAATCCACTGTGGTAATATATGTCACAACAAGTCACACGCAGTTCTATATCTCATCCACAGCACAAATAATAGAATAATAGAAATCAATAACTGAATATCAAAGAAGCAGTCTCAAAATAGGAATCTCAAAGTGTGATAGTCGGGTGGAAACAAATCCACTGCAAATCGACTATAATAAACTACTAAAGAGAGAAGAGAATAAACTCTAATATAAGAATAAATGTCTCGAAAAGAATAGCAACTAAAATCTCTAAACAGCTGCAATGAATCACATGTAATCAGAAGGTAAGATCGTCTCAGACTGATAGGTAGCGTCAGGTCCAGGTCCATACTCCTGCGGGTACTCCTGCTCATCTATATCTGGAAAGGGACCAGGTCCTCAGAGGGACGTAACAAGATACAAAAAGCACATGCCAATAAAGTACTGAAAATAAACATCCATTGGGTCGCCTAACCGTCTAAGTGAATGCAGTTAAGAACACCTTTCCCCACAAATGAGCTATCTGGCTGAAAACTGGGATTTGGCATGGTTCTCTTTTGGAGATCCAGGGGCCCAAAGGCACGTTGTCTTTTAAACGGCGGAGGCCCGCCAATGTACATAATATATATATATATATGGGTCATCACCGCCCGTATCTCCAGTGGAGAATCCGGGTGCACAGGAGAAAAAGTGCAAAGGAGCTCAAATGCGGTACTTGTTGTTCTCCCCACCCAATGCTCTAAGCATGTCATGTCCATGACACGATAAACCTTTAATAACCGCCAGGTCTACTTGCATGCAAAGTTTCTATTGGCAGTTATCCCTATCCGTCGTACGACCTATACGTACCAGTGGCCAGCCGAGTACGCAAGTCCGTGTCCTACATGTGACTCACACTCGTGTAAGAATAGTGTCATGGCCAATGAAACATAAATGCCTCATGAAGATGGGGTAGTCTCATAAAGTAGGTCTAATGCATATACATAAATAAAAATATAGTACGACGACACCGTCGTTGCACCCAAGTTTTTTTGGACGCGCAGTTTATATAGCAGTTAAAATAAATGAACTAAATAAACAGAAAATAAATATGCATGCCTCATATGGAATGTAAATACAGTACAATGGCAAGGTATACTTGCCTGGCAAGAAATCTGTAAAGTGTACGCGCCCAAATGTCAAGGACACGGAACCTGGAACTAAGGACTCCGAACAAACATCCTCGGATGCTGAAATAAACATCACCAACGTTTTCGGAATGAGCAAAATAGCTAAAAAGCACATCCCTTTCGTCCAATTTGGATACAGGGGCAAAACGGTAATTTCGGGCAAAAGTGGGGTCCACGTGTGGCCCACTTTGCACCGAAAAGTGTGCCGAGAGTAACAGTCTCTAAATGGGACAAACTATAGGTCAAACAACTCTAGATGTCAATACAAACCCAACGGTATGTCCAAATATGGATTCCGATGAGCCGAACACAATTTTGTCCAAAAAGTCAACTGTGGGGCCCGCTAATTGGCGATTTGGTCAACCATCTCAGAATTGCGTGAAAATTGGGTCACAGGACCAGCGCATTACCACGAGTCCAGTGGCGCAAGTTTCGTCGTAATCTGACAAGCGTGCACAAAATATGCGCGAGTTCCACAAAAGTTGCGACACGGGGTGTGTCCGCGGATACGGCCTGATTCCGGCGCGCACACGCGTCCGAATCAGTCCCCACAAATTTTTTACGTGTCCGGTTACGCTGTGTGCACCATTCGATACACTTGGTATACGGCGGGGCGGTCCCGTTTGGCGGAGCGCGCTCCGTTTTTCAACTTTTGGAAATCTGGAAAAAGTGGGTGCACGTAGTTTTGTGATGAATTTAATTATGTCCACAGCAGCTAATAATATAGGGTTATTTAACAGAAAATAAGCTAGGTCAAGTGTTCTACACATATCAAAAATAATCACCGAATTCGGATCTCTGTGGTGAGAGATACGAACTCGGCAATATGGGTGGTCACCGCAGTTTTTTGCGATCCCAGAATTGGGTCTGCTCGCGCCCACTTGGACGCTGTTTTTTGCCTAGGGGTACACATTTTTCGAGGTTGGCTATTATACAAATATGGGAGAGGGTTAAGGGGTGAGCATACCGGTGAAGACGGAACGGCGTTTGGTTGAGCGAGTCGACGGAAAACAACTCCGGAGCGAAGGTGCCTCGTATGGGAATCTGCAGTGCGCGAGGTCGGAGTCGTCGGGATGGTTTGGACGGCTTGGCGGGGTTCCCTGGCTGCGGTGACGGCTCTAGATGAGAAGAGGGGGTCTGGATATTTTAGGTTAGGGTTTTTGAAAGATAAATAAATAAATATATATATATATATATATATATATATATATATATATATATATATATATATATATATATATATATATATATATATATATATATAATAGGGAGAGAGAGGGAATAGGCGTCCGCGGAAAAAAAAGAAAAGGGAAGAGGCTGCTGAAGGGGGGCGGGTCCTAGTGAGTTCCTAAAGGCTGAAGGGGCGGGTCTGTGGAGCAAATTGCTAATGAGTTGCTGAAGTGGTGGGGGTCTTTAGTATTGTGTTGTTATTATTATTATTATTATTATTATTATTATTATTATTAGTAATTCTTATTTAATAATTTTTTTTCTTTCTTTTCTTTTCCTTTCTAAATATATATATACATATATATATTTGTGTATACATATATATATTATATATACTCATAAGAAAATTTATGGATTAGAATAATGCACACCATTAGGCTAGCAACTGCTTAAGGGGATCTCCTACATGGAATAAATTCCGAAAAATTCCGGATGGTCCCATAAATCCTCTAAGTGCCCGAACACCTAAAATAAAAATTATTAAAAATCTATTTCTCCTATTTAGACATAATTACTATAATTTAATTAATAATTAAAAAATAAAAAGGTATATACGATTTTCTAGGAAGGGAGTTTTACATTCTACCCAACTTGTAAAAATTTCGTCCTCGAAATTAAAATTAAGCCACGATAGAATGCAAGGATGGTATAAGATATAAATTAACAATATAAATTTATACCTTGGTCTGCGAATAGGTTCGGAAAATGCTTGCGCATGTCGTCCTCGCGCTCCCAAGTTGATTCTCCTGGCGCGCCATGCCTCAATGCTACGCGAACCAAGGGAATAGACTGGCTCCTCAACACTTTCTCTCAACGATCAAGGATTCCCACGGGTTGCTCTTGGTAAGACAAGCTCGGCCCAATAGTGATCTCCGAATGGTCGAGAACATGACTGCTGTCTGCCACATATCGCCTGAGCTGCGATACATGGAATACGTTATGTACTCCCTCTAGTGAAGGTGGTAGCACAAGTCGATATGCCACCTCTCCAACTCTCTCGAGCACGTCAAATGGTCCAATATACCTTGGACTCAACTTGCCGCGCCCTCCGAATCGGATGGTGCCTCTGGTCGGTGATATCCTCAAGAAGACGTGATCGCCCTCTTTGAACTCCAAGGGACGACGATGAAGGTATGCCCACTGCTTCTGCCTGTCTTGCGCTGCTCGCAAATGTTCCTGAATCTTCTTGACTGTCTCTACGGTGTTGACCACCAACTCGGGTCCCAAAATCTGATGTTCTCCCACGTCACTCCAACACACAGGAGACCTACATTTTCTTCCATACAATGCTTCAAACGGAGCCATCTGAATACTCGCTTGATAGATATTGTTGTAAGAAAACTTTACAAGATGTAGGTGGTCCTCCCATGATCCTCCAAAGTCTAACATGCAAGCCCTCAACATATCTTCCAAGGTCTGAATAGTACGCTCTGACTGCCCATCTGTCTGCGGGTGGTAAGATGTACTGAACTTCAGACGAGTACCAAGACTCTCTTGCATGCTCCTCCAAAAGTACGATGTGAAGCGCGAATCTCTGTCCGATACAATGCTGACTGGTATGCCGTGCAATCTCACGATCTGCCTCATATATAAGTCAGCTAAAGCTTCTGTAGACTGACCCACTCTAAAAGGTATAAAATGGGCTGACTTGGTGAGTCGGTCCACTATTACCCACACTGCATCTCTCCCACTTGGACTCTTGGGAAAATTCGTGACGAAGTCCATAGTGATGTGCTCCCACTTCCACTCTGGAATCGGGAGTGGTTGCAATAATCCTGCTGTCCTCTGGTGCTCCGCCTTCACTTGTTGACATACCAGACATTTAGCTACAAAGCGAGCTATCTCTCTCTTCATTCCATGCCACCAAAAGTGTTGTCGTAAGTCACGATACATCTTGGTGCCTCCAGGATGAATAGAATAAATCAAACTATGAGCCTCTGCCATCAGCTCCTGTCGAATCTCTCCATTTGGAACATAAAGACGATCACCAAATCATAATGTCCCATCCTCATGAATGCGCAATCCGGTCTGCTCTCCGGCCTCGGTCCTTGCCTTTAGTCTTCTGAATCTGGCATCTGTAGGCAAAGCTGCCTTAATCCTCTCTGCCAATGATGATTGAACTTGCAAGTTGGCTAGTGTCCCATCTGCTCCGGGTAATATCACTTCAATGCCAAGCTCTTGCAAGTCCTCCAATAGTTCCCTCTGTGCTGTCAAGAAGTAACCTGCTGGCTTTCGGCTTAACGCGTCTGCTACCACGTTAGCCTTGCCTGGATGATAATGTAGCTCTATCTCGAAATCTTTCATCAACTCGAGCCATCGACGTTGCCTCATATTTAACTCCTTCTGCGTGAAGACGTACTTGAGGCTTTTGTGGTCTGTATAGATTTCCACTCGTTCCCCATATAAGTAATGTCTCCATAGCTTCAGGGCAAATACAACGGCTGCAAGTTCCAAGTCATGAGTCGGATAATTCTTCTCATGTACTCGTAACAGCCTAGATGCATATGCAATCACCTTGCCATGCTGCATCAATACGCATCCTAAGTCTTTTCCTGATGCGTCACTGTAGATCACATAACCTCCTGATCCTGACAGAATCGTCAATACTGGTGCTGTAGTCAGTCGCTTCTTCAACTCTTCGAAGGCTGCTTGACACTCGTCAGTCCATATAAATTCTTGGTCCTTACAAGTCAAACGAGTCATAGGTGCCGCTATTCTTGAGAAGTTTTCCATGAACCGTCGGTAATATCCCGCAAGTCCAAGGAAACTCCTCACCTCTGCTGCTGATTTAGGAACAGGCCATGTCTCCACTGCTGAGATCTTCTCTGGATCAACAGAAATACCATCTCCTGTAACAACATGTCCAAGAAATAAAACTCTGTCCAAGAAGAACTCACATTTGCTGAGTTTAGCATATAACTGCTCTCTCCTCAAAGTCTCTAGAACAATCCGCAGGTGCTCCTCGTGGTCCTCGTGGCTCTTCGAATAGACAAGTATATCATCTATGAAGACGACCACGAACTGGTCTAAGTACTGGTGGAAGACTCGATTCATCAAGTCCATGAAGATCGCTGGAGCATTGGTCAATCCAAATGGCATGACCAAAAACTCGTAGTGCCCATATCTTATTCTGAATGCGGTCTTCGGAATGTCCTGCTTCCGTACCTTCACTTGGTGATATCCCGATCTCAAATCTATCTTCGAGAATACCTTAGCTCCACTGAGTTGATCAAACAGGTCATCAATGCGTGGCAATGGATATTTGTTCTTCACTGTCA
Source organism: Iris macrosiphon (assembly GCA_036927795.1). Lineage (NCBI taxonomy): Eukaryota > Viridiplantae > Streptophyta > Magnoliopsida > Asparagales > Iridaceae > Iris > Iris macrosiphon. The sequence goes on along the minus strand of JAYESA010000015.1, from coordinate 21,190,198 downwards.
CTATATTTAAGGCTCTGTAGTCAATGCACATACGTACTGACCCATCCTTCTTGGGTACAAACAACACTGGTGCTCCCCAGGGTGATGCACTCGGTCGGATGAAACCTTTCTCCTCTAGCTCTTTTAACTGTGCCTTCAGCTCGTCCATCTCCTTCTTCGCCAGTCTGTAAACATGCGATGCTATAGGTGCTGCTCCGGGTGCTAGTTTAATTGAAAACTCTACGTCTCTGTCTGGGGGTAGTCCTGGCAAATCCTCTGAAAAGACATCTAGAAATTCTGAAATAATGGGATGATAGACAACATCGTCCATTGTGAGCTGCATACCATCAAGGATTTCTGTGGATCCTCGGACAAACTCAAGTTCAGGCTGGCCTGGTACCTTAAAAAGAATGCTTCCTCCAAAGCAATCGAAGAAAGCATGGTACTTGCTTAGCCAGTCCATTCCAAGCACAATATCAAAAGATGGCATAGGAAGGACTAAGAGTTGGGCGTTCATCTCTCTGCCACGTATCACTATAGGGCCCGGTCTACAAACTCGACTAACTGGTACAACTCCTCCTCCGGTTAGAATTCTAACACAACTAGATAATGGTGTAGAAGCAATATTGTGTTTGGCAATAAAACTAGATGATATGAATGAGTGGGTGGCTCCCGTATCAAATAATGTCACAGCAGGAAAAGTAAAAGCAAGGGTAATACCTGCTATGACATCCACCTCATGATCCATGTCATCTACCTCCAATGCAAAAGCTCGTCCGTTCCTCTACGGCTGTCCATGTCCGGTCCTCATATACTGCTCCTCCTGAGTGGGTAGCGGTGGTCCTCTCTGAAATCCTCCTGCTGCTGGGGGTCGAGGTGCTCCCGGTCCAGTCATCTGCTGAGCTGGCTTTGGTGCTGGAAGCGCTAATCTCTGAACTGGCGGTGGAAGTGTCTGCTGCATGTGGCAGTCTTTCGCCATGTGCTGTCCAGAGCCACATCTCCTACACTGACCCAAGCGGGTCCGACAATCTCTCAAAATATGTTCGATCCTCCCACAATAATTATATTGGGGTTTCTCCGAAATCTGTACGGTCCGGCTCTGTGTTGCTGATGCTGCTGTGCCAAGGGACGTCTGATAGGTCCCCCCTGTTGTGTCCTGGCTGGTCCCTGTTGTATCCTTGCTGATCCTTGTTGTGTCCTTAGCTGACCTCATTTTCCTCTGCTAATGGTTTTCTGAAATCTGGCCTCTGTCAGTAGTTCAGCGTAAGAGACTCGGGACTGCGAGCTTGTATAATATTGTAGCTCCTGGGTCAGTCCTCGATGAAATCTCTTAGCCTTAGCCAAGTCATTTGGTATCAAAGCAGCGCCATATTTGCTGAGTCGACTAAACTCGGCATCATACTCGTCCACGGTTCGGTTCCCTTGCTCTAAGTGAAGAAACTGATCATACAAGGTGTCCCTGACAGTGTCCGGGAAGTACTTTCCCTCAAAGCACTCCAAGAACTACTCCCAAGTCTGGTAAGTACCCAACCGGCGCTCCATGGATTCCCACCAGTGATGAGCATTACCATCTAGAAGCGTCCATACACCCGTCATCCATAGGTCCGTAGGTAACTGCGATGCCTCCAGTAGCTTCTGCGTGTGAGTGATCCAGTTGGTAGTCTCCTCCGGGCTCTCAGTGTCCTTGTACTGCCTTGGACCCATCTGAACAAAATCCTTTACTGATCCAATCCTAGCTTGAGGTACTAGAGCTAGTGCTTGGGCTGGTACAGTAGCCTGTGCAGCCATCCTCTCCAGTGCTGCCAAAAATTCTTGCCTCTGCTCGGCTGCCTGCTGCCTCTGTTCCTGTATCATCATCTGAAAGAATTGGAACATCTGCGCTTGGCCATCTTGCGGTACTGGGACAGGTGGAAGGTTCCTAATAGGTAAAGCGGGAAGATCAGATGGAACTGGGGTGTGAGTCTGTCCATCTGGCCTCGGAAGCCTAGAAATCGTTGGGGTCCCTCCTTGAGTCTGACCATTGACTCCAGAAGTTGTGTCACCATTGGCGGCAGTACATCCCTTTTGTATATCCATCTCTCTGCAGTTGATGTACGAAACGATTAGAAAAAGTACAGGAATCAAACAGGATGCAAGTATTAAATAGGAAGGATAAATTTCAGTCAAGCGTGGATGAGATCCTTATACTCTATTCCTATACGCAGGCTTGTTCGGTACAGTTACGTAACCGAGACAATATATTCTTGACCTGTATGGGCCACCACAAAAACATGTCACGCCCCAGTCCTAAAATACGTAGGACTAGGAATACGTAACACGCCAGCCGTATGTATACGAACTCCAATATATGGAAACCATATACACACGTACGCTGTACATGAATATCCAATCCACTGTGGTAATATATGTCACAACAAGTCACACGCAGTTCTATATCTCATCCACAGCACAAATAATACAATAATGGAAATCAATAACTGAATATCAAAGAAGCAGTCTCAAAATAGTAATCTCAAAGTGTGATAGTCGGGTGGAAACAAATCCACTGCAAATCGACTATAATAAACTACTAAAGAGAGAAGAAAATAAACTCTAATATAAGAATAAATATCTCGAAAAGAATAGCAACTAAAATCTCTAAACAGCTGCAATGAATCACATGTAATCAGAAGGTAAGATCGTCTCAGACTGATAGGTAGCGTCAGGTCCAGGTCCATACTCCTGCGGGTACTCCTGCTCATCTATATCTGGAAAGGGACCAGGTCCTCAGAGGGACGTAACAAGATACAAAAAGCACATGCCAATAAAGTACTGAAAATAAACATCCATTGGGTCGCCTAACCGTCTAAGTGAATGCAGTTAAGAACACATTTTCCCACAAGTGAGCTATCTGGCTGAAAACTGGGATTTGGCATAGTTCTCTTTTGGAGATCCAGGGGCCCAAAGGCACGTCGTCTTTTGAACGGCGGAGGCCCGCCAATGTACATAATATATATATATATATATATATATATATATATATATATATATATATATATATATATATATATATATATATATATATATATATATATATATATGGGTCATCACCGTCCGTATCTCCAGTGGAGAATCCGGGTGCACAGAAGAAAAAGTGCAAAGGAGCTCAAATGCGGTACTTGTTGTTCTCCCCACCCAATGCTCTAAGCATGTCATGTCCATGACACGATAAACCTCTAATAACCGCCAGGTCTACTAGCATGCAAAGTTTCTATTGGCAGTTATCCCTATCCGTCGTACGACCTATACGTACCAGTGGCCAACCGAGTACGCAAGTCCGTGTCCTACATGTGACTCACACTCGTGTAAGAATAGTGTCATGGCCAATGAAACATAAATGCCTCATGAAGATGGGGTAGTCTCATAAAGTAGGTCTAATGCATATACATAAATAAAAATATAGTACGACGACACCGTCGTTGCACCCAAGTTTCCTTGGACGCGCAGTTTATATAGCAGTTAAAATAAATGAACTAAATAAACAGAAAATAAACATGCATGCCTCATATGGAATGTAAATACAGTACAATGGCAATGTATACTTGTCTGGCAAGAAATCTGTAAAGTGTACGCGCCCAAATGTCAAGGACACGGAACCTGGAACTAAGGACTCCGAACAAACGTCTCCGGATGCTAAAATAAATATCACCAACGTTTCCGGAATGAGCAAAATAGCTAAAAAGCACATCCCTTTCGTCCAATTTGGACACAGTGGCAAAACGGTAATTTCGGGCAAAAGTGGGGTCCACGTGTGGCCCACTTTGCACCGAAAAGCGTGCCGAGAGTAACAGTCTCTAAATGGGATAAACTATAGGTCAAACAAATCTAGATGTCAATACGAACCCAACGGTATGTCCAAATATGGATTCCGATGAGCCGAACACAATTTTGTCCAAAAATTCAACTGTGGGGCCCGCCAATTGACGATTTGGTCAACCGTCTCAGAATTGCGTAAAAATTGGGTCACAGGACCAGCGCATTACCACGAGTCCAGTGGCGCAAGTTTTGTCGCAATCTGACAAGCGTGTACAAAATACGTGCGAGTTCCACAAAAGTTGCGACACGGGGTGTGTCCGCGGATACTGTAGCACCCCGTTCTCCCGGTGCGGAGAGCGCGGCTAAGAAACACAAGACGGTATCGTTCGATTGGGATAGATTAAATTAAGAACTCGTCCTCGTTATGGATTTGTTTCTTCGGAATAGATTCCCATATTCAGTGGACTGCGCCCCAAGGATCGGCTTAGCGGCAGAGTCAGGAGGGACCTCTCCGCTGCTATCTTTTATTGCCTCGGTTTTCGATGTCGCTTGTTGCTTTCCTGCTTTGAGTTGGTTTTGGGATTTGCTTGTTTTTCTTGAACGGTTTCGATGATTTTTATTATTTTCGTTCATTGAACTGCATTTCTATTCCAAGATTGGAAAGAGAGAAAAAAGTATTAATCGAGCTGTTCGTGTGCAGGTGAACGAGCAGTAGGCGGCTTGCGAGCGGATCGTGAAGCGCCTCTTTCCTTCTCCTTTCCTTCCAACCAAGTGAGTGGCTACCAACCCGATTAGCTAGCCCTGCTTCCAAGCTTCACTCCTTCGCCCCGATCAAACGATACCAAGTAATAATAAAAGAAACCAAGATAAAAGAGAATAGACTTGGTTAATACTGCTTGTCAATCAAACTGTGAATGGTTACTTACTTGCATGCTTGTTCGTTCGAAATATTTATCATATGCATAATACAAGTTAGAATTGTATGTTCTTCTTTAAATTATGCTATGAACATAACTCATCCTGAATGCAATAATCTAAATAGGGAGACTATGCAAAAGTAGATCTCCCCCATGTTACTGTCCTGTGCCTGCTATTGCCCTAAATTGCCTCAACTGTTAACTTAGTGTATATGTTGATCACGGACAACTTGTGTACAAGGTCTTAGTTCCTGCGGACGGTTGCTGGGGCACTGGCACCGATCTGATCCGGACGGAACTCCTGAATAGTCGCCTGTATCGGATGGAATAACTCGTAGCGCCCCTATTCATTGCGTTACTTGTTATTTCATTCATGTACTATGCCCCGTCCATTATGGCATCCCGCCAGTGATCCCCTGTATATTTAAACCTGTTGCATACTAACTTGTGTCTTTGTGGCAGGGAAGGCATGGTAAGTATTGTGCAGGTGATTCAGACGGTCAGGTAAAATCCACCGAACGGTGGCACGTTCATTTCAGTAAATTCTATATGCTGCTTACTTGTAAATGAACTAAGGCAAGATAGAAACCCACAAATATGCATGCTTCATTAAAATAACGTGTTGATTGGTATAGTCAGGCTAGCTCGCCTTTACTAGCATGTTTCGATATGCTGACCCTCGTTGAAACAGGTTCTCCGCACCAAGGCGAACCAAGCGAGGAGCCGAAGTCGTCTTTCCGATCCAGTCCAGCTGTTAGCGCATCTTTACCGCGCCCCCTTTGAAGCATTTTGAACCAGGAGCTCGCACTCTTCATACACAATTCAGCTCCGTGGCAAAGCTATCCTCCAGCCTGGAGGTCTATATCTTTTAAAGTTTAGTAAAGGGATAATGTACAGGACTGTAATCTCATTTTGAGTCAATACTTTTGTAAGCCGTTCGGCATATTAGCTGACTCGTTCAGGAGTTTGTAATAGATGTTCATTATCAATAAAGAAAACTTTTCCATGTTTCAAATCTGTGTTTCAATTTATCTGCGTACTCTGAATATGTGCTTGCTATGCAAATCATTAAAGCCTTGTGCGGGCGCAACCCCAGGCCCGCACGGCGGTCACAATTCGGGGGACGTCTCAAGTGATTCTACGGAATTGGGTCGTAAAATAGTGGTATCAGAGCACAGATTCAAGTTCCTTAGACTTCGTGCTGAAAAAGTTCCTTTAACGATCAAATTCCTGTGCGAACTCTTGAACTCGCTAGGCCAAAATGGGATACGTTCATGCAATAAGTCCATAATACATTATGATTCTAATGTAATTTACCTTCTTTTGAAGGAATGGTACCAGCGCAATCTGCAGCGCAAGCTGTCACGCCCCAGTCCCAAAATGACGAGGGACTGGAGATGCGTGGCAATGGCCAGCAGCACGCACCGATGGACTACCCAATCTAATGGATCCATCAGGGCATGCTTAAGCTGTAGTCTAGCAGTCATAAGTACAAGTCTCAGGTATTTCTAACCTCATCCACAGAATAACACAGATTAATTGCCAAAAATAATAGAAATAAATATGCAATATCGAATAAGGTTATCTCGGGAAACAAATCCGAGAATTATTCTGTTACATTTAAGAAAAATAGACAGGAATTGAAATGCTGAAAATGGAAATACTGTATAGCTGAAGTCGGGCTCAGGAGAAGTCTTCGGCCACTACTTCGTCCTCTGTTCCTTGTTCTGCTCCAAGGAGTGCTCCTGTACCGTACACCTCGGGGTAGTTCTCGTCAGCTGTACCTGGAGACATAATCCAGATCCAGGTCCTTAGGGGACAGCAAGGTACAGAAAATACAAGCCAAAATAAAAGCAGTGCAGCAGATAATTAAACAAGAGGGTAAGCTATGTAACCAGCTAAGTGATATGCAATATGAGAGCAGCACTAGAACTCATGCTGAAGCCACTACAAGCTCTGTGTCGGGGAGCCGGTAGCGGCAATAACTATGAATTATACTCTGAAATATACTATGTTTTATATATAATATCAGCCTGTAGTCTGTGTGTCTCTCCCCACCCAATGTAATCCCACGTCTCATGTCCACGATGCCTCATGTCCATGTCATGCACGATTATAACTAATGCAGCAAGTCTGATAGCTATGAATCAAATGTCTAAGAATGTAAAGTCTATGTCATAAAACTTGCATCCTATACAGAATTACCTTGAATGTCTCAGGAAGACTCTGTCTCATGAAATAGTGTCAAGTGTCCTGGGTTCTGGTGTACTTGATAAGACAAGTACGAGCATTATCGGGTCTCGATATCCATGTCTATATGACATTACACAACTCCGCGTACGGAGTTGGCACCCGACTATAATCGGACACTAAGCACGTCACCCGTTTCCTAGGTTAAGCAGTTAAAACAAGTTTACATTTAATTCCACAAGAAATCAAGTAAATTACTATGTCAAGAATTACTGAGACTTGGCAAGTTTTACTTGCCCACTAATGCATAATTAAGTCCAGAAAATAATTAGCAAGCTGCAGGGTTTGGCAAGGTACACTTGCCTGTGGTTCCGGCTCTGATTTCGGCTCTGACTTCGGTTGGATTCGCAGACGGTACTCCGGTTGCTGAAACAAACATCACCATCAAATCCAGAAAATATCAATCAGCTAGAAACGCCTGTCCTTGGGACCAATTTGGAGACAAGGGCAAAGACGACAGTTTCGGGTCAAAACGGGGTCCCCATGCGGGCCCGCTTTGCACCGAAAAATGTGTCAGGGTCAAAGGTCTCCAAATTTACCAAACTTAGTGTCAACAGGTCAGGAACGATGATACGAACCCAACGGAACTTCTAGAATTGGATTCCGATGAGCCGAACACAAAATCGCCCGTCGAGCGGGGCCTGTGGGGCCCACGACATGCGATTTCGTCAACGTTCTCAGAATCGAACCAAACTTGACCCACAGGACCAGCGTATCGCTACGAGTCCGATGGCGCAAGTTTCGTCTCGATCTGACGTGTGTACACAAAGTTAGGGCGTATTCCAGAAAGTACGGATACGGAGCGATGTCCGCGGATATGCGTTGACCCCGGTGTGCACGCACACCCGAATCGACTTCTGCAAAATCCCACACGTCCGTATCGACGATGCGCACGTATCTGTGAAGACCGTGTGCGACCAAGTTGTCCCGTTTGGCGGGGCGTACCCAGTTCCGGGGTGAATCGGGGTCTGGTTTTTCCTGTTTTTGGATCGCGGTGTGCGATCACCACAGGACGCGATGCCCCTAACGGTTTGTCCGGGCACCGAGAGGGTCATACAGGCTTCGCAACGCAAAAGACGAAATTGAAAACGGGGTTACGAGCAGAGAGTTAGGAGTACCTGAACAGGGCTAAAAAACTCAAATTCTGCGTGTCCGAATGTCGAGTCGGTGTCCTGTGTCGTGTCCGTGTCCGATACTGTAGCTCGTCCTAGGGTTAGGTTTAGGGATTTCTCGCCGGAGGGCGGCGGCTGGGCGGAGGGGGCCGGACCTCTGCGGCGGAGGACGGCGCGGTCTGCCGGAGCTGCCGCTGTGTTGTTGCGGTGGCTGCGGCTGCGGTGGCCGCCGGAGGGGAGGAAGGGCTCGACGGCGGGTCCTGGGCACTGGCGGCTGAGAGGGAGGAGGACGGAGGGTCGCCGGAGAATGGGGTCGCCGGAGGAGAGCTAGGGTTCAGGCGTTGGGGTGTGGGAATGAGGCGGAGGAGAAGATGAGGGAGGGGGCTTTTATAGGGGTGCCGGGGCCGTTCGTGGCGGAGGAGGCGGCTAGGAGGTGGACGTGGGGCGTGGCCTCTCCGACGGAGGTGGCGGAGAGCCCGGACGTGGCCGGGGGACGCGGGCTCGCACAACCGATCGTGGGGGAGAGAAAGGAACCGGGTCGGGTGCGGATCCGGGTTGGGCGGACCCGCCCGACCCGCTTGGTTCGGCTGGGGGCTGGGCTGGGCTGGGTCACTGGGCTCGGCCCACTAGGCCGGGCCGGGCCCAAACAAAAAGATAATAATAATAATAATAATAATAATAATAATAATAAAAACAGTAATTAATTAATAATTAGTTTAAAATAGTTTTTAGGCAATTAAAAATAGGTCTGAGGCCCAATAAATTTCAGAAAAATTGTCCTAAGTCCAGTTTTTCATTTTACATCCAAAAATATTATTTTCATAATATTTTAATATCATTTATTATTAATTAAAAATTGTTGAATAATTAAAACCCTGTTTTTAAATTACAGAAAATTCCCAGAAAATTCCAGAAAGTTGTGGAAAACCAGTTTTTAAAATTTTAAAAAATCAGGGGGTTTACAATCTACCCCCCTTAAGAGGATTGTGTCCTCGCAATCAAAGAATAACCGGTCAACAGAGATGACGCGGTCGCAAGCATCGTTCGAAAACACATCACAAGATACTTAGGGAAGTACCGTTTCCCTAACATTGAAAGTTATGCACTTCCAGAGAAAATCTAGTTGAAGCAAAAGATCTACAACTTTTATGAAAACCAGGTTATTATTTGCAAATTACTAGGTTGGGGCTGAGGTCACGAACCAATAGGCACGAACTACAACAAGACTAGAAACGGATACTACGAATCACTTACTCGCATCAGCGTCCTGCACAGTCAGCGCATAAGCTTGTCCTCGTCCTTGAGGTAGATTCCTCTGCTGCTGTTGGGCTTGCTGGAAGAGTGTCGCCTGAGGTGCCATAGGTGGCCTCGGTGCTGGTGAAGCTGGTTGGTTTGCCCTCGGTGCTCCATCTCGATGCTGGGGACAGTCCTTGGCTATGTGTTGATTGGTGCCGCAAATCAGGCACAATCCCAACTTGCGTCTACAGTCCCTCTCGACATGGCCTATCTTGCCGCAGTAGTGACAGGTAGGAAGGGTCTGCGAAGCTGTCCTCGATGGCTGGTGCGTGTGAGATCTCTTTGCAGATTCTCCTGGTGATGTTCTGTCTGGTGCTGAGGTGATTGGCCGCTTGTGGCGAGACTCCCTCCTGGTGACGCGTTCCATGCGTCGGGCTGCAGCGAGAACGTCTGAGTAGGAGGTGGGTGCGACAGATCCGATGAGTCTCTGTAGCTCGAAGTTCAGTCCGTCGAAGAACTTCTCGGCCTTCTCTTCCTCTGTCGGGATCAGGGTTGGGGCGAAGCGGCTCAGACGAATGAATTCTGCGTTGTACTCTTCCACCGTCATAGAGTCCTGAGTGAGACGATTGAATTTGTCCCGCAGTTCGGATCGTGCGATAGCCGGAATGTACATCTCTTGGAAGAGTCTGGAGAACTCCTCCCAAGTGACTCGGTCTGGTCCGAGTCGCGCCTCCTCAGACAACCACCAGTGGTGCGCGTTGTCTGTCAACTGCATTCGGACGGCAGTCATCCAGCGTTCCCGTGGAAGCTCAGCTGCTTCAAGTTGATGTCGTATGTTGGTGAGCCACTCATGAACTTCGGTGGGCTCCTCTTTTCCAGAAAAGGTGCGGGGCTTCAGTTGGCGGAAGTCAGTGATTGAGCCTGTAGTTGGCCGTCGAGTTGGTAGGTTGGCCTGCTCCAGTACAGTTACGATGCTGTCCCTCCAGAAATTAGCTTTGTGATGCTGAGCCTCGTGTTGGACTTGTTGTTGAGCTTGCATCATCGCGTAGATTATTTGGAATATCTGCTGCCCGTCAATTGGCTGTCCTTGTGGGAGTACGGGCGTTGGTGGAACGAACTGCGGCGGAGGTAGAATATCATCGCGTCAGAATCGGGAGGTAGGTTGACCTGCCTGCTGGCTTTGTTGAGTTGAGGGAACTCCTTCGACTGGTGTCACTTCGTCATCATAGGTGACACCTGTAGCTTGTGGTGTTCCGGCGGGAGTCTCGGTGCATTCTTGTGGGTCCATTTCCCTGTATCAAAAATAACCAATAAGAGGCGCACAGGAATCAAGGCAAGATGCAAGTCAAAATTAGTTCGAATACGATACAGATATCAAAAATGATTCAAGCAAGTGGATGAGACCCTAAAAACCTATCCTATTCTTTATTGCAGGTCTGTTCGGTCCCTAAGTTGAAACCGAACAATTTAGTCGTAGACCTGCATGGGCCACCACAGAAACCATGTCACGCCCCAGTCCCAAAATGATGAGGGACTGGAGATGCGTGGCAATGGCCAGCAGCACGCACCGATGGACTACCCAATCTAATGGATCCATCAGGGCATGCTTAAGCTGTAGTCTAGCAGTCATAAGTACAAGTCTCAGGTATTTCTAACCTTATCCACAGAATAACACAGATTAATTGCCAGAAATAATAGAAATAAATATGCAATATCGAATAAGGTTATCTCGAGAAACAAATTCGAGAATTATTCTGTTACATTTAAGAAAAATAGACAGGAATTGAAATGCTGAAAATGGAAATACTGTATAGCTGAAGTCGGGCTCAGGAGAAGTCTTCGGCCACTACTTCGTCCTCTGTTTCTTGTTCTGCTCCAAGGAGTGCTCCTGTACCGTACACCTCGGGGTAGTTCTCGTCAGCTGTACCTGGGGACATAATCCGGATCCAGGTCCTCAGGGGACAGCAAGGTACAGAAAATACAAGCCAAAATAAAAGCAGTGCAGCAGATAATTAAACAAGAGGGTAAGCTATGTAACCAGCTAAGTGATATGCAATATGAGAGCAGCACTAGAACTCAGGTTGAAGCCACTACAAGCTCTGTGTCGGGGAGCCGGGTAGCGGCAATAACTATGAATTATACTCTGAAATATACTATATTTTATATATAATATCAGCCTGTAGTCTGTGTGTCTCTCCCCACCCAATGTAATCCCACGTCTCATGTCCACGATGCCTCATGTCCATGTCACGCACGATTATAACTAATGCAGCAAGTCTGATAGCTATGAATCAAATATCTAAGAATGTAAAGTCTATGTCATAAAACTTGCATCCTATACAGAATCACCTTGAATGTCTCAGGAAGACTCTGTCTCATGAAATAGTGTCAAGTGTCCTGGGTTCTGGTGTACTTGATAAGACAAGTACGAGCATTATCGGGTCTCGATATCCATGTCTATGTGTCATTACACAACTCCGCGTACGGAGTTGGCACCCGTCTATAATCGGACACTAAGCACGTCACCCGTTTTCTAGGTTAAGCAGTTAAAACAAGTTTACATTTAATTCCACAAGAAATCAAGTAAATTACTATGTCAAGAATTACTGAGACTTGGCAAGTTTTACTTGCCCACTAATGCATAATTAAGTCCAAAAAATAATTAGCAAGCTGCAGGGTTTGGCAAGGTACACTTGCCTGTGGTTCCGGCTCTGATTTCGGCTCTGACTTCGGTTGGATTCGTAGACGGTACTCCGGTTGCTGAAACAAATATCACTATCAGATCCAGAAAATATCAATCAGCTAGAAACGCCTATCCTTGGGTCCAATTTGGAGACAAGGGCAAAAACGGCAATTTCGGGTCAAAACGGGGTCCCCATGCGGGCCCGCTTTGCACCGAAAAACGCGTCAGAGTCAAAGGTCTCCAAATTCACCAAACTTAGTGTCAACAGGTCAGGAACGATGATACGAACCCAACGGAACTTCCAGAATTGGATTCCGATGAGTCGAACACAAAATCGTCCGTCGAGCGGGGCCTGTGGGGCCCACGACACACGATTTCGTCAACGTTCTCAGAATTGAACCAAACTTGACCCACAGGACCATCGTATTGCTACGAGTCCGATGGTGCAAGTTTTGTCTCGATCCGACATGTGTACACAAAGTTAGGGCACGTTCCAGAAAGTACGGATACGGGACGATGTCCGTGGATACGCGTTGACCCCGGTGTGCACGCACACCCGAATCGACTTCTGCGAAATCCCACACGTCCGTATCGACAATGCGCACATATCTGTGAAGACCGCGCGCGACCAAGTCGTCCCGTTTGGCGGGGCGTACCCAGTTCCGGGGTGAATCGGGGTCTGGTTTTTCCTATTTTTGGATCGCGGTGTGCGATCACCACAGGACGCAATGCCCCGAACGGTTTGTCCGGGCACCGAGAGGGTCATACAGGCTTCGCAACGCAAAAGACGGAATTGAAAACGGGGTTACGAACAGAGAGTTAGGAGTACCTGAACAGGGCTAAAAAACTCGAATTCCGCGTGTCTGAATGTCGAGTCGGTGTCCTGTGTCGTGTCCGTGTCCGGTACTGTAGCTCGTCCTAGGGTTAGGTTTAAGGATTCCTCGTCGGAGGGCGACGGCTGGGCGGAGGGGGCCGGACCTCTGCGGCGGAGGGCGGCGCGGTCTGCCGGAGCTGTCGCTGTGCTGTTGCGGTGGCTGCGGCTGCGGCTGCGGTGGCCGCCGGAGGGGAGGAAGGGCTCGACGGCGGCTCCTGGGTGCTGGCGGCTGAGAGGGAGGAGGACGGAGGGTCGCCGGAGAACGGGGTCACCGGAGGAGAGCTAGGGTTCAGGCGTTGGGGTGTGGGAATGAGACGGAGGAGAAGATGAGGGAGGGGGCTTTTATAGGGGTGCCGGGGCCGTTCGTGGCGGAGGAGGCGGCTGGGAGGTGGACGTGGGGCGTGGCCTCTCCGGCGGAGGCGGCGGAGAGCCCGGACGTGGCCGGGGGACGCGGGCTCGCGCAACCGATCGTGGGGGAGAGAAAGGAACCGGGTCGGGTGCGGATCCGGGTTGGGCGGACCCGCCCGACCCGCTTGGTTCGGCTGGGGGCTGGGCTGGGTCACTGGGCTCGGCCCACTGGGCCGGGCCGGGCCCAAACAAAAAGATAATAATAATAATAATAATAAAAACAATAATAAAAATAGTAATTAATTAATAATTAGTTTAAAATAGTTTTTAGGCAATTAAAATAGGTCTGAGGCCCAATAAATTTCAGAAAAATTGCCCTAAGTCCAGTTTTTCATTTTACATCCAAAAATATTATTTTCATAATATTTTAATATCATTTATTATTAATTAAAAATTGTTGAATAATTAAAACCCTGTTTTTAAATTACAGAAAATTCCCAGAAAATTCCAGAAAGTTGTGAAAATCCAGTTTTTAAAATTTTAAAAAATCAGGGGGTTTACACAAGCACCGAACGAAACACAAGAAAGCAGTTCGGCCACTTCGGGAAGCTCTCGGAGCCAACGAGGCATGTCTCAAGTCGACCCGCTTGAGCGGGTAATGCAAATGTTAGAATCGCAACGACAAAGAGATGATGCTCGCCAAGCCAAGTTCGAGAGCAATCTAGAGACCCGATTCTCAGTCCAACAAAAGCAGGTAGATGCCTTGCAACAGATCGTTCAGACTTTGGCTGCCAACCATTCCGCCGCAACAGCAACGACTCCGGTGGAACAGCCCGTGCTTGAAGTGGAGACGCCTCAAATCCCAAGGCCGAGGGACGTGACTGCCTTCAACTTGGGCCATTTCAAGAAAGTCTGCAACACCCCATTCAACGGGACTGAGGACCCAGTGATAGCTCTAGATTGGCTAGCCGAGCTTGAAGATCACTTCGCTCTGCTAGAGGTCCCCGAAGATAAGTGCGTCTCCTGCGCGCAACTACAGCTCCGCCTCAACGCACACGATTGGTGGGACGTGCATCGACGATCTCTCCAATTTGATCACGGAGAGGAGACGATCTCGTGGACGACCTTTCGTGCCGTGTTCGAAGAGGAGTTTATACCCCCTCCAGTACAACGTCAAATGGAGAATGATTTCGTGCAACTGAGGCAGGGCAGCTTGACAGTTAAGCAATATTCTACCGAATTCAACCGACTCTCCAAATTCGCTAGGGCCTATTTACCTGATGCAGCGAGTCGAGCCAGAAGGTTTGAAGGCGGTTTGTGCCCTGCCATCCATTCGCACGTGGTCAATAATCAATATGGAACAATGCGTGAAGTCATGAATCACGCCCTATCGCTTGAACCGCAGTATCCTCACATTTCTACCGGCGCTGTGCATACCTACAATCACAAACGCCAAGGCAACGAGGAAGGAAACAACGCTGCAAAGCGTCACAACGACGACAGTTCACAAAAAGGGAATCGGAGGCCAATTTATCATTTCTGTAACAAGCCGGGGCATACAACCGACAAGTATCATCGCAAGCTAGGGTCTTGCCTCCGTTGCGGTGATCCCAACCATCGAGTCGATGTTTGCCCCCTCCTGGATCGCCGTACCCCTGCTCCCTAACGGTAGGCCCTATTCTTAAGTTTCGGGATGAAACTTCCAATTGGTTGGGTAGGATGTAGCGCCCCGTTCTCCCGGTGCGGAGAGCGCGGCTAAGAAACACAAGACGGTATCGTTCGATCGGGATAGATTGAATTAAGAACTCGTCCTCGTTATGGATTTGTTTCTTCGAAATCGATTTTCATATTCAGTGGACTGCGCCCCAAGGATCGGCTTAGCTGCATAGTCAGGAGGGACCTCTCCGCTGCTATCTTTTATTGCCTCGGTTTTCGATGTCGCTTGTTGCTTTCGTGCTTTGAGTTAGTTTTGGGATTTGCTTGTTTTCCTTGAACGGTTTCGATGGTTTTCATTATTTTCGTTCATTGAACTGCATTTCTATTCCGAGATTGGAAAGAGAGGAAGAAGTATTAATCGAGCTGTTCGTGTGCAGGTGAACGAGCAGTAGGCGGCTTGCGAGCGGAGTCGTGAAGCGCCTCTTTCCTTCTCCTTTCCTTCCAACCAAGTGAGTGGCTACCAACCCGATTAGCTAGCCCTGCTTCCAAGCTTCACTCCTTCGCCCCGATCAAACGATACCAAGTAATAATAAAAGAAACCAAGATAAAAGAGAATAGACTTGGTTAATACTGCTTGTCAATCAAACTGTGAACGGTTACTTACTTGCATGCTTGTTCGTTCGGAATATTTATCATATGCATAATACAAGTTAGAATTGTATGTTCTTCTTTAAATTATGCTATGAACATAACTCATCCTGAATGTAATAATCTAAATAGGGAGACTATGCAAAAGTAGATCTTCCCCCTGTTACTGTCATGTGCCTGCTATTGCCCTAAATTGCCTTAACTGTTAACTTAGTGTATATGTTGATCACGGACAACTTGTGCACAAGGTCTTAGTTCCTGCGGACGGTTGCTGGGGCACTGGCACCGATCCGATCCAGACGGAACTCCTGAATAGTCGCCTGTATCGGATGGAATAACTCGTAGCGCCCCTATTCATTGCGTTACTTGTTATTTCATTCATGTACTATGCCCCGTCCATTATGGCATCCCGCCAGTGATCCCCTGTATATTTAAACCTGTTGCATACTGTATATTTCCGCCCCCCCCCCTCGCCGGCGATGACCCCCTCGCACGGCGGACACCCCCGGACACGACACCGGTCAGGTATATATATATATATATATATATATATATATATATATATATATATATATATATATATATATATATATATATATATATAATGTATATGTATATATATAATGTATATGTATATGTATATGTATAATATATGTATTATGTATATATTATATTTATGAGTATATATATGTATATATAACTGCATTTAAAGTATATAAGTATTATATTTATGTATTTTATGCATATATATGAATATATGATATATATATGTACTACGTATGTCACGCCCCGATCCCGAAAGGGTCATTCGTCCTCGCTGGATC
This sequence comes from Iris macrosiphon, assembly GCA_036927795.1. Classification (NCBI taxonomy): domain Eukaryota; kingdom Viridiplantae; phylum Streptophyta; class Magnoliopsida; order Asparagales; family Iridaceae; genus Iris; species Iris macrosiphon. Next base: position 21,173,876 of record JAYESA010000015.1, on the reverse strand, counting down.
CTTCACGGAACCGATTCGTCCTCGCTGGGGCGTGATGCCGTACGAGTCTGGAGTTGCGCTCGTACAAGGCAAGAACTTGCAGTTATAGGAACCCATTTTGAAACACAATTTAGAAAACACATTCACAGAGATTTGAACACAAGTGCAGGAAGAAACATGCTTTTTCATTGATAATTCAGAGTAATTTACATAGAGTTTATATTGATGCGCCTCTCGGCTACTTGATTTACATTACAAAAAGATAACTCAAAAGGCAGGGCGCGCTCCATCAGATAGTCCACGTCGTTCATACATTACGCCCTTGTATAGGTTGAAAGTCCAAGCCTCCAAAATGATCTGACTCCAACTATACTTCAAAATAGAGGTGCTCCTAACGCCTCCTCGTCTATCCACTAGCGTTGCACCGTCTGAGTGCCTGAAATAGTTGCCCATAACGTGGGTCAGTACTCAACTTGTACTGGTGAGCGGGATGAACCCACTCGACTAAATCGACACTAGCTTATTAGGGGCGAGCATGCATTAAGGTAACTTCTATAAAGAAGCAAGTGAATTCAATTCATATCAGTTGCATGTTTTGATAGGAATGAAAATAGCATTGAATCAAACCAGTGCATCAATTGCTTACTCAACCGATGCACGCCTTCCCTGCAACGAAACACAAGTATACTTACCATCTGCACAAGACAATAAATTAGCATGTGTTCTATTCTATGCGGTCATTGGTGTGATCGACACCTTAGGGACATATTTCAAGCATTAGCGGTGCGCCCTATCAGCCCGGGTAGCAAGCCCTGCTGGAGGTCCCGCAATGCATCGTGACGAGCACGAATCAAATATTTCCCTCCGGATCGATACGGTTCCAGTGCCCCGGAAAGCCGTTTCGAGGAAATGCCAAACCTTGTGCACAAGTTGTCCCAGACCATGCAAATGCATGAACAATTCATATTATCATACAATGCATCGAAATAAACAAAGAAGTAAAGCAGCAATATATATCTCATGCAACAGTTCATATTTTCTCAATGCGGTATTCCGATTTTGGTATCTCATAGGTCCAAACTCCGTCCGAGGCACTAGGCCGCCACCAACAACCAATTTCCTTTATAAACAACTCAAATTATAAGGTGCAAGCATATAGTAAATTAGTCTACAAATCCCATGTTCCTTTCTTAGTGGCTGGCATGCATTATGGCAAGGATTTTCTAGGCGTCCAACCGGGCATCATCGAGTGAACGTTTGAAACATTAGAGATGTGGACGTGAAGAAGTAGGAAAGAAGGGTCCAAACCACTCACTGGTTAAGGAAAAGGTAGCTGAAACACGACTCCCGCCTAGCGACGATCAAACGTCAGTTACGCGGACCTGCACAGCACGAGCACCAATTAGAATTCTTGCCTATCCTTCCTTGCCGAACTCCCCAAGAATCAAAGCTCCAAACGATAAAACCAGCAGCGAAAACCAAGCAAATCGAAAGCAACACCAAATCAAAATCCCAAAGCGGCAATCAAGAAAACCAAGCAACCAAACACGAAAACTATTGGACTCGTTTCAATAGAGGCTTTTCCATGAGTTGGAAAGGATCATCGCATTTCGTCCGTGGCAAGAAGATGCCGAAGATCTAAGCTACGACTCAGACAGACTAGCCACAAGCCCAATTACGTAGTACACATCCCGGTCGGATCGGGATTTGAGGCACTATATAATATACCACTAAGAAAAATTTTCGACCCGAAACTTAAGAACAAGGCCGACCCGAAACGTAAGAATAAGGTCCTACCTCCGACTGAATGAACAATGAAGGATACTTCTCCTTCATCTCCGATTCTAACTCCCACGTTGATTCTCCAACCGAATGGTTCCGCCACAGCACGCGAACCAAGGACATCGTACGGTTGCGAAGTACTTTTTCCTTACGATCCAGAATCTGCGCCGGCTCCTCTGAGTATGACAAATCCGTGAGCAATTCCAATTGTTCGAAGCTAACCACATGACTAGGGTCATGCACATACTTCCGGAGTTGGGAAACGTGAAATACGTCATGCACTTCTGCCAAGGCGGGAGGTAGTGCTATCCTGTACGCCACAGCTGCAACTCGTTCCAGTATCTCAAAGGGGCCGACAAACCGGGGACTCAGTTTGCCCTTCACGCCGAAACGCATCACACCTCGCATCGACGTCACTTTCAAGAAGACATGATCCCCGACCAAGAATTCCAAAGGCCTTCTATGTGCATCAGCATAACTTTTCTGTTGGCTCTGTGCCGTGCGGAGTCTTTCCCGAATCAAACGAACTTTCTCAACTGTCTGCTCTACCAGCTCTGGCCCGAGTACCTGCCGCTCGCCGACTTCGTCCCAACAGATTGGAGATCGACACTTCCGCCCATATAGTGCTTCGTACGGTGCCATCTGGATGCTTAATTGGTAGCTGTTGTTGTACGCAAACTCTGCCAATGGAAGATGCGTGTCCCAACTAGTCTTTAAATCAATAGCACACAGCCGTAACATATCTTCAAGTATCTGATTTGTCCTCTCTGTCTGTCCGTCAGTCTGCTGGTGATATGCGGTACTGAACTGTAGCTTGGTCCCCAAAGCAGCTTGTAGACTAGTCCAGAAACGAGATAAGAAGCGTCCGTCACGGTCAGAGACGATTAAGGCAGGTACTCCGTGTAATCGGACAATCTTATCTATGTAAATTTGTGCTAACCGATCGACGCTCCAAGTAACTTTTATGGGAAGAAAGTGGACTGATTTGGTCAAACGATCAACTATGACCCAAATCGCATCATGCCCCCGTGGCGTCTTCGGAAATCCCACAATAAAATCTATAGTGATGTCCCATTTCTACTCGAGAATATCGAGGTTCTGAAGCTCCCCGCCGGGCCTCTGATGTTCAGCTTTAACCTGTTGACAGGCCATGCACTGTGACACAAAGGTCGCCACATTCCGCTTCATACCGTGCCACCAGAAGGTCCCGCGCAAGTCCTTGTACATCTTAGTGCTCCCCGGATGTAAAGAAAACTTCGCGTAGTGTGCTTCCGCCATAATTTCCTTTCGGAGTTCTGGGTCGCTAGGAACACATAGCCTTCCTTTCATCTGTAAGGCCCCATCTTCGCCTACCACAAAGTCAGACGTCTTCCCCGCCGAGATCAATCCGCGTACCTTCGCTAAGAACTGATCGCCCTCCTGAGCTGATTTGATTCTACCACGTAAACCCAGTTCAAGATGGAGTGGGGCCAGCTGCACTCCTTGATGTCGAACTCGAAACTCGATGCCCATCGCCTCAAGATCTCGAAGTAAACGGTTGTCTATAGATAACGAGCCCACGTGCTTCTGACTCAGAGCATCAGCAATGACGTTTCCCTTGCCCGGTATATACGCGATCGTTAGGTCATAGTCCTTAATCAGTTCTAGCCAACGCCGCTGCCGGAGGTTCAATTCCCGCTGGGTGAATAGGTACTTGAGGCTCTTATGATCGGTAAAGATTTTGCAAGCAACACCATAAAGATAATGCCTCCACAACTTCAGAGCAAACACAATTGCCGCCAATTCCAGATCATGCGTCGGATAGTTTTTCTCATGCGGCTTCAGTTGCCTGGAGGCGTACGATATTACCTTGTCCCTCTGCATGAGCACACACCCTAAGCCGAGTCCTGAAGCATCGCTGTATATCTGAAACTCTTCTACCCCATCCGGAAGTGCAAGAATCGGAGCTGAAACAAGACGCCGCTTAAGTTCCCGAAAGCTGGCTTCGCAGTCATCACCCCATTCGTATGCAATCCCTTTCTGAGTAAGGCGAGTCATCGGCGAGGCCAGTTTAGAAAAATCCTTCACGAACCTACGGTAGTATCCCGCAAGGCCCAAAAAGCTTCGAACTTCACTGGCTGACGTAGGTTATTTCCAGTCCACCACCGCCTCTATTTTCTTCGGGTCTACGGCGACGCCTTCGGCCGAGATGACATGACCAAGGAACGCCACGCTGTTCAACCAGAACTCACACTTGCTGAGCTTAGCGAACAACTGATGGTCTCGTAATGTCTGCAGCACGATCTTCAGGTATTTTTTGTGCTCCGCCTCGTTCTTGGAATAGATTAGTATGTCGTCTATGAACACGACTACAAACTTATCCACAAACGGCCGAAACATGCGGTTCATCAGATCCATGAAAGCTGCAGGGGCGTTCGTCAAACCGAACGATATCACGAGGAACTCATAGTGTCCGTAACGGGTTCTGAAAGCAGATTTTTGAATATCCTCTGATTTGATTTTCAACTGGTGATACCCTGACCTGAGATCAACTTTAGAGAAAACTGTTGCACCTTGCAGCTGATCAAATAAGTCATCTATTCTTGGCAATGGGTACTGATTTCGCACGGTCGCCTTATTCAGCTCTCGGTAGTCAATACACAGCCGCATGGATCCATCCTTCTTTTTCACGAACAGCATCGGAGCGCCCCACGGAGAAACACTTGGACGAATGTATCCTGGGTCCAACAGATCTTGCAACTGAACTTTAAGTTCCTTAAGCTCTGCTGGGGCCATACGATAAGGTGCCTTTGATATCGGTCGCGAATCCGAGAAAGTGTCAATGCTGAATTCGATCTCACGATCAGGAGGCATTCCAGGCAGCTCGTCTGGGAACACGTCGAGGAAATCTGCAATGACTTCAGCCTGAGCTGCATCTGCACATTCCCGCCGGGTGTCTCGAACAGAAGCTAAGTACCCTTCACAGCCCGAATGCAACATACGCCTAGCCGAAATTGCTGATATCACCATTGCCGTCTTCGGTGCAGCGCTGCACGAATAGTAGAAGTCTGCCTCGCCGGGTAGACGGAATACGACTCGCTTCTCCGCGCACTCGATTGTTGCATGGCAAGCACCCAACCAGTCCATACCGAGAATAATATCATAATCCTTGATGTCTAGTACAATGACATCTAAGAAAAGCTTCCTTCCTCCGATGCAAATGTAACCATCCCTACAGATCGCATGGGCGGGCATATCGACTCCCGAAGGGGTACTTACGCAAAGGTTCATATTTAAAGGAGTAGAAGCTAATTTATGCTCAACAGTAAAATCAGCAGATATGAAACTATGCGTAGCACCTGAATCGAATAAGACTCTAGCGGGCAAATCTCTGAAAAGTAAAGTACCTGTTACGACAGTTTCAGATACAGATGCCTCATCCCGAGTCAGTGCATAGACTCGGCCTTGAGCACCCTGGCATTGTGGATTGACTGGCACAGCATTGGCATCACTTGCTGGAGGCCCCTTGTTTTGATTCCCGTTGTTCTGATTCGGCTTGCCCTCTCGGCAGTTAAACTGTTTGTGACCCAGGCGACCACATTTGAAACATCCTTGAACCCGACATTCATTCACTTTATGCCCTGATTTGCCGCACCGGCTGCAGTTCAGAGATTGGGATTGGCCCCTATTATCAGACGTATGCGAAGCTTGTGTGCTCCAGACCCTCCCGATTCATGAGGACGTTTATTGTTATTGGTACGGGGGGTTTGCACCTCGGCCTTTGGGAGAGGGCGCCCAAAGATCCGTTCGCTGTTCAGAGCCGCTTCGTAACATTCCCTGTATGTTTGGCATTTTTGGTTGATGACGTCCCTACGCAAATCGTCATTCAAACCCTTCTGAAATCGATAGCACCACGCCTGCTGATTAGGCAAGAAGTGCCCTGCAAACTTAGCCAGTTTAGCAAATACTGAGTCGTAATCGTCAACAGACAAACTTCCTTGCACCAGATTACTGAAGTCGTCTTCCTTTTGTTGACGCACGGCTCGGGGAATATATTGTTCAATGAAGGCAGATTTGAACATTTCCCAAGTAATTTTACAGTTGGGATTGGCATCGTAAATCCCTTGCTTCGTGGCTTCCCACCAATCATGCGCACGCAGTTCCAGCTGAACCGATGCACAAGCCACTCGCTTGGATCCCCTGATGCCAACCAGGTTGAAGAGTCCTTCCAGCTTAGCAATCCACCCCATCACCACGTCCGACTCAGCTCGTCCGTTGAACGTTGGCGGATGCATTTTAGTGAACTTGGCTGCACGACAGGAGTTTCTTGCTGGGGGGTGAGTCTCTTCCGACTCGTCCTCTACCGCCACGGTCGGCGGTGGGGAAGGAGTCACAGTGGCAGTCCCGTTGCTTGGTACCAAGGATGCAATCAGTTGCATCATGGTATCTATTTGCTTCTGCTGGGAAGCAAATTGTGCCTGTTGTGTAACAGCTTGTTGTTGCTGCACCTCCATGAGATGCATAAGCTGTTCCGTCATTCCGTTCGAACCCTCTCCTCTAGATTCTCCTGAACTTGTTGGGTCGCTCTGGGTAGGCTGAGCACTGCTTGCAGCGACAGTGTTTTTCCTAGCCATTGCTACAAAAGAGAGTAGCTTGTTAACACCCCAAAATCGATAGATTTTATAGCTACGGGCTCATTGTATAGGCGACTCTTCTGATGCAGCGGACGTCGAATGCAACTCAATAGAGAGGCGCATCAAACTCCTTTATATTCTTTTGAAAACTCGAGGAAATACAGCCGTGCTCTGATACCAATATGTCACGCCCCGATCCCGAAAGGGTCATTCGTCCTCGCTGGATCCTTCACGAAACCGATTCGTCCTCGCTGGGGCGTGATGCCGTACGAGCCTGGAGTTGCGCTCGTACAAGGCAAGAACTTGCAGTTATAGGAACCCATTTTGAAACACAATTTAGAAAACACATTCACAGAGATTTGAACACAAGTGCAGGAAGAAACATGCTTTTTCATTGATAATTCAGAAAAATTTACATAGAGTTTACATTGATGCGCCTCTCGGCTACTTGATTTGCATTACAAAAAGATAACTCAAAAGGCAGGGCGCGCTCCATCAGATAGTCCACGTCGTTCATACATTACGCCCTTGTATAGGTTGAAAGTCCAAGCCTCCAAAATGATCTGACTCCAACTATACTTCAAAATAGAGGTGCTCCTAACGCCTCCTCGTCTATCCACTAGCGTTGCACCGTCTGAGTGCCTGAAATAGTTGCCCACAACGTGGGTCAGTACTCAACTTGTACTGGTGAGCGGGATGAACCCACTCGACTAAATCGACACTAGCTTATTAGGGGCGAGCATGCATTAAGGTAACTTCTATAAAGAAGCAAGTGAATTCAATTCATATCAGTTGCATGTTTTGATAGGAATGAAAATAGCATTGAATCAAACCAGTGCATCGATTGCTTACTCAACCGATGCACGCCTTCCCTGCAACGAAACATAAGTATACTTACCATCTGCACAAGACAATAAATTAGCATGTGTTCTATTCTATGCGGTCATTGGTGTGATCGACACCTTAGGGACATATTTCAAGCATTAGTGGTGCGCCCTATCAGCCCGGGTAGCAAGCCCTGCTGGAGGTCCCGCAATGCATCATGACGAGCACGAATCAAATATTTCCCTCCGGATCGATACGGTTCCAGTGCCCCGGAAAGCCGTTTCGAGGAAATGCCAAACCTTGTGCACAAGTTGTCCCAGACCATGCAAATGCATGAACAATTCATATTATCATACAATGCATCGAAATAAACAAAGAAGTAAAGCAGCAATATATATCTCATGCAACAGTTCATATTTTCTCAATGCGGTATTCCGATTTTGGTATCTCATAGGTCCAAACTCCGTCCGAGGCACTAGGCCGCCACCAACAACCAATTTCCTTTATAAACAACTCAAATTATAAGGTGCAAGCATATAGTAAATTAGTCTACAAATCCCATGTTCCTTTCTTAGTGGCTGGCATGCATTGTGGCAAGGATTTCCTAGGCGTCCAACCGGGCATCATCGAGTGAACGTTTGAAACATTAGAGATGTGGGCGTGAAGAAGTAGGAAAGAAGGGTCCAAACCACTCACTGGTTAAGGAAAAGGTAGCTGAAACACGACTCCCGCCTAGCGACGATCAAACGTCAGTTACGCGGACCTGCACAGCACGAGCACCAATTAGAATTCTTGCCTATCCTTCTTTGTCGAACTCTCCAAGAATCAAAGCTCCAAACGATAAAACCAGCAGCGAAAACCAAGCAAATCGAAAGCAACACCAAATCAAAATCCCAAAGCGGCAATCAAGAAAACCAAGCAACCAAACACGAAAACTATTGGACTCGTTTCAATAGAGGCTTTTCCATGAGTTGGAAAGAATCATCGCATTTCGTCCGTGGCAAGAAGATGCCGAAGATCTAAGCTACGACTCAGACAGACTAGCCACAAGCCCAATTACGTAGTGCACATCCCGGTCGGATCGGGATTTGAGGCACTACAACGTATGTATGTATATTATATATATATATATATATATATATATATATATATATATATATATATATATATATATATATTACATATTTAAAGTATTTATGTATATGTATGAATAGATGTACTATGTATATATGTATATATATGTATATAGGTTTATTAATGTATTTAATATATATATGTATATTATGTATATATGTGTTTATATATTATACGAATTTATGCATATATGTATATGTATGTATATATATATATATATATATATATATATATATATATATATATATATATATATATATATATACACACATATGTATTTAAATATTAATTATGTATTACGTATTTTTAAATATTAATATTATTATATGTATTTATAGAATTACCTCTTAATAATTTATGACACGTGTACGTCTTAGCGGCGTGCACACACGACACAATTAGTTGTCCAAGTAAGACCCCCTTGCGTCATTTTTTAGTACAGCGTAGCGTTTCCTGTGCGTACTACTGTAGTGACTGATGATCATATTATTATACTATATTATATGTATAGGGTCGCTAGACCATTCAGGCGAGACTTCGGGAGCAGGTTATTGGCACTCGCAGCTCGAGGACCCAGACAAGTATACCTTGCCTTGTTGTACTGTTTAAATTTAGTTATTTTTAGTTGCATGTTTTATTGTTTTAATATTATATAACCGTGCGCGTCCGAGAAGACTCGGGTGCAGTCAACGAAGACGTTGACGTTAGGACTTGTGTCTGACCTAGTGTCTAGTGGACCCATCTAAAGTTGTGGAGTTATCAATATGACTCCCCAGGCCTTGACACGTATCATTGTACGGCACAGAGTGAGCTCATGTAGGGATGCGTGCTTCATGCTTGACTGGCCATCGGTATGAGCATCACGTGTGACGGTATTTAGCTTAGTCGCATGTTTCTTTAGTGACTTGCATTATAGTACGAGATGTCCACGTCGTATTCGTGGTATATATATTGGCATTGGGCGGGAAGGACGACTAGTAGGCGTATGGGACACCCACCTCCTTTATATAGATACCGCGTTCTTCGGAGCGATACAGACGTATATATTATATTGCAGATACCGCGTTCTTTAGAGTGTTGGACGTTACTTGTGGTTTTGCAGATACCACACTCTAAAGAACGTTGGACGTTATACTATTACAGATACCATGCTCCTTGGAGCTGGACGTTATTATATTACAGAGCACCCTTGTTATGGGGGCATATGTGGCATATACTAGCCAGTCACGACGGTTGGTGAATTACGTCAGCATATGTCTAGCCTACACTTCTCATACGCACTAAGTTGACCTCAAATTGTATTTCACTTAGCTGGTTAGTTCACCCTTGAGTTTTCACAGTATTTACTTTATGGCATGTATTTTTGTATCTTGTTACGTCCCTCTGAGGACTTGATTCTCTTCCAGGTTATTTGTGCAGTTTGCAGGATGTTTGATATAGTGGAGTGTGGACATCATTGCAGGTATATATACATTTCAGCTATTACAGTCATGTATTACTTTCCATTTTGATTCTGCTTTTATAGCCTAGTGTTTATAAGCCTATGTTGTTCTTTTGGTCTATTCGAACGAATGTATTATTGGGCTGCAGACTGATGACGCGTATCGTTCTTTCTTGAGATTATTTACCATGGATTGAGATTTAGTTTTAGTTGTTGCATATTAGAAAATAGATTATTACTGGATCACTTGACTGTGGACAGCGTAAGTGCACTTCATCGGGTCCATTAAATTGGAAAGCCCTACGGAGTCGTACCAGCTGGCCATTGCCACGTGTCTGATCCAATACATTTTAGGATTGGGACGTGACATGGTTTTAGTGGTGGCCCATGCAGGTCAGAGCATATCGTTTCGGTTACGTTACTGTACCGAACGAACCTGCAACTTAGGATTAATATTGAATAAGATCTCAATCCATAACTGATTTTAAAACTCCTCTTGTATTCGATTGTCGCCCTTGGACTTCATTACTGTATTCATTTATTTATCGTCGACATCATTATTATTGTTTCTCATCTTCCTTATTTTGGGAAGATAAATGCTCGCGTACGGTGATTTCCTCCAGGAGCAGATCCTCGTTAAGACAAAGAAGGCGTAATTGATAGGACGTTTGAGTAGATGGTTAACCATGTTAGAGAAGGTTGATAAGTTCTTTCTTGTTACTAGAGCTAGTATAGACTGTTGGCATAAGAATTAGACATATAAGTAGAGACTTATAAACTAGACCCTTACTTAAGGTAGTCGTGACCTGTAAGTACTAGAAGCTAGAAATATTGTTTGATTTCAGGACTTTAGAATAATTTGGGGAAGACATATCTAGATATTAAGGTTAGTTGTAGCCCCATGACAATGATACAAGAAAGTAGGTGCAGTCTTATGGTAGTGATACAAGGAACGACCTGATGAAACTGGCAAGACAGAATGTTAGACTCACATCGAGAAGAAGATTATCGGATACTAATGAAAGTAGGGTATGAAATAGCACTTTAGGTAGCAAGCCATAGTGGTTACTCCCTAGTTACCTTGTGACTTACAATATCTGACCTAGAAATTCTTTCACCCTTTAGACAATAATGATTACGACTAAGCTAAAACAGATAGGTAGATTGCTAGACATAGATTGCTAGACCCAACATTTGGATGAAGAGATAGCTGAGTACTACTAGTAGCTTTCAAAATTAGATTAGATGTACTTGACTTATTTGGGTTATCAGTGTCTATTAGTCTCATGTTTTCACCATTGATAATTCGATTAGTTAAGCTAGTATCTGAAATAGAGCAATTAGATTGAAGGTGAAGGTATCGACAGATGTTATAGCCTTGAGTTGGATATCGTGAACTACCTATAATGGATGACCAGTTATAAACAAGATGGTACCCATATAGTTGGATGAAGAGTACGCATGGAGTAAACTAGGAGAAACCTCAGGTTCGAGGTAAAGGGGTAGAATGGCAACAAGATGAGTATCTAGTTGAAACAAGTCTCAATCCTAATTAAATCGTTTGGTCTCCTAGTTTATAAGTTAATAACATCTTTGATTAACCTTATGCAACGCAACATGCGTAAAAAGTTTCGTATCAAATGTCGGACCACATCACCAAAAAAAAAAAAAACTTTGACTGGCCTTGCAAGCAATCACAGTTCTCAGCCTCCTTGCGGACGATATCCAGCACGAAATTGATCAACTCAGCACCCTCGGTGTAGTGCCCCTTGGCCCAGTTGTTGCCGGCGCCAGGCTAGCCGAAGACGAAGTTGTCAGGACGGAATTGACAGCAGCAAGATGTTTATTAACAACAAAGGACGGCTTGGTGACAAATGCTCGCTCATCTGGTCCCAAGCTACAAATGGCTCTACTTGTTTAATCTCGGATATTTGAGATTGATCATGATTGTATACATGTATGCTTATTATATATAGATATGTATCATACCTAAGTTAGTTACTGTTTCGGTAAAGATATTGCTAATTTCTTGAGAATATGAGATGGTTGTTGATTCCAATCATTTATGCTTAAGAAGAACCTGGTCAAGTACAGTTCTTGATCCCTTGTGTCTATAAGAGGATCGATAAATAAGATACTAACAGATTGTGTCAGCAAAAGTATGCCATATATAAAACAACACACCTACTGTGTTAAACTTTAGTGCAGAAAATTTTGTTCATGAACTTGCAACTTGATACCTCAAACATAATTTTTATTAGTGAATTATTCAGATTTTGCAGCTTGATGCCTTCTTATACACTTGGTCGGGATAATTATTACACAACAAATATTAAACTTTCTTCCTTTAAAATAAAGAAATACTAACGGGTTCCGACTGGAAAGAACACGTGAACACCAAACTAATTAAATCATAATAACCTGCAAATGCACAATCACAGCATAATAATTGCACAATCTCAACAATTCGTGAATAAATAAGTTTTACGTGATAAATCAAAATTGAGAGAAAACTACGAGACGATGGGAGCCCAAACTGAAAAACTTCATCAGTGTAATAAAGGAATACACAAGCTCCTCCAACTTCTCCCACCGATCCACCAACGGATCGCCACAACTTCATAATGAATAGAAATGAGTAAAATGGAGAATAGCTAGTTGTCGAAGAACGAGATCACGAAGATAGACCGATGTCAAATTCCTCGAACAATCTCTTTCGAATCAATTGCGTACTCTCCAATCACCTTCTTCCTCTTCTTGAATTGCTCCTTTTTGTGAACTCTCTCACAACCATGTATCCCAAATTAGGTAAGGAATAACATATACTCCTTCCCATGTAATGTCCCGCTCCACGTGGAGGCATTTGGTGGGCTTCAATGATTGATCAGAATGTTAGAATATAAGTTGTGTTGAGAATCGAGATTTTTGGAGTGATGATGCAGTCTTGCTTAACTTGGCCGGACGAAATTTTTACGAAGCATGGTTCAATTGTATGGTCATGCCGAGTAAGAAGATTGTGCATTCACATCAAACCATTCTTGAGGAACGTGAGCATATGTGGGATCATAGCAGACATGTTGTATTGTATAGGTGAGTGGAAGTAGCCCTTCTCCTCTACTCCTTTATGCCCTAATAAATGTATTATTATATTGCCCTATTATGTCCATGAAATAAATGTTATTAGTTTCTTGGTCTTATTAAAGGAGGCTAAGAGGTTATTCTTGAATAGTGCTCATTGAGGAGATTCGAGGAGGCAATCCACCATATCAATGAATAAGTCCGTGAATTGCTCGTAGACTCACCCCTTAGTATAGTAGGAGAAGAAGATTAAAGGAGAGAACTGTTTGCTCTATTCAGGGAGATCGTCACGGAGTTGATGAGTTATCTCATTGTGTAATTTAATTATGTATTCTTCTTTAGATTTGTGAGGAGATAAACATTGGGGTAAAATATCCAATATAATTGTAGAAATATTTTAGCAAATGTTCCCATTCAAAATATTAAAACTAGTATATACGCCCAATATTTTAAAAAAAAATTTAGCAAATATTCTCATTTTTTGTACATAACAGTTTAAAAATTAAGGCATTCCCCCACTATTTTAACCAAAATTTTGACTGTTTTGCTAAAAATGTGATATTTGCAACTTTTTCTCTAAATAGTGAGGTATATGCAAGCTTTTATATTTTGAATGGGGGCATCAATCTTGTATTTTTGGAATAATAGATTGAAATTTGTCCAAATAACGAACTCACCACATACATTCGGGTGATCCAGTCTTGGATGTCATAGTGGTCGTTTTGTAGCTCATTATTTTTTATAAGGTTCACTGGCCAATGCTTCTCAGTTTTCGATGTGTGTTGTCTAACCGATAGACTGGTGTGCTCCAATTCGAGTATAACATATACCCATTTTCAAACTGTAACGATTTAGACCGTCGAATTTTGATTAAAAAACACTGATCAAAAGTCTGAATCCCCCCTCTGCCGGTTGGTGGCGGAGCTAGGTATATCAACAACAACAAAAAAAACTGATCACAAAAGTCTGACTTTCACTCAACCCGGATGGAACGACAAATTGTTGACATGTCGTTTGATGTATATCATTGATGTAACTCTTTCACAAACCGCTGCTCTCAAAAAAATCAAGTACAACGTTGTTATGTCGCTGTTATGATCTTTCTTCAAAATGATTGATACTGACTCTTAACCGAGTCCCCTCGAAACCTCGACATCTCAGGCCATCTTCGACACATAGATAACACTCTTCGCACTCCGAAATATATATATCCTTCTCATAGGAGAGAACTAACCCCAACAATTTTTTTGAACCCATAACCCTCACCCCAGGGATGGAACTACTTTTTTCAGTGTTCTTATTTGTGTTTTATTTTTTTATTTGAATTTGAAGTATACTACAATTAAATGATAAATAAATTCTTAAAAAATGATATATTAGGTGGTGTGATGCCAGTGTTCTCGTGTCGTTCAAGCTACCTATATCCTTTATAGCTTTAAACTATTCTAAGAAAGAAAGAAAGAAAAAAGAGCAATTGTGACAAATTGAACAGTGACAACTGTATCCATCACTTTTCCAATTCAACTTCCTCTACTAATATTTGCTTCCATGTGGAATATATGGCATGTCCCGATTCCACAGAATCGATATTCTTTTATACAACAACAGAGTGCAAAAATTAAAGAACACACATTGAGGTGAAGAAAAGTTCTCTTTATTGATAATGTGCATCTTTGTTACAACAACTTGACTCAAAAGTAAATGGATACCGCGCAGGGTTACAAGATGGACACAAAATGAGATAGTCGTTCCAAACATTACATCCCATACTAGAACTTCAAAAGATAATAGATATGCGGACGAAGCTATCGCCTTACCTCGGAGCTGCATAAAGAGTGTGCACTAGCTCCAGAAGATTTGTACAAGCGCTCCAAAATCACGAGCACGTCAAAGTCTGATGGACTAGTTGGGGGAAAGCTTCAGCTCCTCGCCGCGTCGCCTTGGCTCGGAGAACCTGCTACAACGAGGGTCAGTACTTTAAAAAGTATCGATGAGAGCGAGCTAACCCAACCTACCAAATCGATATAGTATTCATGTGATGAAGCATACAAATTATTATTGTGGTCTTTCTATCTTGTCTTAGTTCAAGTTATGGCATGCAATATATTTAAAATGACTAAAATAAATATGCTACCGTAATTCAGTGACTTTACCTGTCCGTCTGAACCACCTAGACAAATCTTACCATGACCTTCCCTACCAAGAAGACATAGTTAGCTTGCACAGTTTAAATATACATAAGATCACTTGCGTCACAAGCTATTTTGGACAATTTATAGCCCCTGAACAAAAATGGGGTACAATGTAGGTAGCGGGCCCCGCTGCACGCACATTCCGTCCGGATAGGATCGATTCCGGTGCCCCAGCGACCTTCCGCATGAACCGAAAGCCTTGTGCAAAAGTTGTCTGTGACCATACGACGTCTTATAGAGTAGGTTATCATACAAATCATTTCAAGACATCAAAATGAGCATAACTACTTAGCACAGTGCGAAGGCATAATATATCTGTTCAAGCGATCACATTGCAAAATATGTACTACACATTGCACAGTTATAGATGAATAAATTCTAGCTACAACTGAAACATAAAATAGATACATGCACAGCGGACAAGCACGCAACAATATGATCGTACGGTGATGTAGTGTGACAAGCATAAGTGTTCCAAGTTTACTACTTATTATCTTGGCTCAGTTATTATTATTATGGTATCGTTGATCGGAACGCACAATGGAGTCAGATTATTAAGAGTGAAGACTTGGAAGAAGTGAGCTAATAGAAAGTAAGGTCACTCACAAGTTAGTGAATCGGAGAAGATAAAGGAAAGATCTTTAAGACTCCGTTCGCACGTCGCCTACACAATCACCTGCACGCACCAACAGATGATCAATATCTCCTGCCTCGGTCTCCCAGAGTTCGATACGGAATGCGAAGTTCAAAGAAGAAGACAATGAAATCCATTGAAACCATTCAAGAAAATGCAAGTCACAAAACCAACAAGAAAGCAACAAAGCGGAATCGAAAACGGGCAAAGAAACCAGCGCAACGAAAAGCCCCCTCGCGACTCTGCCGCCGAGTCCTTCCTCGTGGCACGATCCGCTGAATGTGGGACTTAATTCCGAAGAAACTAACCCATAACGAGAAAATGATCTTGATTCAATCTGTTCCGATCGAACGATACCAAGTATTTTTTAGTCGCGCTTCCCGAACAGACGGAACGGGGCACTACATTTCTTGCCAGCCATATAGAGAAAAGTTGATTTATTTCTTTTCTAATGTTTGCACTTCTCATTCTTCCGCTTCTTGCAATCCAAACCTCTTCACGAGGAATCAATTTACAAAAAAAGTTTGGTAACCTTATCCTTGATAATATAGATGGAAAAATACGCGGAAGGAACATCATATGTCAAGTGAGAAAGCGGCTAAGATAATTATTCAATAAACTTGGAAACAATTGAAAGATTATGTGATATGTAATAATAGTACACAACAGTTTTCTGTTGGACTTGGTCCAATAGTTAACAAATGAAGGCCAAGTCCAATAACATATATGTTGCCATTACTTCAGGGCTTATGAAGGACCCTTCCGGCAAGCACGGCCGCCTCGATGACGACCGAGATCACGTCGACGACGTCGCGCATAATACAGTTGTTCCCCTGGAAAGTAGGCCCTTCGGAGTCCCTGTAGCCCGCTAAGCAGTCGAGGAGTTTAGTGTTGCACTCCGTGCTCAAGTAGTCATCTGCAACATACACATACACACACGTAAACACGCAACATCCTAACCAAACACACATCCTTTTAAAAAATTATCAGTAACCACCAAAATGCAACACTTAAAAAAAGAAGGGTCATCTTCAACTCCATACACTCAACTATTCAAGTTTTTCAATTTGATACTATATACTTTAATATCATATCAATCACTATCCTCAACTATTGAATATTTTCTAGTCGATACCTTCCGTTGGTCAGAGATTAATTTTTCTGTTTCAACAAAAATAAATAATAATTTTTTGAACAAATTATCCTCCAACTCCTCCGGAGGTATTTGAAGTGACCACGAAGGAGGGATTATTTTTACCATTTAGAATTTTTCGTTAACACTATTAGTTTATTAAGTTGTACAAATTTTTTTCTACACCGATCTACCCTCTAAACGGTTCCGAGGTTCGAACTCCTTCCGAACAGGTCGGATGCCTGCTACGCTCCCACTGGAACAATGTTGTGTTGTAAGTTGTACAATTATAATTGAGATATTAAGTTGTCTAATATTAAAGTTCGGAATATACGGTTGAAAAACTTAAATATTTGAGGGTATCAAGTTCAAATTTAGCCTAAAAAGAATGAAAGTTTTATACTCCATTTTAACTATACACCCTACCCTTACGCCGTGCATTCAGAAAGCATTTCTCATCTACTCAGAAACTGAATTAGGATCGAGTGGTGAAGGGACCGAGAACATAAGCAAATGTAGTTCCGTCTTTGCATCTACTAATTGCATATGTAGACTTCTCAAATAAGCATTTCATATATATATAATTAATGAAGTTTGAAAACGGTTCAAAATTGAACCGTCTAAGTCATTTATAAATATGCCACTAACTATTTTTTTAAAATAACTAATTATTTAACTACCTAATATTATTCATATACAATTAAATAATTCTAACTCAAGTAGTTAAGGTGGGAGACATTTTTCTTGGTTGGTTGAGTTCGATTCTCAGGAAGGACAAAATTTATAATAATTTTATATTTAAATTTTTTTTAAGCACATGTACGTTACTAGTTTTTCATAATATAAGACTGCTTTTAGACCGCTAAAAAATGAGCCATCTAAGCCTTTGTAATTATTCATCATCATTCAATTAATTTAAAAAATTAAAAACTTGTCGAAGATAAAAATTATCAAACTAATTTTCTCCCCGTTTGTAAATCATCAACCTCATACAAGTAATTGAAAAAACTAAACAATTTACAGAAGATACAAATTGTAAAACTAGCTTCCTTTGCATTTGTAAATCCTTATCCAATTAATTAAATTAAAAAAAAAAAACTTACGAAAGATACAAATTAATCCTTTTTAAAATAAAAGTACCAAACATATTGCTTACCGGTAGAGATAAAAAAAATTAAAAATTACGAAATAAATAAGTCCAAAATAAATTATTTTTGACGAATATACGTGCAACGTACGTGCACGTTACTAGCATATATAACGCTTTTGTGAACAGCTATCAAGTTCAACTTTTACGTGATTACACTCTCAATGGATTCATTTTTCATTAATATGAAGTCCTTCAGTTCTATACACTATGGTTGTAAATTGAGGGGTTCATTGTACTAAGCGTTGTAAAACATGGAACTATATAATAATGTAGCACGGCTAAATTGCACAAAACTTGATCCAATAAAAAATATATATGGAAGAAGTGGTATTGAACACTATAGGAGGTGGTAGTTAATGGTATTTTATAAAATGAAATGTAATACATACTATTGTCCTAAAAAGAACTAGTTAACTGGAGGTACATCTGAAAATTTATTTTGTCACTAAACCTGAATTAATTATAAAATAGAAGTAAATCTAACAATACTAAAAATATATTTATTAGAAATAGTAAATTACAATATGCAGTGAAGAGTGAAGTTAGCAGAAGAAACATTACTGTTCTTAGCCGAGACGCAGGCATCGTGCATCATGCAGCAGGCGTCAAGGCCATCGCAGGGCTTTTCCCCCGGGCATCCGCTGTACATAATCCCACAGTATTTTCCATATCTCAACAATGGAGGCACTTCAATATCAAGAAACAAAAGTAGGGGTGAGCAACGGTTCGGTTCGGTTCAAACCGAACCGAATATCTAAAAATCGACTGAACCAAAAATTGCTTTTTGCAAAACCGAAAACCGAAAACCGAACCGAATTTGTAAGACCGAAAAAAACCGAACCGAATTAAATCGGTTCGGTTCTCGGTCGGTTCGATTTTTTAGGTCCAAGTGGTGAGTGTATACCAAATTCATAAAAACCGAAAAAAAACCAAACCTAACTGAGAAAAACCAAAATTGTGTACCAAAAATAACAATAAACTAATTTTATACCAAGTGGTGAGTGTATATCAAATTCATAAAAACCGGTTTTTTTTCTTTTATAATGTAGTGATTCGGTTTTCGGTTCGGTTCGGGTTTCGGAATCCAAAACCGAAAACCGATCCGAAAACCGAAATTAATCAAATGATAAAACCGAAATCCGAACCGGTTGATTAAAAACCAAACCGAATTTCAATTTCGGTCGGATTCGATTCAGTTTTCGGTTAAAAACCGAGAATCGCTCACCCCTAAACAAAAGTCAATAAAAAGTAGAGATTTTCTTCAAGGTGTTGTCAAGAGCAAACAATCTTTGCAAAAGTCATTTATTGTTGTCCAAGCCAGTGTTTCGAAAATCGATGAAACCGATTCAACCAATGGTTCAATACTAGATTAATCTAAATGGTCAAAGTTCAACCCATTATGAATACTAACTTTTACAAAATTATTCATTTACAACCAGTTTTGAAAATACAGTAGATCAACACTGACTCGGTCCGAAAAAATTGTCGGATTTTTAAACAGTGGTCCAAGCTATCTCCTATCACAAGTGTCCGACTTGACATCATCCTCTTTATTTTTACATTGATGCGAGGCATGAAAGAAATAAATACAAAAAGACCATATCATAAATCTAGAAAGCTGGTTTAGTAGCTAGGTTGACATGTCTTTTGATTTTGCATTTTATGCTCATGCACTAATCGAAAGAGAAAAATGCACCATTGGCAGTGGAAGGTGAAGATGTATGTATGTTGAAGTCCACCAAAATTCTAGAATATTGATAATTGGATAAGGTTATATGTTTATGTTTTTTAACATGCCTCGAGATTGCAGATCTATTTATGGGTCCATATCTAGTTTTAGGCTAGTCTGTATTTTTTTTTTTTTTTTTTGTAAGATTTACATCAAATACATGCTACTGAGATTAATCATGGATATATCTTTATGTCATATTTCTAGTCAAGATAATTAATCATACCAAAAAATCTAGATAGATTGCTATTAGAGGCGGAGCCAGAACACTCCACCAGATGGGAGTCATGGAGAAAAATTATTAGGTGTGTCGGCCTCAATGCACCATTCCACTTTCTAACCGTTAGATTGTATGGAGATATGTACATGCACACATTCCATGACAATCTAACGGTTGGCATAGAAATTGTACACTAAGAACGGCACATCCAATAATTTTTCATGAATGGGACACTAAAGTCTATATATAGGAGTATTAGAAAAATGGATGTATATATCTTAGAATTTTTCTTATCTTAAAGCTATAAACTAATGTGGAACTTCACCTATAAATAATTTCCATAAAAGAATTAAATAAAAATTAAGTAATAAAATAAAATATAGGTGACTCAATTATTACAGTAAAGATCAAAATATTCGTAGCATAATCAATTACGCTTATGTAATGAGATTCTTTGATTCAATAATCAATATAGACAAATGATTGAGCAAGTGCTACTTAAATACAAATTAATTGGGAACGAGAAGCTATTAAAAAAATGAAGATAAATGTAGTGACCTCCATCATACTGGCTCTACTCATCTTTCTCAAACATATTTCCTTTCTTCAACCATCTAAAATTTATTTTAAGTTAATAAATTGGAGTATTTGAACCAAGAAGTTGTTTCCTTCTTGGATGTTGCCACTTTATAACGTTAGAATTTGACAAAGTAGAAAATACTTGAAGAATAAAAAAGATTGATACATCCTTCACATAATAAGAGATTTGTTTATGGAAAATTTGGTTGCTATAAAAAAACTGACCATAATAAAATCATCTTCTATATAAATGCACATCAAAATAAAAAATAAAAATATTTTAAAGGAACTGTACGAGCTGTTTGGAGATGTCATATCTTGTAGATGAAAACCAACGTTTTGCAATGATTTAATTAATGGTTAAAATGGAAAAAAAAAAAAAAAATCTTTCAGTGACTGGATTTTTTTTTATTAAAAATATTTTCATCACAAATTTTTTACCAGTGTAGTATTTGATAGCTTATCTTTTCTATAAAATTATTTCTAAAAAAATTATTTTTCATATTTTACTTCAAAATGTTGGAAAATAAAACTTACCAAACTCATAGAAAAATATTATTTTTCATAAAAAAAAAACTATTTTTCGTGAAAAATAATGACAATCAAATATCCAAATTAAGTTTTCCATAATAAAATTTTAAATTCCATAAAAAAAAATTTGTTAGTAAAATAATTTTGTAGAATTAATCAAACGCATCCATCCTAAGATATAAAATTTCAAAGTTTTAGGTGGGATACAAACCCCACATGAGCTCACCTTCCCATCGTCTATAGCTGTTATGATCTCATGTTAAAGTCTCGTCAGTATCAATTCATCATTAGTGTAAGCGATGACTCGTACCGAACTACACCCTTAAAAAAATAGAAAATAGATCATATTACGTACCTGAACAGTGATCAGATTCACAAGTTCTGCTGCATTCCTGCTGCTTGCTCTGCAGGAAAAAAAAAAAAAAGAACTCCTCTAGTTAAACAAACAAATCCATACGTACAACATATGTTGACAAGAAAAAAAATAGAATATACAAACCGCCTCGAGGCCGCCGGACTTCTCCGACAGGATGCCGACGTTGAGCGCGTCGACAGAGGAGAGGAAGAGGGACACAATGGCAATTAGTAGGAGTGGCATGGAATGGCCCATCTTCTTCTCCTTCATAACAACAAGGAGGGAGGGGGGGGGGGGGGGGGGGGGGGGGGGGCACGAAATGTGATGTGGGCTTGAGTCAGTACTTGAACACAGAGAGAGAGAGAGAGAGAGAGTGAGTGGGTGTGTGGAAAATGAAGACTTTGGAGTGGTCTACGTATGATGAGCTGGGTTTCTTTTGTCAGTATGTTTCCCGTGAAGAGAGTTTGTTTGCTTCTTAATTTCCACCAATATCTACCTACAGTAACAGAATCCCTTTTAATAAAGGCTTTACTAGACTACAATCAAATGCCTACAATCCTCTTACAACCGTCGTATGACATGATGGTCACGTAACGGTCATCCATTAGAGAAGAGGGAAGAAATAAAATTCGGTAGCGGTTCGGATGGTCGTCACGTGGTCGAAATGTCACGTGACGATCGTTTATTGAAAGAGATATGACTTCAGAGGTGGCCTGTATAGTAGGAGAATGAGAGGGTTGAAAGCATTTGTCAGTAAACTTAGCATTATTGCTTTAATAAATATCTGCTGATGGTTGGCTGACCTGGTTCATGTTGGAGCCATCCCCTTCCTGGGTTATAAAAGCATATCTTGTAGGGTTGTAGGTGCCTGCCAGCCTCATTGATTGTAGGGCAAATTTGGTTTAGGTCACTGAAAGTTTTCTTAGATTGGCCTGGGTTCTGAGTCTCAATCACTAGGTATTTCATTTCCGGGCCTAATTAAGTTCATCTAAGGATGTTTGGTAAGTTGTAGTTATGAAAAAAAATTGAATTTACACTTTTAATAACAAATTTTATGTATAATTCATTCACTTTCTTGTCTTCCTAGTAGAGGCTACTAACTCTGGATGTGGATGTAGCAAAAAAAAAAAAAACAGTCTCTATACGTCGAAAGGAACTGACAGCAGTTACATATGCCAGTTCCATTCCTCCTCCCTCCTCCGTCCTCCGAACCAAACAATGTTTTTGCAATTCCCTCCCTCAAATTCTAGGAAGTGTAGGAATCCACCCCCACTACCTATTTGCCAAACACCCCCTAATGGATCCAGGTTTTGGAAGTGGTTCCAATTCGTATAAGCTTCGCGAGGGAGGGGGGTGGTTCTTTCACAAGACTGTTCTATTTCATCACAAGTTCATTTTGAACTAGATTCAGAATCTTCCTACGATCTATGCTAAATTACACTAAACTCTTGTAATTATGAAACCGCAATATGTTCGATATCAGGTCAAGATGTTTATCGGATCAATCTGGACTGGTTCGGGCCCAATTCTGATACCGATTCTGAGCCGGATTGGGCCAGTCCTGTACAGAGGACGAGACAGGCCGGACCACGTAAACAAAAATTCAAATCCAGTCCAGCTCAAAATTCGAGTATTTATGGGCCAAAATTTGCAGGTTGGACCTTGATCGATTCCTGGTTGACCCAATTTATTTTTTATAAAAAAATGTTGGACTTTGGACTTGGATATACCATTTTTATAATAAACAAAGATTGAATTTTTGGTAGAAATCTTTCGTTATTTATTTTTTATTGTAACATTTCAAGGCCATTTTATTAAAGATATTTACTGTACCGACATTTATTTGTATGATATTTATTGTACGAATATTTTAAGGCATAAAATGATAGGTACAAATATTTTAAGGCAAAACATATATGCATGGTAATAGTTTCCATATTAGGTGCACAAAGTTCCGTGTGTATCATCGGACATCTAAAAATTATTATTATTAATGTTATTACATATATTGGGTTGTCCATAAATACAATAGAAATACTATGACATGGTACTAATACTTTCATATTAACTATATCACATTAATGTTAGTATTTGTGTGAATGACCTTGACCTTAATTGGCTACACATCAAAGTTGAAATTATTATATTGATTGCAGTTAAATATTTAATTAAATTTATGATTTGAATGACTACCAAGTAATTATCATATTATTTTGAATGACTATCATTTATGCAACATTCTGATATAATTTTCATGTTAACTATAATTAATTTTATGTAATTATTTTTCACGGATTCTTTATTGTAATTAGATATTGTATATATTAGGTTGTATATACTAAAAATAAATGACATGGTAATAATTTTATATTAACTAAATTAGAGTAAAAATATTTGTGTGAAATGACCTATGTAGCTACCGTTTTCGAAAATCGTAAAATATTTTCTTAAATAAAATTAATTTATTTTATTTTAACAAATATCAAAACAAATTTAGAACAATTTATTTCAATAGAGAGGAGTGACAAGTTTGGTAAATAAGAGAGAGAAGAGCTAGTTATTTTCTCAAATTAGGACATCTAGAATATTCCTTCCAACTAACTTTCTAACCATCCTCTAAATAACTCAAACAAACTTGTAACCAACTCAACAAACTAGGGGTTCTAGAGACTTCTCATAGATTCCTATAAATAGAGGATCATCCATACACATTTATTCATTCCCTTAATTCATTTTTCTCATTTTTCCCTAAACAATTCCTATACACTGAAGCCCGAAGGCTCGGCCCATATACTGAGTTCAAAGCTCAAGGGGGTTGGGGAAGAATTCTTCCCGCGCATTCTAGAGCTTGTAACCATCATCGTCCCCGAGCCCTGCCATTGCGGTCCACCGCGAGTGAGCTTCGGCTCCGGCGAGAATCGGAGATCGTACGGCGACGTTCGGCTGAACTTCGCCGTTCATCACCTTCCCTTCACCGGTGTGGCCTCCTTCCCGACGGTTGCTCTATCGAGTGGTGATCGAGCACCACCGCTCGATGCTCACGGAGGTGACGAGATCGACGAGTTCGAGCGTCCCCTCCGATTTCTCGGGACGAGGTAGTCGCCGCCTTCACCAGCTGCTCCGGCTGTCCACCACCGCCGGGCTCCGTCCGTGCGCGGCCGCAACACAGTGGCTGCCTCCTTCTTCCTCGGCAACGCACTCTGTTCCGCCTATATTTCGAAGAGGAGCGGTTATTCTCAGGGACGACCACCTCTAACCCTTGTCCGTGGTCATGAACGAGCGAAGGTAAGGTTTTCATCTTTTCTCCCTCTTCTTTGATTCGGTTTCTGGTTGATAATGTAAAGTTTGATGCTCTGTGGACCGAGTCGTTCTGTATTTGGCGATCTTGATGGGAACGAGCTCGAGTTATCCACAGGTAAAATCTGTAATCTTTTGTGTTTCGAAGCTCATCCTCCTTGAATCTTGATTACAAATTCCTGATTTAAAATCATTAGGAATCGGATTAACATTGAGTATTTCTCTTTTCAAATCCGCACACCAAATGTTTGTTGAAATGCCACTGTGTACAGAGTATTAACAGAGTGTTGATTTGAATTGTTAGAATCAGACACGAGGAGTCACGACCCCGTCTGCAAAGAACAGATCCGACTCTGCGCCGCGGGCTCAGACACGGATCATTTTCTGATTTGTTGCGCAGGTATCACTGATACTTCTTAGTCTTTGTTTCTCCTTTTTATCTGAACTGTTGTTTAGGCTCTGGAGACGATCTATGCTCTTCTGAGTTGACATTAGAATTCAATTAGGTTATGGCGAGAAGGATGGTCTGATGTGGTCTGGAGAATTGAATCCAGAGTTTGGTTTTAAACCCAACTCTTACATCAAACAAAGTATAAGTGTTTAAATTAGGAATGCATGTATCAGTAGTACATGATGTACAGCATAATGTGTCCAGTAAACTGAATGTGCTGGGTGTGCGCAACAGGGAGTGACTGTCAACCCGTGTGGGTATATATGAATATCTGTGTAGTTGCAATGTTGTTGGGGATCAGAGGGTTGGTAAACTATGTGCTGTGCAATATTTGCAATAGTGTAGAGAATAAAGTTTAGGTGCAATATAGGATCTGCTAACATAACAGAGCCCATTAGATTCTTTAGAAATTAATCGGTTAGTTAAATAGAATTTGTCAAGTAAGTAGTTGATAGTGAATTGTTGAATTAAGAGTAAATAAGAAGCTAGTTAAATCAAGAAGTTATTAGGATAAATGGGTATTTGGAGTTTGGACTTTTAGGAATCTAAAATAGGAAGTTCATGAGTGGTGTGGAACCTAACACTTAAGCCTCTGTATTTATGCATAGGTTGGACTAGAGAGCAACGCCAGCAAATTGGAGCAAAGACAAGTACACTACGATTTGACCTTTACTTTGTATTTATGCATTGCATTGATATCATATTGGGCACATACTTGACACGAGTTATTGTGCATTAATTGTGTTTATTGTACTATTGGGATGGGAAAATATTTGTTCTATATGTGCCCAATCTCCCGTTAGTTAAGGAATGTGCCGAGTTTAATCGCACATCGTGCACGTGTGATTAAGCCGTATCATTTTATTGTGCTATTGTGTTATTGCTATTGTACTTACCAGCCGGTCACATGTTAGAACAATATTTCAAATCATTATTGCATGATTGTACTTTCTTTGTTATAGTTATTGTGCCATTTACAGTTTCAGGTTAGTGCATTATGATTTTTATTGCATTTCAGTCTTACATTGAACAGTGTCATTTTCGTAGGGTGGTACTTTGCTCTTTTTTTACAGGATACGTTGCAGGTAACTTGACTTCGACCCTAGAATGGAGGCGACACTTGAGTCCAGTTGAGCTACTTGGAGGACTTAGTGTAGGATGTTTTGATGTATCATTGTGTTGTATATTATTTTGGTGATTATCGAATTTGTCTCCGACGAGTGAGATGTATGATGTACGAAAACGATATAGTGGACTGTGGTTGTCACGCCCCGGTCCCAAAATACGTAGGACCAGGAATACGCAACATGCCAGCTACGCATTCGATCAGACTCTGGTCCGACTCGAATACGTATAAGCTGTATAATAAGGGTCACTAACTAAATAATCCAATAAATATAAACATCTATGTCTCAATCCACAATGAACAGAAAATACACAAGAATGAGCTACATGTGCTAAAGTCGGCCACCTAATAGCACACAAACTCGAATAGACTCGAGAATAAATATGAGTCTATAAAAACTAGGCTACAACAGCGGATGAATCAACAATATGAATAGCTATAACTCCGGTAGAAATGATATAAATATCTGGTACCAATGCCTGCAAGACGAGCAACTCCATCAGCAGCTCCAAAGGCTCCGTAATCGTCAATGCTGCAAAACTGGCAGGGAACCGGGTTCTCAGAGGGACGTAACAAGGTACAAAAATACAGCATGCCAAAGTATAATAGAAAGATACAAGTGCAACACCGGTGTAATCTAGCATAACCACCTAAGTGAGACTCAGTTTGAAGACAATGTTCGACGCATGGGCTATCCAAAATAAAATCGTAGCTCCGAACATGAAAACACACGGACGTACCGCAGCTCCGGGCAAAGAGTCACACGGGTGATATAACTACTCCGGATATAGGAATACAACAGAAATAGAACATATACATATATATAGCGCGTGCAGAGGAGCCCAAACGTCTAGTAACTGTCTTCCCCTTCCCAAGCGGTCAACGAGTGTGAGCTGAACCTGAACCTCTATCTAGTAGTCTTGTCATACTGAATTAACTATCAATAAACGCGACCTTAAGGTCGTCCCAGATTTCGGTCATGCTGTAAGTATCAGGATACATGAAATCTGGCACTATGAAAGTGTCTGGATGTGTCCTAGGGTTATGATGTAACCAAGTGTGTACATCAAGGTGTTGCCAACATCTAACACTCGTTACCAGACGTTACCGACGAACGTCTGCACCCGGTTGTGACCCGGACGCGAAGTAACGATTCTAATCCAAAACGCGCACAATGCATATAATAAATAAATAAATATCTGGTAATCTGAAATACATGGTGGCAATGTACACTTACCTGGATCCGGATGCTGAAGATGGGTCTCCAGTACAACGTCCAAGTCCGCGGGTCCCGCAGTACCTAGAGACGAGATACAAGCTCAATCAATAAACTGTCACTAGGCTAAAATAAGAGGTGACACACGTCTAGCATATGTTTCAATCTCTGTTACAAACTCACATAGACACTAAGCTAGAGGGTTGACCAAGGTTGACTAAAGGTACGTTACATCTAGTACGATTAATCACATGTATAATATCATCAGACAAATCCTCAATCCCCTATATTTCATAGTGTTTCCAGTAGTTCAAGTATCTTCATTTATCAGATTTTTCCCTGGTCTTCACAGACGTTATCATGCATATTTAAATATCATCCTCGAGTAAATTATTAATTATTTATTAAACCCTCAAATGTATGCAATCATTACTATTTCACAATAAAATTTCTCCTCAATTACATTCATCATTATTAATTAGCCCTCAATAACTGATTGATGGTTTGATATCACTCTACCATTTTCCCAACAATTAAACCTGCTCCTCAATAATATTCAATGTTTTAATATCGCAACATCATTTCACAACCATTTAAACTGCTCATCATCAATAATCAATATGCATATAATAAATGAATAACACCCTAAAATTTTATACCTAGCATTCATAAACCCTGAACTTAATCTATATCATTCACAACCATCAAGTGCATATTATAACATGTAATAAAACCTAAAATCTCATATGGCATTTAAACCCTAGACTCATTATATACACATAAACCCTAACTAACTTAGTTATGTATCACAAAATAATATACTACACAAGGGGAGGGGGGAGTTCACCTTGGCGGCGGTGCGTGGTGGTTGCTTGGCCGGAGGGGAATAATGGTGTGGAGGTGCTGGCAGCGTGGAGTCGACAGCAAGGTGGAGGAGACGTGGTGGTGTTGGCGGTGAAGGCTGCTGGAGGCAGCGGGTTGTGATGGTGGTGGTGCGGGTGATGTAGTGATGTGGAGGTGGTGGAGCTTGGCCGGAGTGAAGAAGATGCGTGGGGGGAAGAAACGACAGCAACAAGGTGGACCTCGCCGGAGGGAGAGCTGCGGTGTTGGCTCGGCAGGAGGTTGGTCGTGGATGGAGGTGGTGGTAGCCGGGTGTCAGGAGATGAGACGCGGTGGAGATAGGGAGGCCGGTGATGGCGGGATGGTAGAAGTCGTGTGGTGGTACTGGAGATGCGGGTGGTCGGTCGGTTGGCCGAGGGGGCTTGGCGGCGTGGAGGTTGGTCGAGGGAGGCGGTGCAGTGGCTCGCCGAGGTGGTGGAGATGATGTTGAGGAGAAGAGGTTGCTGGATGTGGTGACTCGCCGGTATAGGAGCTCGGCTGGCCGGACTAGGGGGCCGGCCGGGTTCGATTTGGAAGGAGAAATGAAGAAGAGGTAAAGAGGAAGAAGAAGAAGAAGAGAAAGGGAAGTGTGGTCGGCTGGTGTAGTGAAGAGGGATGAGAGAGAGGGGGTGGGGTTTTCAAGGCTCTTAGGATTATGGCCGACATGGGGAAGAGGAAAGTGAAGAGGGATTAAATAGGAGGGTGTGTGTTGTGTGTGTGGTGATGATGAGTCCCAATTTTGAATGGATGGCTCAGATTTCTCATGGAGGAATTGTGCATCCCAAGGGGGAGTGATGGGTGATATGACTGGTCAATGATTTGAGGGTGAGGGTTTCTTCATTGGCTTGGACCAATGAGAAGATGACACATAATACCACATTTGCAAATAAGTCCCTAAACTTTTGGGTATTTGCACAAACATGCAAAATGAAGGGGATTTGGTATGGGGAGTGGTATTTGTATTTTGTAGGGTAAGGCGGTGTTGTGTGTTTTGCATGGGCTTAATGAATGAGGTATTGGGTTAAATTGGGGTTAAGTTGGGATTAGTCAAAGTTGGTATCCCCAATTTAATTAAAATAAAATGTCATGTGCTCTTAAATTAAATGGGGGCACATGTGGTCTCAATTCGGAGTGACACAAAGGTCATGAAAGGTGTTTGCTTAGTGTCAGTCTTGGACCCTTTAATTGGTCCGGCTAAACGGGTTGAGTTTGTGTCTCAAAATTGATGGCAACGACAAAGGTACGCGACACAGGATTAAAGAATGGATTTTGGATACAGGAAGTTGTGTAATTAAATTAGAGCACAAGGGATTGTGTTTGTGAGTGACAGAAAAGTCTAGTGCCTAAGTTGGCTTGTCAAGTCAAGGGTGCAACAATTAGTTGAAAATTATGGGCTAATGTTGGGCTCCAAATATTACAACAACGGTAGGGTGCACCAAGGGTTTAAATACAGAACCACACAACTGCAACTAATTTCTAAACCTCAATCATCTGATGCTAAACTAAAATTTCTAACCCAAAATCAGTCTATCTAAATTAAAAATAAATGAGGGGGTTTACATCCTTCTCAACTTAGAAAAATTTCGTCCCCGAAATTAAAAGTAATAGCTACGAGAATTTAAAAGTAAACTGGTAATCGAATGCGGTACGTAAATTCGTACCTTGATCCTCAAATAAATACGAGAAACACTGCCGAATGGAATCTTCGCGATCCCAGGTAGACTCGCCTGGCGAATGATGCTTCCATGCAACCCTTACCAGTCGAATAGTCTGACCCCTCAAAAGTCTTCTCACTGCGATCGAATATCCCCACTGGCTGCTCTGCATATGATAAACTGGGTCCGACTGTAATCTCTGAATGATCAAGCACGTGGCTAGGGTCTGCCACGTACCTCCTCAACTGCGATACGTGAAATACGTCGTGCACTCCTTCTAATGATGGAGGCAATGCAAGATGATAAGCCACTTCGCCAACTCGTTCCAAGATTTCAAAATGTCCGATGTACCTCGGACTCAGCTTGCCTCTGCCTCTGAATCTGATGGTACCACGAGTAGACGATATATTCAAAAATACATGGTCACCCTCCTTGAACTCTAAAGGTCCGCGGTGCGCATCTGCCCAATGCTTCTGTCAGTCTTGTGCTGCACGCAGGTGGCTCTGAATCTGCTTTACTTTCTCCACTGTCTGTGTCACCAACTCTGGACCAAGTATCTGACGCTCTCCTACGTCACTCCAACATACCGGTGACCTACACTTCCTGTCGTACAGTGCCTCATAAGGTGCCATTTGTATGCTGGCCTCGTAGTTGTTGTTGTAGGAGAATTCCACCAAGTGTAGATGGTCCTCCCAAGATCCTCCAAAGTCGATCATGCACGCTCTCAACATATCCTCTAGTATCTGTATCGTGCGCTTTGACTGGCCATCAGTCTGCGGATGATATGCAGTGCTGAACTTGAGACGAGTTCTTAAGCTCTCTTGCATGCTCCGCCAAAAATATGACATGAATCTGAAATCACGATCCGATACAATACTGGTAGGCACTCCATGTGTAGCGCCCCGTTCTCCCGATGCGGAGAGCGCGGCTAAGAAACACAAGACGGTATCGTTCGATCGGGATAGATTGAATTAAGAACTCGTCCTCGTTATGGATTTGCTTCTTCGGAATCGATTTCCATATTCAGTGGACTGCGCCCCAAGGATCGGCTTAGCGGCAGAGTCAGGAGGGACCTCTCCGCTGCTATCTTTTATTGCCTCGGTTTTCGATGTCGCTTGTTGCTTTCGTGCTTTGAGTTGGTTTTGGGATTTGCTTGTTTTCCTTGAACGGTTTCGATGGTTTTCATTGTTTTCGTTCATTGAACTGCACTTCAATTCCGAGATTGGAAAGAGAGGAAGAAGTATTAATCGAGCTGTTCGTGTGTAGGTGAACGAGCAGTAGGCGGCTTACGAGCGGAGTCGTGAAGCGCCTCTTTCCTTCTTCTTTCCAAAATCTAAGTGAGTGGCTACCAACCCGATTAGCTAGCTCTGCTTCCAGCTTCACTCCGTTGCCCCGATCAAACGATACCAAGTAATAATAAAAGAAACCAAGATAAAAGAGAATAGACTGGGTTCATTATGCTTGTCAATAAACTTGTGAACGGTTATATCTTTGCATGCTTGTTCGTTCGTAATGTTCATCAAATGCATAGATACAAGTTTAAACGTATATCCTGATGCATGAATATAACATAGTTGCAATGTAAACGAATCATGCAATGTTGCTTATCTTGTTCACGTGCCTCAACTGCATCAACGTTAACGTGCCACGAACGATTGATCACGGACAACTTGTGCACAAGGTAACGGGTTCCGCGGACGGTCGCTGGGGCACTGGCACCGATCCGGTCCGGACGGAACTTCACGATAGTCTCACGTGCGAACGGGATGGCGTGCAGCGCCTCACGTGCTTCGTTGCACACCATCTTCGTTCAAAGACTAAACGGTCCACTATGGCTCCTAGCCAGTGATCCCAACGTGTATATTTAAACCTGTTGCATACTAACTTGTGTCTTCGTTTCAGGGAAGGCATGGTAAGTATTGTACAGGTAATTCAGACGGGCAGGTAAAATCCACCGAACGGTGGCACGTTCATTTCAGTAAATTCAATATGCTGCTTACTTGTAAATGAACTAAGGCAAGATAGAAACCAACCAAATATGCATGCTTCACTAAACAACGTGTTGATTGGAATAGTCAGGCTAGCTCGCCTTCACCAGCATGTTTCGATATGCTGACCCTCGTTGAAACAGGTTCTCCGCACCAAGGCGAACCGAGCGAGGAGCCGAAGTCGTCTACCCGATCCAGTCCAACTGTTGGCGCATCTTCACCGCGCCCCCTGAAGCCTTTTGAAGTCCGAAGCTGCAACTCTTCATACACAAATGCAGCTCCGTGGCAAAGCGATCCTCCAGCCTGGAGGTCTTTATCGTTTTGAGTTTATAAAAAGGATGTAATGTACATGACTGCTATCTCATTTTGAGTCAACCCTTTTATAAGCCGTTCGGCATATTAGCTGACTCGTTCAAGAGTTTGTAATAGATGTTCATTATCAATAAAGAGAACTTTTCTATGTTTCAAATCTGTGTTTCAATTTATCTGCGTACTCTGAATATGTGTTTGCTATGAAAAATCATTAGAGCCTTGTGCGGGCGCAACTCCAGGCCCGCACGGCGGTCACGACTCGGGGGACGCCTCGGGGCGTGACATAGTGGTATCAGAGCACAGATTCAAAGTTCCTTAGACTTCGTGCTGGAAAAGTTCCTTTAACGATCGAAATTCCTGTGCGAACTCTTGAACTCGCTAGGCCAAAATGAGATACATTCATGCAATAAGTCCATAATACATTATGATCCTAATGTAATTTACCTTCTTTTGAAGGAATGGATCCAGCGCAATCTGCAGCGCAGCCACCGATCGAAACACAAGAGAGCAGTTCGGGCAATTCGGGAAGCTCTCGAAGCCAAAGAGGCATGTCTCAAGTCGACCCGCTTGAGCGGGTAATGCAAATGTTAGAATCGCAACGACAACAAGACGATGCTCGCCAAGCTAAGCTCGAGAGTAATCTAGAGACCCGATTCTCAGTCCAACAGAAGCAGGTCGATGCCCTGCAACAAATTGTTCAGACTTTGGCTGCCAATCATTCCGCCGCAACAGCAGCGACTCCGGTGGAACAACCCGTGCTTGAAGTGGAGACGCCTCAAATCCCAAGGCCGAGGGACGTGACTGCCTTCAACTTGGGTCATTTCAAGAAAGTCTGCAACACCCCGTTCAACGGGACTGAGGACCCAGTGGTAGCTCTAGATTGGCTAGCCGAGATCGAAGACCACTTCACTCTGCTAGAGGTCCCCGAAGATAAGCGCGTCGCCTGCGCGCAACTGCAGCTCCGCCTCAACGCACACGATTGGTGGGACGTGCATCGACGATCTCTCCAATTTGATCACGGAGAGGAGGCGATCTCGTGGACGACCTTTCGTGCCGCGTTTGAAGAGGAGTATATACCCCCTCCAGTACAACGTCAAATGGAAAATGACTTCGTGCAATTAAGGCAAGGCAGGATGACAGTTAAAGAGTACTCCGCCGAATTCAACCGACTCTCCAAATTCGCTAGGGCCTATTTACCTAATGCAGCGAGTCGAGCTAGAAGGTTTGAAGGTGGACTCCGTCCTGCCATCCATTCGCACGTGGCCAATAATCAGTACGGAACCATGCGTGAAGTCATGAATCACGCCCTATCGCTCGAGCCACTGTATCCTCACGTTTTCACCGACGCTGTGCATACCTACAATCACAAACGCCAAGGCAACGATGGAGGAAATACCGTTGCAAAGCGCCCTAACCACGGCGGTCCACAACGAGCAAACCCAGGGCCTTCGTGCAATTTCTGTAAGAAACAAGGGCACACGTCCGATAAGTGCCGCAAGAAACTCGGGCAATGTCTCATTTGCGGTGACTCCACCCATCGAATCCGTGATTGCCCAAACTATTCTGTTCATCACCCTTAACGGTAAGCATTGTTCTTAAGTTTCGGGACGAAACTTTCAATTGGTTGGGTAGGATGTAGCGCCCCGTTCTCCCGATGCGGAGAGCGCGGCTAAGAAACACAAGACGGTATCGTTCGATCGGGATAGATTGAATTAAGAACTCGTCCTCGTTATGGATTTGCTTCTTCGGAATCGATTCCCATATTCAGTGGACTGCGCCCCAAGGATCGGCTTAGCGGCAGAGTCAGGAGGGACCTCTCCGCTGCTATCTTTTATTGCCTCGGTTTTCGATGTCGCTTGTTGCTTTCGTGCTTTGAGTTGGTTTTGGGATTTGCTTGTTTTCCTTGAACGGTTTCGATGGTTTTCATTGTTTTCGTTCATTGAACTGCACTTCAATTCCGAGATTGGAAAGAGAGGAAGAAGTATTAATCGAGCTGTTCGTGTGCAGGTGAACGAGCAGTAGGCGGCTTACGAGCGGAGTCGTGAAGCGCCTCTTTCCTTCTTCTTTCCAAAATCTAAGTGAGTGGCTACCAACCCGATTAGCTAGCTCTGCTTCCAGCTTCACTCCGTTGCCCCGATCAAACGATACCAAGTAATAATAAAAGAAACCAAGATAAAAGAGAATAGACTGGGTTCATTATGCTTGTCAATAAACTTGTGAACGGTTATATCTTTGCATGCTTGTTCGTTCGTAATGTTCATCAAATGCATAGATACAAGTTTAAACGTATATCCTGATGCATGAATATAACATAATTGCAATGTAAACGAATCATGCAATGTTGCTTATCTTGTTCACGTGCCTCAACTGCATCAACGTTAACGTGCCACGAACGATTGATCACGGACAACTTGTGTACAAGGTAACGGGTTCCGCGGACGGTCGCTGGGGCACTGGCACCGATCCGGTCCGGGCGGAACTTCACGATAGTCTCACGTGCGAACGGGATGGCGTGCAGCGCCTCACGTGCTTCGTTGCACACCATCTTCGTTCAAAGACTAAACGGTCCACTATGGCTCCTAGCCAGTGATCCCAACGTGTATATTTAAACCTGTTGCATACTAACTTGTGTCTTCGTTTCAGGGAAGGCATGGTAAGTATTGTGCAGGTAATTCAGACGGGCAGGTAAAATCCACCGAACGGTGGCACGTTCATTTCAGTAAATTCAATATGCTGCTTACTTGTAAATGAACTAAGGCAAGATAGAAACCAACCAAATATGCATGCTTCACTAAACAACGTGTTGATTGGAATAGTCAGGCTAGCTCGCCTTCACCAGCATGTTTCGATATGCTGACCCTCGTTGAAACAGGTTCTCCGCACCAAGGCGAACCGAGCGAGGAGCCGAAGTCGTCTACCCGATCCAGTCCAACTGTTGGCGCATCTTCATCGCGCCCCCTGAAGCCTTTTGAAGTCCGAAGCTGCAACTCTTCATACACAAATGCAGCTCCGTGGCAAAGCGATCCTCCAGCCTGGAGGTCTTTATCGTTTTGAGTTTATAAAAAGGATGTAATGTACAGGACTGCTATCTCATTTTGAGTCAACCCTTTTGTAAGCCGTTCGGCATATTAGCTGACTCGTTCAAGAGTTTGTAATAGATGTTCATTATCAATAAATAGAACTTTTCTATGTTTCAAATCTGTGTTTCAATTTATCTGCGTACTCTGAATATGTGTTTGCTATGAAAAATCATTAGAGCCTTGTGCGGGCGCAACTCCAGGCCCGCACGGCGGTCACGACTCGGGGGACGCCTCGGGGCGTGACACCATGTAGTCGTACTATCTGTCTCATATACATGTCAGCTAATATCTCCGTGGACTGCCCAACTCTGAAGGGCAAGAAATGTGCAGATTTGGTGAGTCGGTCTACGACAACCCAGACTGCATCCTTCCCGCTAGGGCTCCTCGGGAACCCTGTGAAGAAGTCCATGGTAATGTGTTCCCAGTTCCACTCGGGAATGGGAAGCGGCTGCAATAGTCCTGCAGTCCTCTGATGTTCAGCCTTGACTTGCTGACAGACCAAACATCTCGCCACGAATCTCGTAATCTTCCTCTTCATCCCATGCCACCAGTAGTGTTGTCTCAATCTCGGTACATCTTCGTACCCCCGGGATGAATAGAATAAATCGAGCTATGAGCCTCGGTCATCAACTCCTGGCGTAGCTCGCCACTCGGAACGTATAGGCGATCTCCACACCTCAATGTTCCGTCTTCATGAATCCTGAGTCCCGTCTGCATGCCGGCCTCTGTCCTCTCCCGCAGTCATCGGAATCTCGCATCTGTAGGCAGGGCTGCCTTGATCCTCTCAACCAATGTAGACTGAACCTCGAGACTGGCCATCTGTCCATCCATGCCTGGCAGTACAATCTCTATCCCGAGCTCCTGAAGATCCTCTAACAATTTTCGTTGAGTCGTCAAAAAGTATGCCATGGGCTTCCTGCTTAAGGCATCTGCTGCTACATTCGCCTTGCCAGGGTGGTACTGCAACTCTATATCATAGTCTGTCATCAACTTTAGCCATCGTCTCTGTCTCATGTTGAGCTCCTTTTGAGTGTAGACATACTTCAGACTTTTGTGATCTGTGTAAATCTCAACACGCTCTCCATAAAGGTAGTGCCGCCATAGCTTTAGTGCAAATATCACTGCAACTAGCTCTAGATCGTGCGTCGGATAGTTCTTCTCATGAACCCTCAGCTGTCTCGATGCGTAGGCTATCACCTTGCCGTGTTGCATCAGTGCACATCCTAATCCGCTCCCAGACGCATCACTATACACTACAAATCCTTCCGATCCTGAAGGAAGTGTCAAAATCGGTGCTGATGTCAGACGATTCTTCAACTCATCGAAAGTCGTCTGACACTTCTCAGTCCAGATAAATCCTTGCCTTTACGCGTCAGCCGCGTCATAGGCGCAACGATCCTCGAGAAGTTTTCTACGAACCTCCGATAATATCCGACAAGTCCGAGAAAACTCCTAATCTCTGTAACTGATGTAGGGGTAGGTCACGTCTCTACTGCAGCGATCTTCTCCGGGTCAACTGATAGTCCATTTTCGGTGATTATGTGTCCCAGGAATGGTACTCTATCCAAGCAGAACTCACATTTGCTGAGCTTGGCATACAGCCTCTCCTGCCTCAGCGTCTCCAACACGATCCAGAGATGTCTCTCGTGCTCC
The DNA here is from genome assembly GCA_036927795.1 of Iris macrosiphon. Taxonomy (NCBI): domain Eukaryota; kingdom Viridiplantae; phylum Streptophyta; class Magnoliopsida; order Asparagales; family Iridaceae; genus Iris; species Iris macrosiphon. Next base: position 21,136,845 of record JAYESA010000015.1, on the reverse strand, counting down.
TCCTGGCTCTTGGAATATACCAAGATGTCGTCGATAAATACCACCACGAACTTATCCAAGTACTGGTGGAAAACATTGTTCATCAGACTCATAAATACTGCTGGCGCGTTGGTTAAACCAAACGGCATGACTAGAAACTCATAGTGCCCGTATTTCGTCCGAAAAGCCGTCTTCGGAATGTCCTCTCTCCGTACCTTGATCTGATGATAGCCGGATCTGAGATCGATCTTCGAGAATATATTTGCACCACTAAGATAATCAAATAAATCATCGATGCGCGGCAGTGGGTACTTGTTCTTTATCGTTACAGCATTTAACGCCCTGTAATCGATACACAACCGTACTGTCCCGTCCTTCTTCCGCACAAATAAGATGGGTGCTCCCCATGGAGAAACACTAGCCCGAATGAAACCCTTATCTAAAAGATCATCTACTTGTATTTTCAACTCAACCAACTCCTTCGGTACTAGTCTGTAGATGGGGGAAGTAACTGGCTCGGCTCCAGGAGTCAACTCTATAGTGAACTCTATCTCTCTGTCAGGTAGCAGGCCTGGAAGATCCTCTGGAAACACATCCTCAAACTCTGATACAAAGTGAGGGTACACCGATTCACCTTCTGCAATGTGTGTCACTAAGGTAGGTTGGACACCATGCTATCGGGCTCTCCGAAGAACACAAACTCAGGGTGATCTGGTGGTCTAAATATAATACAAACACGTCAGCAATCTAGTATTGCGTGGTATTGGCTCAACCAACTCATGCCTAGGACAATGTCATAGTCTAGACTTAACCTCGTAATAAATTCTTCCGTTCTATTTGCAACACTAATCCTCCTAAAAATTTCACTTCTCATCAAATTTTTTCCTACAATTGTATTCCTCGAATTTTTTCTTTCCGTTATTTATTGCTCCGAGTCACATAGTGCAATTTATCATAATGGTATCACCCAAGCACATAATAGAATTCCTGGTATAAGATCATCATCTTCCAGGTGAGAGCCTAAAATTTCATCTTCTCCAGTTCATAATATCGTTCCTGGTATCGCTATCATATACAACAACTAATTCCTAGCATCTGGCTATGCATTTCCATCAATCATTCTAGAGGGATATGATCGACAATCCTTCTAGCTTCCAAGACTTCCCAGATCAATGCTATCTTAAGTACGGGTAGGGTTTTATCAGTTCTAGAAACATACTTCTACGTCCAATTTTCTTGCTAACATCTCCACTAGTTCTAGCATCTAAAAAAAAGAACCTATCAATCTACCCTACTGAGGGTAACAATCTTCTCAGAGATTATTGCATAAATTATGTCTTCTGTCGTCTGGACTACGATCTTCTTCTGGAGGGAACAATCAGGTACAAGCATTCGTCTTTCCGACATAAAAGGAAATGAGAAACAATGATAACGATATTGACGAAAACTGAACGAATACAATTTGGAAGTCCAAGGGCGATAATCATGTACAAATGGAGTTTTTAAAAATCGATTATGGATTAAGATCCTATTCAACAATAACTCCTAAGCTGCAGGCTTGTTTGGTACAGTAACGTAACCAAAACGATATGCTCTTAGACCTGCATGGGCTACCACAAAAATATGTCACGTCCCGGTCCCAAAATACGTAGGACCAGGAATACGCAACATGCCAACTACGCATTCGACCAGACTCTGGTCCGACTCGAATACGTATAAGCTGTATAATAAGGGTCACTAACTAAATAATCCAGTAAATATAAATATCTATGTCTAAATCCACAATGAACAGAAAATACACAAGAATGAGCTACATGTGCTAAAGTCGGCCGCCCAATAACACACAAACTCGAATAGACTCGAGAATAAATATGAGTCTATAAAAACTAGGCTACAACAACGGATGAATCAACAATATGAATAGCTATAACTCCGGTAGAAATGATATAAGTACCTGGTACCAATGCCTGCAAGACGAGCAACTCCATCAGCAGCTCCAAAGGCTCCGTAATCGTCAATGCTGCAAAACTGGCAGGGAACCAAGTCCTTAGAGGACGTAACAAGGTACAAAAATATAGCATGCCAAAGTATAACAGAAAGATACAAGTGTAACACCGGTGTAATCTAGCATAACCACCTAAGTGAGACTCAGTTTGAAGACAATGTTCGACGCGTGGGCTGTCCAAAATAAAACCGTAGCTCCGGACACGAAAACACACGGGACGTACCGCAGCTCCGGGCAAAGAGTCACACTGGTGATACAACTACTCCGGATATAGGAACACAACAGAAATAGAACATATACATATATATAGCGCGTGCAGAGGAGCCAAAACATATAGTAACTGTCTTTCCCTTCCCAAGCGGTCAACGAGTGTGCGCTGAACCTGAACCTCTATCTAGCAGTCTCGTCATACTGAAGTAACTATCAACAAACGCGACCCTAAGGTGGTCCCAGATTCCGGTCATGCTGTCAGTATCAAGATACAGGAAATCTGGCACGATGATAGTGTCTGGATGTGTCATATGGTTATGATGTAACCAAGTGTGTACATCAAGGTGTTGCCAACATCTATCACTCGTTACCAGACGTTACCGACGAACGTCTGCACCCGGTTGTGACTCGGACGTGAAGTAACGATTCTAATCCAAAATGCGCACAATGCATATAATAAATAAATATCTGGTAATCTGAAATACATGGTGGCAATGTACACTTGCCTGGATCCGGATGCTGAAGATGGGTCTCCGGTACAACGTCCAAGTCCGCGGGTCCCGCAGTACCTAGAGACGAGATACAAGCTCAATCAATAAACTATTACTAGGCTAAAATAAGAGGTGACACACGTCTAGCATATGTTTCAATCTCTGTTACAAACTCACATAGACACTAAGCTAGAGGGTTGACCAAGGTTGACTAAAGGTACGTTACATCTAGTATGATTAATCACATGTATAATATCATCAGACAAATCCTCAATCCCCTATATTTCATAGTGTTTTCAGTAGTTCAAGTATGTTCATTCCTCATATTTTTTTCTGGTCTTCACAGACGTTATCATGCATATTTAAATATCATCCTCGAATAATTTATTAATTATTTATTGAACCCTCAAATGTATGCAATCATTACCATTTCACAATAAAACTTCTCCTCAATTAAATTCATCATTATTTATCAGCCCTCAATAACTGATTGATGGTTTGATATCACTCTACCATTTTTCCAACAATTAAACCTGCTCCTCAATAATATTCAATGTTTTAATATCGCAACATCATTTCACAACCATTTAAAATGTTTATCATCAATAATCAATATGCATATAATAAATGAATAACACCCTAAAATCCCATACCTAGCATTCATAAACCCTAAACTTAATCTATATCATTTACAACCATCAAGTGCATATTATAACATGTAATAAAACCTAAAATCTTATATGGCATTTAAACCCTAGACTCATTATATACACATAAACCCTAACTAACTTAGTTATGTATCACAAAACAATATACTACACAAGGGGAGGGGGGAGTTCACCTTGGCGGCGGTGCGTGGTGGTTGCTTGGCCGGAGGGGAACAGTGGTGTGGAGGTGCTGGCGGCGTGGAGTCGACAGCAAGGTGGAGGAGACGTGGTGGTGTTGGCGGTGAAGGCTGCTGGAGGCAGCGGGTTGTGATGGTGGTGGTGCGGGTGATGTAGTGATGTGGAGGTGGTGGAGCTCGACCGGAGTGAAGAATGTCACGCCCCGATTCCGTGGAATCGATAGTTATCCCCCGGGCGTGACGCCGTGTGGGCCTAGGTTGCACACCGCACAAGGTTAAGGCATTTTGCATAGCGAGCACATATTCAGAGTACGCAAATAAATTGAAAACACAAGTTGAATGCATGGAAAAGTTCTCTTTATTGATAATGAACATCTATTACAGACTCTTGAATTGAGTCATAAGGTTGCCGCACGGGCTTATGATAAGACCTCCAGGAGGGATGACGGCTTTCCTGTACATTACATCTATTGCAAATAAATTGACACAAAATGAGATAGTTGTCCTGTACATTACATCCCTTTACTAAACTTCAAAAGATAAGACATCCAGGAGGGATGACGGCTTTCCCTCTGAGCTGCATTGTGATTGGGTTGCTAGCTCTTGTCTTCAAAATGCTTCAAATATGGCACGCTCAGGACGCGCCCACAGCTGGACTGGATCGGAGATTGACTTCTGGTCCTCGTTCGGCTTTCCTTAGTGCGGGGAACATGTTTCAACGAGGGTCAATACATCGAAACGTACTGGTGAAGGCAAGCTAACCCAACTATACCAATCAACACGTTGTTTATATGAAGCATGCATATTATTTGTGGTCTTTCTATCTTGCCTTAGTTCATTTTACAGCAAGCAATATACATAGAATTTTTAATGAAATAACTTACCACCGTTCGTTGACATTTACCTGTCCGTCTGAACCACCTGCACAAAACTTACCATGTCCTTCCCTGCCACGAAGACACAAGTTAGCTTGCACATGTTTAAATATACGTGGTGATAACTGGTTTGATTGCCATAATGGACACTAGTCAATGACGAGGATGGTGTGCAATGAAAGTACGTGAGGCGCTGCATACCATCCCGTCCAAGTACGTGAGACTAAACGTGAAGTTTCGTCCGGAATAGGATCGGTGCCAGTGTCCCAGCAGTCGTCCGCAGGAACTATACCTTGTGCACAAGTTGTCCGTGATCAAACGGTATTTATATTAAGCCAATGTTTCAAGCCGTTGAGGCAACACGAGTACAAGACAAGTAGTATTGCATGATTTGTTTTACATAGCCTCCCTGAACATTTATTCGCATACAAGGTGTGTTCCATACTTAGCACAATTTATAGAAGAAAATGCATTCTAACTAAAATTGAAGCATGTATAGAACATTTTAAACGAACTAGCATACAATAAGATAAACGTTCACAAGTTTAGTTGACAAGCATAATAGTCCAAGTCTATTCCCCTTTTTATCTTGACATCTTTTAGTTATTAATTGGTATCGTTTGATCGAGGCAAGCAAGAATATAAGATTTTTAGGTGTGAAGACTTGGAAGAAGGGCCAACTGAATCGAATATAAGCCACTCACAATTTGGTTGGGGAAAGGAAGGAAAGAGGTGCTTCAGGATTTCGCTCGAGCGTCGCCTACTGTCCGTTCACCTGCATTGCCACGAACAGCTGATCAATACCTCTTCCACTCTTTCCTATATCGGAATTGAAGTGCAGTTCAACGAACGAAAATAATGAAATCCATCGAAATCGTTCAAGAAAATGCAAGCAAATCTGAAAACCAACTCAAAGCACGAAAGCAACAAGCGACAGTGAAAACTGAGGCAACAAAAGATGCAACGGAGAGGTCCCTCCTGACTCTGCCGCTAAATCGATCTTGGGGGCACGGTCCACTGAATATGGGAATCGATTCCGAAGAAGCAAATTCATAACGAGAATGAGTTCTTATTTCAATCTATCCCGATCGAACGATACCGTCTTGTATTTCATAGCAGCGCTCCCCGAATAGGGGGGACGGGGCACCACATTCTACCCAACCAATTGGAAGTTTCATCCACGAAACTTAGGAATAGAACCTACCTCTAGGATGATAAACTGAGTAGCTTGGACAATCACGAATTTTGTGGTTTGAATCGTTGCAGAGGAGGCATAACTCGTGTTTCAAACGATATTTGTTGGCAATGTGCCCCGGCTTCTTACAAAAGTGACATGTTTTGCTCCAATCCCCTTTCCGTTGACCGTCGATATTTGGACGCTTTGCAGCGGTGTTTCCTCTTTCGTTGCTATGTCGTTTGTGATTGGAGGTATGCATAGCGCCGGTAGGAACGTGAGGATACTACGGTTCAAGAGAGAGGGCGTGATTCATGACTCCCCGCATAGTCTCGTACTGATGAACGACTACGTGCGCATGGATAGCAGGGCACATACCACCTTCGAATCGTCTGGCACGACTCGATACATCGGGTAGATAGGAGCTGGCAAACTTAGCGAGCCTGTTGAACTCGGCGGAGTATTGCTTAACTGTCATGCTGCCTTGCCTTAGTTGTACGAACTCGTTCTCCTTTTGACGACGTACGGGAGAGGGTATGAACTCCTATTCAAACGCGCCACGAAAAGTAGCCCACGTGATCGCCTCCTCTCCATGGTCAACTTGAAGAGATCGTCGATGCACGTTCCACCAATCGTGCGCGTTAAGATGGAGCTGCAGTTGAGCGCATGCGACGCGCTTCTCTTTGGGGACCTCAAGCAGGGAGAAATGGTCTTCAAGTTCGGCCAACCAATCTAGAGCCACGATTGGGTCCTCAGTCCCTTTGAATGGCGTGTTGCAGACTTTCTTGAAATCGCCAAAGTCGAAGGCAGGCACATCCCTCTTCCTTGGAGTTTGAGGCATCTCGACTTCAAGCACGGATTGCTCCACCGGTGTAGCCGCTATAGCTGCTGAGTGGTTGGAGGCCAAAGTCTGAACAATTTGCTGCAGGGTATGCACCTGCTTTTGTTGGACTGAGAATCGGGCTTCTATATTATCTTGAAACTTGAGTTGCCTCTCCTCCGCTCGCTTCTTGGCCCGTTCATAGCGAGCCCCGTCCCTCTGTTGGTTTGCCTCCAACATCCACATCATTTGCTGGATGGGATCTATGCGAGACATGGCTCGCTGGCTCCGTGAATTTCCCGAAGTGCCCGAACTACTTTCTTGGGCTTGTGTCTCGTCCGGTGCTAGCGCTGAAGATTACGCTGGTGCCATTCCTTTAAAGAAGGTAAATTATATCAGGATCATAATGTATTATGGACTCATTGTATGAACGTATCTTATTTTGGCCTAACGAGTTCAAGAGTTCGCACAGGGATTTGATCGTTAAAGAAACTTTTCCGACACGAGGGTCAAAGGAACTTGAAGCTATGCTCTTATACCAACTTGTCGGTACTGTTCTGAAACTCGTTGTAACTTCGTGTGTACTCGTCGTTTCGAAACAAAACTTACGCCATCGGATTCGTAGCATTTTTCTGGTCATGTGACCCAAGTTTGGTTCGATTCTGAGAACGTTGACAAAATTCCGTATCGTGGGCCCCACGGCTCCACTTAACGGACGATTTTGTGATCGGCTCATCGGAATCCAGTTCTAGACATTCTGTTGGGTTCGTATTGTCGTTCTGGACTTGTAGACACTAAGTTTGACGAATTTGGAGAACTTTATCTCTGATACGTTTTTCGGTACGAAGTGGGCCACATGTAGCCTCCGCTTTGACCCAAAACTGTCACTTTTGTCCCTGTGTCCAAATTGGACTTATGGACAGACAATTCTAGCTATTTGATATCTTCTGAACATGATGATAATGATTATTTCAGCAACCGGAGGAGTACCTGCAGATCCCGCTGATACCAGAGCAGCAGTTGGAAACCAAACCCAGGCAAGTGTACCTTGCCAACTTGCAGTGATTCCTGTTATAGTATTTGTTCGAGTTCTTTGTACATATATCTATACTCTTGATATAAATATTCAACTTAGGACCGTGTGACATTGCTTAGCGTCTGAATAACATTCGGGTGTCGACGCTGTACGCGGAGTCGTGTAACGTCACTAGAGATTGATATCGCGACCCTATATATATCTTCGTGCTTGCATTATCAAGTACGTCATACCATAGGACACTTGACACTGTTCATGAGACAGAATCTTCTGAGTTATTCCTGGTGATTCTGTATAGGTTACATGATTCGTGACATAGACTTTATACATATACATGGCTATCATTATGACTCGTTGCATCAGTTAGAGGTCATGATCTTGCGTGTTATGGACATGAGACGTGTGATTACATTGGGCGGAGAGAAACACACATGCTACAGGCTGATTATATATATAAAACCCTTATTAATGCGGTGCTCAAGACTCTAAACCCGAGCTTGGCCCATTACGTGATATCACTGCTACCGGCTCCCCGACACAGAGCTTGTAGTGGTCTCAGCCTGAGTTCTAGTGACTCAACTTGCATATCACCTAGCTGGTTACATAGTTTACCCTATTGTTTCATTTATTATTGCACTGTATTTATTTTGGCTTGAGTTATTCTTGTACCTTGCTATGTCCCCTGAGGACCTGGAATCCGGATTATGTCCCCAGGTATAGCTGAGGAGATATATCCCGAGGTGTACGGGACATGAGCATACATTGGAGCAGTACCAGAACCTGAGGACGAGGTCGTGCCAGAGGATTTCTCCTGAGTATTGGCTTTACATACTCAGTTATTTCTGTTTATAGTTACTTTATTTCCCTGTCTATTGAATTGATGTATCAAACTTATTCTTGGGTTGTTCCCCGAGACACTTTTTATTGAGACTTGTTAGATTATATTTTATTTCGATTATTCTGGCATTTGATCTGTGATTACCTTCTGTGTATGAGATTAGAATTAGACTGTGACTTGTATCGTAGACCTATTTACTGTTGTTTTACAGCTTAAGTACACCCTATGGGTCCATTAAATTGGGTTTGCCCATTGGTGTGTGCTGCTGGCCATTGCCACGTGGCTAGTCCCTCGATATTTTGTGACTGGGGCATGACATGGTTTTTGTGGTGGCCCATGCAGGTCTACGGCTAAATTTTTTCGGTTTCAACTCAGGAACTAAGCAAGCCTGCGACAAAGATAGGATAAGTTATAGGATCTCATCCACTTGATTGATTCATTCTTGACCTCTATATCGACTTCAAAATAATTTATTGACTTGCATCCTGCCTTGATTCTTCTGTACGCTTCTCATAGTTTATTTTGGATGCAGAGTAATGGATTCACAAGCATGCGACGAGACTCCCGCGGGAACACCACAAGTTGCAGTGGTCACCTACGACGATGAAGTGACACCAGTGGGTGGAGGTCAATCAGCTCAACAAAGCCATCAAGCAGGTCAACCTACCTCAAGATTTCGGCGAGACGATATTCCACCACCGCCGCAGTTTACTCCACAGATGCCTCCCTTTCCACCAGGACAGCCTATGGATGGTCAGCAAATGTTCCAAATGTTCTGCGCAATGATGTAAGCTCAACAGCAGATTCATTAAGAGGCTCAGCGTCACGAGGCAGAGAATCTGAGAACTAGCATAGTGACTGCACTGGAGTAGGCGAACCTACTAGCTCGACGATCATCAACGGGCTCTATCACCGATTTTCGCCAACTGAAGCCTCGCACCTTTTCAGGCAAGGAGGAGCCCACTGAAGTTCATGAGTGGCTCACAAACACTCAACATCAATTAGAAGTAGCTGAGCTTCCAAGAGAGCGTTGGATGATTGCCGTCCGGATGCAGTTGACGGGCAATGCACATCACTAGTGGCTATCTGAGGAGAGACGGCTCGGACCACACCGAGTCACTTGGGAGGAGTTCTCCAGACTCTTTCAGGAGATGTATATTCCATCTACTGCTCGATCGGAACTTCGGGACAAGTTCAATCGCCTCACTCAAGACAATATGACAGTGGGGAGTACAATGCAGAATTCATCCGTTTGGGTCGCTTTGCCCCTACCCTGATCCCGACAGAAGAGGAGAAGGCTGAGAAATTCTTCGACGGACTAAACTTTGAGCTACAGAGATTGATCGTATCCGTTGCACCTACTTCATACACGAACGTCCTTGCTGCAGCCCGACGCATGGAGCGCGTCACCAGGAGAGAGTCCAGCCTTAAGCAGCCATTCACATCAGCACTAGCCAGAGCACTACATAGAGAAGCTGCAAAGAAACCTCACCTGCATCAAGCACCACAGAGAGCTAGATCACAATCCGTAACCCTTCCTACTTGTCACTACTGTGGCAAGGTAGGCTATGTTGAGAAGGAGTGTAGACGTAAATTGGGATTATGTTTAGTTTGCGGATCCAATCAGCATTCATTGAAGGATTGCCCTAAGCCTCGAGAAGGAGCACCGATAGTAAATCGACAAGCTTTACCAGTACCGAGGCCACCTTTGGCAACCCAGGCAGCACTTTTTCAACAAGTCCAGCAACATCAGAGGACACCGCCACAAGGACGTGGACAAGCTTTTGCGATGACCATGGAGGACGCACAAACTCGTGGAGTAGTGAATGCGCGTAAGATTTAAGTTATTCATAGATATCTATTCCTAGCATTGCTTTAACATGTGCCTGTTAATTCCTTTCCTTAGCCTCAAACATAGTAATTTTTAACTTGTTGATAACCTAGTTTTCCTAAGCTGTAGTTTTCCTTGCTGTAACCAAATTTCTTTACCCTTGAATTACCTAACTTTCATTGTTTAGGAAAATACTTTAGGTGTTTTGCTTAACCCTCATCTTTCGATTTCTCCTTGATCATGATTCTTTGTTTGTGTCGTGCTTCGAACATGTCTTGCAACCGCGTCATCTCTGCTGTCGGTTATTTTTTTAATTGCGAGGACGCAATTCTTTTAAGGTGGGTAGATTGTAACACCCTGTTTTAAAAAAAAATGAATTTTTTGGATTTTTCGGTAATTTTTAATTAATTATTAAAAATGTCCTTCGGGGATTAATATTTTTATGGATTAAATAATTATTAAAATATTACAAAAATTATATTTTTGGGTGTATTATTAATTATTGGATGTTGTGTAATTTTTCTGGAATTTATTGGGCTGAAAAACTATTTTTAAATAGCTAAAAACCAGGGTTTTAATTGAACCAGCTTGAACCAGATTAAACTGGGTTGAACCAGATTTAAACCGAACCAAACCGGACCGACCCAAACCCTAACCTAACGGGTCGGATCGGATCCGGACCCGACCCGACTCTACCCGACCCGCTAGCCCGTTTCCTCTCCCCCGACCCCCCCGCTCCGCGGTTCCCGGCCACGACCCCGCCATCACTGTCCCGTCCGCGCCCTACGACCCCCGCCTCCGCCGCGGCCACCCCCACGTTCTCACCCCAGCTCGGCCTCCCCTCTCTCTATAACCCCCCTCGCGGATCTTCACCGCCACCGCTATTGCCAAACCCCCTCCACAGCCCTGCCGGCCACCGCCACTCCAGCTCTGGCCAACCCGATGAGCCCCCGAGCCCCTGCCGACGACCTCCACAGCTACCCCGGCAACCACAGCACTCGCAACAGCCGCCGCCGACGACGAGCACAGGCGCGCTGCCTCGCGTACGCCAAATACAGTCGATACATACCCCTGTTCAGGTGAGTGTTTCTCTCTCATCGTCGTCTCGTTTTTCGTTCTGTCGAATAGTGCGCGTACCCTACGTGACCCTCTCGAACCCCGTGCAACTCGTTCGGGGTATCGCGTCCTGTGTCGGTCGTAAACCGCGACGCAACAACAGAAAAATAATTCCCAATTTCTGAAAATTCAGAATTTGTCCCGAATACCCCAGTTCACGACCGTTTTGCGTGCAACCTGTTAGCTATTTCTAAAATCCACTTGAACAGTAATTTAGACCGTATAACCTAGTTTTAAAATCCTATTTTTGTTTAATTTTTGGTGTTGTAGATCATGATTAATTCGAGGGTGAAAATGGCAAAAAACTTGGTCTTTTAAAACCCTAATTTTTCTCGGAACTGGGTGTGTCCCGCTAAACGAGACGACTTGGTCATGTGCAAACTTCACCGAAAGGTGCGCGCCGTCGATACAGATGTTTGAGATTTTGCGGAAGTTGATTTGGATGTGCGTGCACACCGGAATCAACGCGTATCCGTCAACAACGCCCCGTATCGGCCCTGTTCTGAAACTCGTTGTAACTTCGTGTGTACTCGTCGTTTCAAAATAAAACTTGCGCCATCGGATTCGTAGCATTTTTCTGGTCCTGTGACCCAAGTTTGGTTCGATTCTGAGAACGTTGACAAAATCCTGTATCGTGGGCCCCACGACTCCATTTGACGGGCAATTTTGTGATCGGCTGGATATTCCGTTGGGTTCGTATCATCGTTCTGGACTTGTAGACACTAAGTTTGACGAATTTGGAGAACTTTGTCTCTGACACGTTTTTCGGTGCGAAGTGGGCCACATGTGGACCCCGTTTTGACCCGAAACTGTCACTTTTGTCCCTATGTCCAAATTGGACTTATGGACATGCAATTCTAGCTATTTGATATCTTCTGAACATGATGGTAATGATTATTTCAGCAACCGGAGGAGTACCTGCAGATCCCGCTGATACCAGAGCAGCAATTGGAAACCAAATCCGAGACAAGTGTACCTTGCCAACTTGCAGTGATTCCTGTTATATTATTTGTTCGAGTTTTTTGTACATATATCTATACTCTTGATATAAATGTTCAACCTAGGACCGTGTGACATTGCTTAGCGTCTGAATAATATTCGGGTGTCGACGTCGTACGCGGAGTCGTGTAACGTCACTAGATATTGATATCGCGACCCTATATATATCTTCGTGCTTGCATTATCAAGTACGTCATACCATAGGACACTTGACACTGTTCATGAGACAGAATCTTCTGAGTTATTCCTGGTGATTCTATATAGGTTACAGGATTTGTGACATAGACTTTATACATATACTTGGCTATCATTATGACTCGTTGCATCAATTAGAGGTCATGATCTTGCGTGTCATGGACATGAGACGTGTGATTACATTGGGCGGGGAGAAACACACATGCTACAGGCTGATTATATATATATAACCCTTATTAATGCGATGCTCAAGACTCTAAACCCGAGCTTGGCCCATTACGTGATATCACTGCTACCGGCTCCCCGACACAGAGCTTGTAGTGGTCTCAGCCTGAGTTCTAGTGATGCTCTCAACTTGCATATCACTTAGCTGGTTACATATAGTTTACCCTATTGTTTCATTTATTATTGCACTGTATTTATTTTGGCTTAAGTTATTCTTGTACCTTGCTATGTCCCCTGAGGACCTGGAATCCGGATTATGTCCCCAGGTACAACTGAGGAGATCTATGCCGAGGTGTACGGGACAGGAGCATACATTGGAGCAGTACCAGAACCTAATGACGAGGTCATGCCAGAGGATTTCTCCTGAGTATTGGCTTTACATACTCAGTTATTTCTGTTTCTAGTTACTTTATTTCCCTGTCTATTGAATTGATGTATCAAACTTATTCTCGGGTTGTTCCCCGAGACACTTTTTATTGAGACTTGTTAGATTATATTTTAATTCTGGCATTTGAACTGTGATTACCTTCTGTGGATGAGATTAGAATTAGACTATGACTTGTATCGTAGACCTATTTACTGTTGTTTTACAGCTTAAGTACACCCTAATGGGTCCATTAAATTGGGTTTGCCTATTGGTGTGTGCTGTTGGCCATTGCCATGTGGCTAGTCCCTCGGTATTTTGGGACAGGGGCGTGACACATATAGATTATCTTGTACAACATACTTATATATTTTTTGTCTATTATGCATGTTATTGTATTCAATTGGCATGCTTCTATGTATCTTGTTATGTCCCTCTGAGGACCTTGTTCCTTGCCAGGTATAGACGACCAGGAGTATCCGCAGGAGTACGGGCCAGGACCTGACGCATTATTTTCTGCCGATGAGGTCTTACCTTCTGAGCATCTTTGATTATCTCTAGCGATGGATCTCTTAGCTGATGCACTTATATCATCATCTTATTTTATATTGGAGATTTACCCTCCTCTCTCATTTTAGTATTGCTATAGTCATTGGTAGTGGATTTGTCTCCACCCGACTATCATTTTTGGATTATTCAGACTCATTATTCTGGTTTAGTTATTTCTTTACTATGACTTGTTTTGTGGATGAGATTAGTATTTTCTGTGACTTGTGACAATATATTTACCACATGTGAGTTAATAGTCATATTACAGCGTATGTGTGTATCATGGTATCCATATATTGGAGTTGCCATATACATATGGCTGGCATGCTTACGTATTCCTAGTCCTACGTATTTTGGGACTGGGGCGTGACAACATGGGCTACCAGCAAGTTCAAAAATAGAACTTCTGAAACGCTCATTTGTCACCCTTTACACGGACATAACTTCGACCCTAGGAATGCACAAACGGGCATTACTTCGCTGCTTCTTGTAGTTGTTGTTATCTCTCCTCTAATAGCATATATGCTTGGTCTCTCTAGCAAAAGAGAGGGTAAAGTACAAAAAATCCCTCCCGTAATTTACCTCGTTTGCAAAATAAGACTCCGTAGATTTTTTGATTAATTCAACCCTCCCGCAAAATAACAAAAGATCAAAATACCCCTCCCGTCTATTTATTTCGTTGGACTAGGACGTTAGTGGCTGGTAAAAAAAAAATACAATACCTAAAATATCCTCCCCCTTCCCCTACCCCACCCCACCCCACCCTACCCTCACCCCAGGCTACAGAAGCCCCCCCCCCCTCCTCCTCCCCTCCCCCCCGGCTCCTCCTCCTCCCCCGAGCTCCCCCTCCCCCACCAGCTCCTCCCCTTCACCCCCTCCTCCCCCCGCGCTTACCCCCTCCTCTTCGCGCTCACCCCCCTCCTCTCCGGCCACCACCTCATCCCCCGCACCTCACCCCCTCCTCCCCGCGCCTCCCTCCTCTCCGCACCTCACCCCCCTCCTCCCCGTGCTTCACCCATAGCTGTCCCATGCTCCCCCTCTTCACCCGCTAATGCTGCTGCCTGCGCCGCTGGCCACCGCCGAAGAAGGTGGGGGGCATGATAGAGAGTGTTAGTGTGAGGCGCGGGAAGGGCCGCGGGGAGGAGGGGGGCTTGGGGGCTGGTTTGTGGGGAGGAGGGGGGCCGAGTGGGGAGAGGTCAGTAGCAGGTGTGGGGGGAGGGGAGAGAGTGTTAGGATTATGGTTATGATTAGGAATAGAAATTTAGGGATGGATATTTTAGACATTTCATACCTAATTTGACAGTCGTTAACGGCAGAAACCAAATTGGGTGCAAAATGCACCAAATATAAAATGCAAGAATTTTTTTTAAAACTAGAAGTCTTTAATTGCAAAAACGCAAATCTAAGAAGAAATTTTTTTCACTTTACCATCAAAAGAGAAGAACTTGTGATTATAGGGGAGCCCCTAGTAGCCCACAAACCATTATGGGCAGTAAAACCGGAAAGTAACTCCCCATTAGGTAGACGATTACATAAGTAGCCCCCACTAAATGGGCAGTTACGCTTAGAAGCAACGAAGAACCATTTTTGCGTGGGTTAAATTTTCGCGGGAGCGTCCTCCACACGAAAATGAGAATTACCGCATGAGACACATTTCTGCGGAATCACCCTCTGAGCGAAAATGTTGAGCTCTGCTTTGTTCCAGCTCTCAAAACGACATATTGCGTCATTCGTCCACGTTCGAGTCCAAGTCGCAAGGCCCTTTCGTGGCTTAGCTCCTAAGAATTTTCTTTTAAAAAATGAGTGACAAAAATATGATTTTTTCTTGGAGGTCTTGATCCTTGTCCTCTAGAAAAATACCTCACAATACCAACAACATGGGCGACCACTCTCCATGTACACAAGTTAATAAAAGAAGAATCTTATATTGAAATACATATTTGGAGTTGTTACATGGATGTGGAACTATTTTCTAGAGATCAATTTCAATAAACCACATACGATATCAGACTTGACATTCTGAATTTTTTTTACTTTCAGCTTACCCTTTATCTAGGAAAAGATAAGAAAATTCTGCATTGCTCAATCGTCAGGTATAACCGTATAAGCTACTTTATCTAGAAGATATCTTCTCCGTTCGGTAATAAGGAGTATCTGAATGTGAAGGATGTTCTGGTCACTCTTTCTGTAGCTTTATCATAGGAGGGAGTATCATAATTGATCCAGGCACTATTGTCCTGTATCAGCTTCTTCTTAATCTTAAAAAAAAACTGAAAATGATGATATCAAGATTTTGAATAGAGGGACATATCGTTTTTTCATATATAGCATTATTAACATCCAACTGTATTATATGGTAGCTTGGAGTATTCAAGTCCAAAATTAAAGTTTTAGATATTTACATGCCTATAAGAAGTGCATTAACGATTTAATATATATTTTACACCACTAATAAAGTCGAAAGTCTCTTTCCGGATGACTATAATGATCCATAGTAATAAATAACATCTGTACATAGCACCAAATTGTAAGTGCCAGGAAATCGTGCACGACTAATTGTAGAGTTAAGGACTACGAAATAAAAGTCCTTAATAGTAAGCAATTTTTTAAGGAATAGTTTAACAAATACTTTAACTAATATATACCTCTATTTATTTAAAAAATTAACAAATATTTTTATTTAAAATAAAATAATATAAAATAGTAAAGATATATCTTAAAATTTTAAATATTGTATAAAAAATAATGTGAACATTTTATAATTTTTTAAATAAGTAAAATATACACTGGTTACTATTTTTATAATGTAGACATTTACTAAAATATATATTTTTAATAGTCAGAGAATTCAACCTTTTCTTCTTGCTTAGTCCTCCACTATAACACCCTGAACAGTTTGCATCACTAGGCTTCCACTCACAACAAACCCTACTTGAAACCCTCAACACACGCTCAAATGGTAAAAACACTGCATTCATGCATATTGCTAAGAAAACAAATTCTAGAAGCATGTAAAACAAACAAACAAACAAAGGTGATCACCACCCACACAAAGCCTAAGGCAGATAACACAGTGAGAGAGAGAAGTAGCGAGAGAAGGGGCTCTGAGTGAAAAAGAGAGGAAAAAGTACTGACCAATGTGTCCGCAGTGAGAGGAGCAATGGAAGAAGAGTTGGACAGTATCATGAGAGAGAGAGAGAGAGAGAGAGAGAGAGAGAGAGAGAGAGAGACGAAGAAGAGTGTATTCTAAGACACAATGATTACATCGTTTTGGGGCAGCAGAAGGAAGGCGTGGAATTGGAAAGTGGGTCTTGACCCAAAGTCATGATCAGGCCTGGTCGGTTCCACTTCCATACAAAAGCCAACTTTCCTCCTCACTCTCATCATCATGGTTGCACCACCCCTTGCTATACTTACTAGCCAGCTTCATAACATATATAAATATGGCGTAGAAGCAAAGTTAATAGTGTTACAAAACCAACCTACTCATTCATACTTGTAGCATACGCACTAGCCACTACTAAGTGATGGATAGCAATGGAGAAGCTTCTTCCCATATGGCTAATGTTCTTGAATTCCAAGCCTACCATCAAGAGGACAACAACCAAGAAGGCGGTAGCGGCGCCGGAGTAGAAGGATTTCTATTTCCGATCTCGACCGCGACTAATTCTTCGGCGCCTCTGCTGCCATGGCAACTCCCACCGATCCATCCGAGCCGCGATTACGAGCGTTTCTTCCCCTCCTCAATATTGCCTCCTCTTCCCCAACCGCCGCTGTCGATTCCTCCGTTCTACGGGGACTTGTACTCTAGACGCGGGGCTTCGACGAGCTTACAGTTCAGTTACGAAGGAGGAGGAGGAGGAAGAGGAGGAGGGGGAGGAGGGGGCTGTGGCCTAATTGATCCTTTGGGCTTGGCTGGGTTTTATAATTACATGGGAGAGATGTCGTCCTCCTCTTCGCTTCCGTTCGGAGGGCTCCACGCCGAGCTGGGGAAGATGAGCGCGCAGGAGATCATGGACGCGAAGGCGCTCGCCGCGTCGAAGAGCCACAGCGAGGCGGAACGCAGGCGGCGCGAGCGTATCAACGCTCATTTCGCTAAGCTGCGGAGCTTGCTCCCTAGCACCACCAAAGTAAGTTCATCTCGTTTTTTTATATCAAATTAGTAACTATAGTGATGTCTATATTAACAGAAGATTCTCAAATCATAAAATCATTAGAAGGACTGACATATATGGAACTAAATGAATGAATATCGTTGACCTAACTTATGTTCAACTATGCATATTAGTAACTTCCATGCATCACATATTGACTGAAAGTTGAAAGACCCAGTGGATAACCATAAACTCTCCTGTATTTCTACAATTAGAATTCGAGCAATAAGTTTTAGGGATTGAATCCTTCGGAATCATTCTCTGTTCGAACATGGAATCGATGAATTCTATCTCAAGTACAATCAAACGGACTTCTCTATCACAACTGGTAGTATGGGACTATATACAGTAGCTCTAACATCCTCGCCTGGCTTGCTAGCATGTGTCATGATACAAGAACAATCGAACGCATTTCTTTGCCACAACCGCTATGGGATTATATACAGTAGCTCCTCATTAACATGTGTCCCTGATCATGTTGGCGGTACTGGTCCAGAGGTAAGCTAGACAAGACTTCGGATTTGGACAACTCATTCGGCTTATGACGTGACCTGCACACAAGAGGCACTCAGGGTCGTGGGTGGACATACAGAAGCGTATTGCAAGAGATCAGGATCAAGGGGCAACTAATTTTAGCTACATCGAACTCCTCTTGCCGGCCTTGGATGTTGGCTTTGTCCTCTGGTCCACATGTCAGTGAGCCAGTCACACGCGTGCGATTCTGGACAAGTCGTTGCATACACGGGGACATCCCTTTTCTGTAGGTTTTCTGCTACAGACAAAGGAGCTAGAGCAGCGATCAAGAAAAAGGTTTCCATTGGAATCATTCTTGCTGGAGAGTGTGGACCGAGACATTTAACCATTTAGTTGACACGGTCAATATACCAAGAAAAAGTAGCACAGTAACAACTTTTTGTTCATCAACTATAAGTAACCATTTTTAACTGTAAAAGCATGCATAACGCAATAGAGGCTAGCTACACTATAATGTACTTTTTCTTCTTCTACTTCTACTTCTATAGACGGATAAAGCATCATTACTAGCAGAAGTGATCCAGCACGTAAAGGAGCTGAAGCGACAGACGTCAGAGATCGCGGAGGAGAGCCCCCTGCCGACCGAATCCGACGAGCTCACCGTCGACACCACCAACGACGAAGACGGGCGGCTGCTGATCCGGGCATCTTTGTGCTGCGAAGACCGTCCCGACCTCCTGCCGGACCTCATCAAGGCCCTCAAGGCCCTGAGCCTGCGGACTCTCAGGCCGAAATCACGACCATCGGCGGCAGGGTGAGGAACGTCTTGGTCATCACCGGGGAGGGGGACTCCGAAGAGAACCAGTCAATCTCGTCTATTCAAGAGGCGCTCAAGACGGTGATCGAGAGGCCCACGGCCGCGGAGGAGTCCTCGGCCGCGGGGATCAAGCGTCAGAGGACCGCAAACCTCTCTAATATAGTACTTCAGCATAGCTCAGCTTGACATACTTGACCTAGATCACCGTCAACATACATTTCTATAACAACAACTTATAGTAGCATAGGTTTTCATTGGAATTGGTTTGAATTGGTGTGTTTTTTTGGGGATTCGGCTTTTTGGTTTGATGGTATAAGCAGGAAAGGAATGGAGAAATTAAGCATCGGATACTCTATAAATCGCTCGCTACTCTTTGCATGTTGTGCAGCGGCGAGACACGACACGACACGACACAGATACTCTAAAAATATGCTAACACATGTTTTTGACTTGTAATTTGTGGCCTTTTGATTTGATGGTTGTAGCTGCACTGTTAAAGGGATGGAAAGATCTTTTTCGTGCAGTGGGAGGAGAAGTACGTACAGTATCAATATTGTTTGTACGTCCGTTGTTGTGACACGTGCAGCTCCTATAAATATGGTCGTTCTGTTGCCTATTGGATCACTAGTGTTGTTGTCATGCAACGTAAGGTTGTCCTGAGCATGGGCGTGGAGCCCTAGGCATGCAACTGCCATGTTTGCCGCTGGACTTCCGTGGTGCGCGAAAGTTCCTGATCCGGGTGCCTGTGTTAAAATTTCCAAAAACTGGCAACTAGATTTGGGAGATGGTGCTCTTCTTCAATTCAATGTACTTTTTTTCTTCTTCCAACAGTAATCTATATATGATGAGATACTCTATCTAGGTTTTTGAAGTAGAAACCCATGATTCTTAATGGAGCCTAACATTAGTACGTTTGACATGAACTTTAAGTGACATGTGTAAGCTTTGAGAGACTGAATCAGAAGAGCGCATCTAATGTAACTTCTACCTCTCCACTTTCAACATAGTCTTTCTTTCAAGAGTTTGAGTTGGCTACACTGTTGAAAATATTCTTTGAATTTGGATTGAATATTCCTATATATAATAGAAATACTAGTTATGGATTTGAGGATATATATATTAGGTGTCTCCTAGCCCTAAAATATATCTCATATATCTCAAAAAAAATATTGCAAAAGGAGGCAATAATGCTTTTACAACATTGGACGGAGAGAGGAAGAGATGAAGGCTATTTCGCAGAGGAGATCGGTTTCGGATAATTCTTTTCTCGTCATCTTCGTTCTTCGTTTGTTTGTGATCTATTTTCTATTCCAAAGAGTTGTGGTGATTCGTTTGGATCGGTAAGAAGTTTGTAAGAAGTCGGTGTATTTCTTATTCCATTAGTCGAGACTTTTCAGGATTGGACTCCGATCGTCCCGTGGTTTTTTCCATTTAAATTTTTCACGTAAAAATATCTGTGTCTGCGATTTGTGTTTGGCTTTGGGGAACGGTTTTCACACTTTCGTTCCCAACAAATTGGTATCAGAGCCAGGTTCAAAGAGGTGTCAGGATTGACAGGCAAACCAGGAGGAGAGATGGACGCGAAACCAATACGCATGGTAAACCTGAACGGTACCAACTATCATTATTGGCGGAGCAAGATGAAGGATTTGTTGTTTGTCAAGAAGCTGCATCTTCCAGTATTTGCCTCTAAGAAGCCTAGTGACAAATCCGAAGAGAATTGGAAGTTCGAGCATATATATGTGTGTGGATATATCATGTAGTTCGTTGACAAGAACGTGTACAATCACGTTATCAATATTAAGTACGCGAAGATGTTGTGTGATAAGCTAAAATCTTTGTATGCGAAGAAGATCGGGTTAAATAAATTATTCCTGATCCGGATGATGATGGGTCTGCGGTACAAAGATTTACGTCTTTTACGGATCACTTGAGTGAGTTGTTCGGACGTGGTGGACCAGCTATCCTCGATGGGAGTCAAGTTCGAAGATGAAGTACAAGGACTATGGCTGATGTGTACATTGCCAGACTCGTGGAAAACCGTATGATTATCTATGATCGCTTCTACTCCGGAAGGCGTGGTCAGTCTAGAGTTGCCAAAGTGGGGTACTGAATGAAGAGACGTTCTCATGGCACTTCATCCACATCCCACTCATATGCGCTAGTTTCAGAGAGTCACAAAAGGAGCAAGAGAAGGGGTCCAGGTGGTGGCAGAGACAAGAGCAGAGGCAAGTCCAAGGGTCGGTATGAGGACTCAGAGTGTTACCATTGTGGCAAGAAGGGCCACATCAAGCGGAACTGTTTCGCTTGGAAGAGAGAAGAATGACGAAAAGGGGAAGTAAAGTGAGAACATTACAGCGGCGGCCTTGGCACATGAAGGTGACGTGATCATTGTAGGTGATGAGGTAGTTATGAGCCTCATCTGCGATGACAACTCTTGGCTGGTGGACTCAGGTGCTTCAGCGCACGTATCACACAATAAGGCTCTATTTGCTACTTACTGTCAAACCCGATTTTCTGATTTGGTATTTCTTGAATTTCTAGAATTTAATTTTTCTGATATTGTATTCCTGCTGTATTTTTTCATGTTGGTTCCTGGCAATTTATTTATTGTTATTTTTTCTGTTGTTGAGAGAGACTATCCAGTAGAATACCCATTGCATTGCCATAGACCCGGTTTAGGATCCATTTGTAGAATGGACATTTGGTTCGGTTTATTTGACTGGACCCATAACTAAACCATCTTTTCTCCTCTTATATATGATCTTTTCTCTCTCTCTTCTCTCTTTCTTTTTCATTTTCATTTTCATTTTCTTCTTCCTTGCTCTCATCTCCCTTACCCCCGTGCACCTCCCCTACCCGAACCCTAGCACTGGACCTAGCTAGGAAGAGGTCGTTGGACTCTTAGGCAAGTACATCTTGCTCCATGATAAAACCTTAATTTTTGAATTTTTCATATATTGTTATTTTTTAAAAAATTAATGGAAAAAGTTCTCTATGTGTTCCTAATCATTTTTAGTTCTTGGTATTTTTGGTTTTGATGAGCAGATTTTTGTAGATCTGAGTTTCAAGCTAGGGCTTTTCCATGGCTTCCATGAGGTTTCCCTTGGTTTTGATATATTAAAACTTAATGTTTTTAAAAACTAGTTATTCTTTATGTTAGAGCATTTCATTTCGTTCAATTTGGCTTTTGTTTCACTTGATTTGGAGTTAAAATGGAGATTTTATGAAGGAAAACAAATTTTTGGTTTTGGAGCTTTTGGCCATAGTTGAACTTGCTGTTGGAGAAGACGAAGTCTTCATGCAGCCAGCGACCTATGCGGAAGAGAGCGCTATGCAGCCCGAGAAGGTTATGCGGCCTGAACTCCTTGTCGCATACTGACACCATGCGTTCATCTTGTTGGATGCATGACTGTTCATTACACAAAGTGTTCTGGAACTAAGTCCTTGAACTCCTTGTGTATTCACTCGCTGAACAAATAAAAAAATTGCTAAGTCCAAGAGGGGCATCTATGCGGCAATCTGAGCATGCGACAAGCAGACTTATGTGGCATTGGCACTATGCGCCTCTTCTCTTTTGACACATAACTCTGCTTCGCCCTTTCACATCTTTTTATGGTTTTGCCTTTTCTTCCTGACACACTTTACTACATGTCACATCCATCACTTTATGTTACTTCACTGACACTTCATTTATTGACCCATAGCACTTGCCCCAAGGAGTAGACTCTAAACATGTCCATGCGGCAATTGAGTCCATGCGCTAATTGGGTGCATGCGACAATTGAGTCCATGCGGCCAGTGAGTGCATGCGATAGTGAGTACATGCGGCCAATGGGTGCATGCGGCAAGTGAGTCCATGCGGCTAGTGGGCGCATGCGGCCAGGAATCCTTGTGTGTATTTTGTGTTCCTTTTAATTATGTCCATTTAATAATTTCTTCTGGTGATTTTTGTTGTGTGCTTCCTTATGTTGATACAAGTTTATATTACTAGACAAATTTTGCATATATTTCACAAAACAAGTTCACAATTCTCACCACACCATGGAAAATGCTTGTGTATGAAAATCTATTGCATTTTGGCGTCGGGTAATCGAGTGTGAGTATTGCCCAATGTATCGTGTGTCGCAAATACGATAACTCGTGAAGAGCTCGTACTCGTGACTCGTCATTCTAGGGAGTTCTCAAGTGTCCACGACTCAAGAAATCAAAATAATTTAGTAATGATTAACTAAGATAAGAATTACCTAGATCATTGGGAGGAAAGAATATTGCGCTACAGGCAACCCCGATCTCTTAGGGCCCCATGCAGCATGGAATCACCCTGCTAGGCAAGGTCTCCATGACTGACCAAGTTTACGCGTGCTACAACACTACAAGACAAGTTTATATACAAGTTTATGTTTATAAAGCAAGTTTATTATCACAAGTTTAAGTTTATGCTTACAAGTTCAATTTCTATTTTTGATAAAGTAACAAGTTATATTGCAGTGATGTTGAATGTGCATTTAAGTTTACTCGACAAGCGTACCTTGGCCATCCGGGTTGACTGCAGTGCCGGTGGTAGCAATATTATAAAAATATGCATTTAGTAATTAAGGCTTGTGACAACACTAGCTAGTTAATCGTAGCAAGTCGTAGAGTTGTTTGGCCGTGCAATGAATGTTGTTACTTTCATTTAGAGCTCGCTCTTCTAGTTTTATTTTGTCTTTCGGCGCGTGGTTAGAGTGCTAAGTTCTCTCGGGTGAAGATCTGTAACCTCGGTCCTTGTTTGCTTTAAGGGTTGCGGTCCCGATCCAGAATAGTTCATATGCCCTCTTGTCGCTCGTCGCTTTACTTTCTTTTTTAAGCATTTTGTTATCAGTTCTTACAGTTATATTTTGAGACAAGTATATTTGTAATGTACAAGTCTCGATTTGCATTTATTTTTTATCTCTCTCTTTTCTGCTAATATTGTGATATGTCTTGCCTATCACCTTGAGCTCCTTTGTGGTACTTGTTTCTTGGGGTTCTGAATCCACTGGTTTTGTATGGCCAGATTACCCCGAGGAGAACCAGGATTCGCCGTACATAAATGGCTCACACTCATAGGACTGCGGCCGAAGCTCGCGAGTGGATTTTCTTCCTTCATCCCTCGTCTTGATTACTTTATTTTTGTCACGCCCCAATCCCAAAATACGTAGGACAAGGACACATAAGCATGCCAGCCGCCTGTATATATGGCAACTCCAATATATGGAAACCATATATACGAGCGTACGCTGTATAATGAACAATAATTCATAAGTGGTAAAACTAATTACAAGTCACAGGGTAATATCTAAATCTCATCCACAGAAATCAAATATGAATAACCAATAACCAGGTAACTAGATCTCAATAATAAGTATCTAAAGAATGACAGTCGGATGGAAACAAATCTACTGCCGAAATAGAATATAAGGAACCAGATACACACCATATAAGAACATCTGACAATCACGAGGCTCGAAAAGAAGGCCTCCTCGAAATATAAGTAGCATGTCCGGATCTGCGCTCCCGCGAACACTCATGAACATCTATACCTGGCAAGGGACCAGGTCCTCAGAGGGACATAACAAGATACAGAAAAATAACATGCCATGTATGTAAATACTGAATAAATAAATGGGGTGTGAATAAATAAATGGGGTGTGCTAACCATCTAAGTGAATGCAATTTGAAGACCTGGTAGTACGCATGGAAAAGTGTAGGGTAGACATATGCTGACGTAATTCGCCAATCGTCATGACTGGCTAGTATATGTATCATATGCCCCCAGACGCATGGGCACTCTGCAATCGACCATCTCCGAGGAGCATGGTACGAAGGATAAAAACTCATGGAGGGGGGTGTCCCACACGCCTACTAGATGTCTTCTCCGCCCAATATAGATGTACAAGTCATGAAAACGACGTGGACACCTCCTACTATGATGCAAGTCTCAATAAAATAACCAACTAAGCTAAATACCGTTACACGTGTTGCTCACACTGATGGCCAGTCGCGCATGAGGCACGCATCCCTACATGAACTCACTCTGTGACGTGTAATGATACGTGTCAAGGCCTGAGAAGTTATATCAATAACTTCACAACTTTTAGGTGGGTCTACTAGACACTAGGTTAGACACAAGTCCTAACGTCAACGCCTTCGTTGACTGCACCCGAGTTTTCTCGGATGCGCATATTTATATTTAAAATAGATAAATATGTAACTAACAATAACTGAATTTAAATAGCACAACAAGGCAAGGTATACTTGCCTGGCAAGAGAGCTGTAAATGTAATATCCAGATGTCAAATACCAAGTGTCAGAATCTTTGGCCTCAGAATATGTCTCCGGATGCTGAAATAAATATCACTAACAGTCTCAGAAAATATCAAATAGCTAGAAACGCCTGTCCTTAAGTCTAATTTGGACACAGGGACAAAAATGACAGTTTCTGGTCAAAGCGGGGTCCACATATGGGCCGCTTTGCACCGAAAAACGTGTCAGAGTCAAAGGTCTCCAAATTTGCCAAACTTAGTGTCAATAAGTCAGGAACGATGATACGAATCCAACGGAACTTCCAGAATTGGATTCCGATGAGCCGGTCACAAAATCGCCCGTTAAGTGGAGCTTGTGGGACCCACGATACGGGATTTTGTCAACGTTCTCAGAATCGAACCAAAATTGGATCATAGGACCAGCGTATTGCTACGAGTCCGATGGCGCAAGTTTCATTTCGATTCGATATGTGTACACAAAGTTGCAGCATATTCCAGAACAGGCGAATACGGGACGTTGTCGGCGGATACGCGTTGATTCCGGTGTGCACGCACATCCGAATCAACTTCTGCGAAATTCTGCATGTCCGTATCAACGACGCGCACGTTTCGGTAAAGAGCGCGTGCGACCAAGTCGTCCCGTTTGGCGGGGCGTACTCAGTTCCGGGGTGAATCGGGGCATTATTTTTCCTGT
This sequence comes from Iris macrosiphon, assembly GCA_036927795.1. Lineage (NCBI taxonomy): Eukaryota > Viridiplantae > Streptophyta > Magnoliopsida > Asparagales > Iridaceae > Iris > Iris macrosiphon. The sequence continues at coordinate 21,110,868 of JAYESA010000015.1, read as the reverse complement.
TTTTGGATCGCGGTTCGCGATCGCCACAGGACGCGATGCACCGAGCGGGTATTAAAAACGTGTCACAACTGACAGAATTAAAAACGGAACTACGAGGAGATAGAACGGATTACCTGAACAGGGCTCCGTGGAATAAATTTCCCGTGTCCGGGAAGAGATGCGACACGACGCTGATCGTGTCCGGGCTGCGTCCGGGTTCTGAAATGCTGTTGTGTCCGGTCTGAATCCAGTGGAGACTCGCCGGGGCTTCGCCGGAGGCGCTCAGGCGGAGTTCGGCGGTCAGCGGGGCGTCCGGGCAGGGCACGGCGCTGCGGCTAGGGCTCCGTGGTCGTCGGCTCGCCGATGGAGGAGCTGGGTTGGAGCACGGGCTGAGACAAGGGGAGATGTCAGGCAGAGGGTGGCTGGGAGATGGCCGGACAGGGAGTGGCCGAGTGAGGGGTGGTGGTGAAGATGGTGGCTCGGGGCTGCTCTGGCGGGTCGGGTGGTCGGGGCTCCGACCGGGCAAGAGGGAGGCTGAGGAGAGAGGAGGAGCTGGGGAGATCGAGGGGTCGGGGGAGGTGGTGGCTTGGTGGTCGTGATGGGTTGGTGGTGGTGGCGAGTGGCAGCCGGAGTCGAGGGGTCGGCGAGGTCGAGGGGCTGAGGGTGAGGTGGAGTCGAAGATGGTGGTTGGCGGCGGGGATGTCGGGCCAGAGGAGAAAGGGGGGTGAAGCTCTCCGGCGGGGGGGGGGGGGGGGTCGGCTTGCCGTGGGGGGGAGGCGGAGGTCGGGGTCGGGGAATGAGGGGAAGTGGAGGAGGAACAGGGAAGAAGAAGAGGGGGAGGAGGAGGAGGTCGGGACGGCAGGCGGAGCTCACCGGCGGGGGGGGGAAGCTCGCGGCGGGGGAGGGGAGGCGAGGCTGCTCCGACGAGGGGGGGGGGGCTCGCCGCTCCGGCGGGGGTTGGCTGCGGGCTAGGCTTGGGTTAGGGATTAGGATTTTTCATTTTTCTTTTATTTTCTTTTATTTTCTTTTATAGAAAATAATTTAAGGGTTAAATTGGTAATTTCACCATTGGATATTTACTTATGTAAATACATCGAATCTGGACTCCTTTTGGAATGGACGGTGCATGTTCACCGGCCAATCAGGGGGTGACACCTCACACTGTAATTTGCAGAAAAGTCCCTATAATTTCATAAATTGCACAAAGGTCCTATTTTGGGAAATTGTACAATTACGAAATTGTCTGGGAAAAACACCCGATTCTTGAAAATACTAAAATTCACAGAATTGAGGGAAATTGCTGTGCGATGGTCCCGAGGGGGTAGGGGTGAGTCTGGGCAGGGACTGGGCCTGGTTTTCTTGGGTGATTCGGGCCATCGTATTTATTAATTAATAAATACCGCACACGGTGTTCACTAATTATTTAGAGGCAGTTAGGGTCATAATTTTAATACGATGTCAATACACTAAATGTAGTATACTCAGTGTAGAAAAATAACGTATTTTTGTTTGGGCAAAACAGGGGCATGTTGGGCCTTAAATCTCTATTGGAACAGGGATGGGTACAGATCTAGGAATTTAAATACGTACGTTGGTAACGATATTTGTGCGTCTAAAACGAGGCTCAAAACAGAGTATCTGGGAGTTGCACAAAGTGCAGGATAGTAGACTGGCATGTCTATGAGAGGTATGTGAACTTTGTTCGGGGATAACAGTCAAGGTAAAGCTCCAAATAATTCGGTGATGGACAAGTGCACAAGTCAATAGGATATGTAAGCAAAATAAATTAATGTATTGCCATAAATCCTAAATTGTTAAAATAATCCTAGAAATGCTGGAATCTGGTCGAGGGGGTTTACAATCTACCCAACTTATAAAAATTTCGTCCTCAAAATTAAAACTAAGCCGGGATAGAAGTCAAAGACGGCATAAGATATAATGTAACAAAGTAATTTATATCTTGGCTTACGAATAGGTTCGAAAAACGTTTACGCATGTCATCCACACGCTTCCAAGTAGATTCTCCTGGCGTGCCATGCTTCCATGTCACGCGGATCAAGGGAATAGACTGATTCCTCAATATCTTTTCTCGATGATCAAGGATTTCCACGGGTTGCTCCTGATATGACAAGCTTGGCCTAATGGTGATCTCCGAATGGTTGAAAACATGACTGCTGTCAGTCACATATCGCCTGAGTTGCGTCACGTGGAATACTTCAAGTACTCCCTCAAGTGAAGGTGGTAGCACAAGTTGATATGCCACTACTCTCACTCTTTCTAGCACGTCAATGGACCAATATACCTTGGACTCAACTTGATGTGTCCCCCGAATCGAATGGTGCCTCTAGTAGGTGATATTTCCAAGATGACATGATCGTCCTCTTTGAACTTCAAGGGATGATGATGGTCTGCCCATTACTTCTGTCTGTCTTGCACTGCTTGTAAGTGTCCTTGCACTTACTTAACTGTCTCTACGGTGTTGACCACCAATTCTGGTCACGCGAATCCTTGTCTGGTAAAATGCTGACTGGTATGCCGTACAATCTTACGATTTGTCTCATATATAAGTTAGCTAAAGCTTCTGCAGACTGGCCAACTCTAAAGGTAAGAAATATGCTGACTTGGTAAGTCGGTCCATAGGAACTCTTAATCCTTACAAGTCAACCTAGTCATAGGTGTTGCTATCCATTCAGGAGTCAATCAATTGTTCATTCTGGTGAAATCCAATTAGACCTCTGACAGCGAAATGATACATTCTTTATCGTAATACTTGAGTTCTGAACTTGACCCAAGTTACGAGGCAAAAATTAAAATTTTATGCTGTCATAGGGATGTACGTATCAGGAACGCAACAAAACGTAGGTAGGTAGCGAAGGTCATTATAAGGGTAGCACAGTATATATACTGAAATCTAATCCAATAATAGGGTTTGGTAATTACCCAAGAAACAAACAGAAATGGCTACAGAAACAATACACTTCTTATTTATACTAAGTACGAGGTTTCGTCCTTCCGAAATAAGGGAAGACGGAAAACAGTAATCAAGAGTTCAAGGGGGAGGTAATAGATTAGAAGTATGAGGGTCAAGGCGTTTTAAAGAATTCAAAGGGGAATTGTCAAGGCAGTTATGGATTAAAATCCTATTCTGGTAATCCCTATTCACATATTCGTATCAGCACAGTTAGGTAACTGATACGATATGCTCAGACATATCTAGAGGGCAAGTACATCTGTCTATTAATTACTATATATCTCAATCCATGTAAAGTAGTTAAACGAAGGACGAACCAAGTGCACTATGGTTGATCAGACCGTAATACATTGATTCTAAAATGTATTAGTATAGTACTCCAATAATACATATATTATGAACAAGCTTGATAAAGAATAAGCTTGCAAAACTAGGCTATAATAGCAGTATAAGTCAAGGTAGTATAGTAAATATAAGTACGCGAGATCATGATGTGAGAAATACAAAACAATTCAAATTCACAAAAAGACAAGACTCTACAATCTCTACAGTTATTATTCTAAGTCCTTGTCTAAGTCGCTAGTTGACCTAAAAGAGGGTTGGCCTTCTAAGTTCTACAATCTTAATATACACTATAGGTTGTCTGCCTAAAACAGAGATTTCAAGAAAAATCGCGTGAAGTAGGGGTTCGAGGTTGTCTGCGTAAAGCAGAGATAAAATAATTTGGCGTAACGCATGGCTTCAGAGCTATCCGCGTAAAACAGAGAAGCGTAAGGTAGAGCTTCAGAGTTGTCTGCGTAATAAGTCTGTGCGTAGAAATCTGCGCGTAAATATCTCCTGCGTAAAGTCTAGCATTCGTTGCAGCGTAAAGTTGTACGAGAAACTTATGAGTTTATCGGTCAAGTTAGTGAATCCTGACATCTGACAAAAGTACTTGCACAACGATTGAGTGGACGGCTGTGACGATGAATTTGCACGGGTACCCAGGTTGTCATTTAGTGACTTTATTGGATACAAGTCATATATGCTTGAGGTGAGACAAAACCAGATGTCCTGTCAAAAGCTGTTTCTTTTTGCACAGGGCTCGAGGCGTATTTCTGCCTTTAATGCACAAGATTTGGTCATGGCTGGGGAAAGCTAAGGCTGTAATAAATACGCTCACATCCTATCATTATATTCTATGCCTAATCAGGTTACTCTACGCTGGTTATCTACTATTCTAGAATCATCAAATGTACGCAGAGCAGTTACCTACGTGGCTTGCATGACGTAGGATAAGGAAGACTAAGGGATCGTGGGTAGCGGTTGTCATAACTATGGCGTAAATGAGACAATCTTCTGCATAATTTGGTTTTTATGCCAACAAGAAAGTCATATGGCTTTTACGCCAACTAGGCAGCTGTTTGGTTCTTATGCCAACAACGGTCAAATAGGTTTTACGCCAACAAGGGTAAAGGGTCTCTGGCGTAAAACTGGGTTTATCCAAACTTTGGATGAGGTTTTCAGTCCTAGTATTTAACCTTAGATTTCTATGGGTTCCTCAAGACTAGGGTCAACACTATGGTAAATGTCTCTAACTAATCCTAGTAGTGTTTATACTACTCTCAAGTCATACATAAATATGTCAGGGGATAATGGTAAGTTAATCTATAGGTAGTGATGCTAGGGTTCACTAGGTAATATGGGAGACTAGGGTTCATTAGGTAGTCTGAACTTAATGATATGTCAATGCCCTAGTTGTGTTCTTAATAGGAATACTACTCTAATTATCATCCTATCAACAGGGATTCCTATATTCTAGCAGGGGCTATACTTAAGGAATTATCAGGGAAGCACATGAATCAAGCATGATGCAATTTTGTAAGTAGGATAGACTGGAAGGAAGATAAGTCATAGTTAAATATGGATGAGATCCTATCCTCTAATCCTAGGTACAGGCTTGCTCGGTACAGTGACGTAACCGAGACAATATGCTCTGACCTGCATGGGCCACCACTAAAAATATGTCACACTCCAGTCCCAAAATACGTAGGACTAGGACACGTAAGCATGCCAGCCGCCTGTATATATGGCAACTCCAATATATGGAAACCATATATACGAGCGTACGCTGTATAATGAACAATAATTCATAAGTGGTAAAACTAATTACAAGTCACAAGGTAATATCTAAATCTCATCCACAGAAATCAAATATGAATAACCAATAACCAGGTAACTAGATCTCAATAATAAGTATCTAAAGAATGACAGTCGGATGGAAACAAATCTACTGCCGAAATAGAATATAACAAGGAACCAGATACACACCAAGTAAGAACAACATCTGACAATCACGAGGCTCGAAAAGAAGGCCTCCTCGAAATATAAGTAGCATGTCCGGATCTGCGCTCCCGCGAACACTCATGAACATCTATACCTGGCAAGGGACCAGGTCCTCAAAGGGACATAACAAGATATAGAAAAATAACATGCCATGTATGTAAATACTGAATAAATAAATGGGGTGTGCTAACCATCTAAGTGAATGCAATTTGAAGACCTGGTAGTATGCATGGGAAAGTGTAGGCTAGACATATGCTGACGTAATTCGCCAATCGTCATGACTGGCTAGTATATGTGTCATATGCCCCCAGACGCAAGGGCACTCTGCAATCGACCATCTCCGAGGAGCATGGTACGAAGGATAAAAACTCATGGAGGGGGGTGTCCCACACGCCTACTAGATGTCTTCCCCACCCAATATAGATGTACAAGTCGTAAAAACGACGTGGACACCTCCTACTATGATGCAAGTCTCAATAAAATAACCAACTAAGCTAAATACCGTTACACGTGTTGCTCACACTGATGGCCAGTCGCGCATGAGGCACGCGTCCCTACATGAACTCACTCTATGACGTGTAATGATACGTGTCAAGGCCTGGGAAGTTATATCAATAACTTCACAACTTTTAGGTGGGTCTACTAGACACTAGGTCAGACACAAGTCCTAATATCAACGCCTTCGTTGACTGCACCCGAGTTTTCTCGGACGCGCACATTTATATTTAAAATAGATAAACATGTAACTAATAATAACTAAATTTAAACAGTACAACAAGGCAAGGTATACTTGCCTGGCAAGAGAGCTGTAAATGTAATATCCAGATGTCAAATACCAAGTGTCAGAATCTATGGCCTCAGAATATGTCTCCGGATGTTGAAATAAACATCACTAATAGTCTCAGAAAATATCAAATAGCTAGAAACGTCTGTCCTTAAGTCCAATTTGGACACAGGGGCAAAAATGACAGTTTCTGGTCAAAGCGGGGTCCACATGTGGGCCGCTTTGCACCGAAAAATGTGTCAGGGTCAAAGATCTCCAAATTTGCCAAACTTAGTGTCAACAAGTCAGGAACGATGATACGAACCCAACGGAACTTTCAGAATTGGATTCCGATGAGCCGGTCACAAAATCGCCCGTTAAGTGGAGCCTATGGGGCCCACGATACGAAATTTTGTCAACGTTCTCAGAATCGAACCAAACTTGGATCATAGGACCAGCGTATTGCTACGAGTCCGATGGCGCAAGTTTCGTTTTGATTCGACGTATGTACACAAAGTTGCAGCGTGTTCCAGAACAGGCGGATACGTATTGATTCCGGTGTGCACGCACATCTGAATCAACTTCTGCGAAATCTCGCACGTCCGTATCAATGGCGCGCACATTTCGGTAAAGACCGCGTGCGACCAAGTCGTCCCGTTTGGCGGGACGTACTCAGTTCCGGGGTGAATCGGGGCATTATTTTTCCTGTTTTTGGATCGCGGTTCGCGATCGCCACAGGACTCGATGCACCGAGCAGGTCGCACGGGCATCGAGAGGGTCACATAGCCTACGTGTCACAACTGACGGAATTAAGAACGGAACTACGAGGAGATAGAACGGGTTACCTGAACAAGGCTCCGTGGAATGAATTTCCCGTGTCCGGGAAGAGATGCGACACGATGCTGATCGTGTCCGGGCTGCGTCCGGGTTCTGAAATGCTGCTGTGTCCGATCTGAGTCCAGTGGAGACTCGCCGGGGCTTCGCCGGAGGCGCTCAGGCGGAGCTCGGCGGTCAGCGGGGCGTCCGGGTAGGGCATGGCGCTGCGGCTAGGGCTCCGGGGTCGTCGGCTCGCCGATGGAGGAGCTGGGTTGGAGCACGGGCTGAGACGAGGGGAGATGTCAGGCGGAGGGTGGCTGGGAGCTTGCCGGACAGGGAGTGGCCGAGTGAGGGGTGGTGGTGAAGATGGTGGCTCGGGGCTGCTCTGGCGGGTCGGGTGGTCGGGGCTCCGACCGGGGAAGAGGGAGGCTGAGGAGAGAGGAGGAGCTGGGGAGATCGAGGGGTCGGGGGAGGTGGTGGCGTGGTGGTCGTGATGGGTTGGTGGTGGTGGCGAGTTGTAGCCGGAGTCGAGGGGTCGGCGAGGTCGAGGGGCTGAGGGTGAGGTGGAGTCGAAGATGGTGGTTGGCGGCAGGGATGTCGGGCCAGAGGAGAAGGGGGGTGGAGCTCTCCGGCGGGGGGGGGGGGGTCGGCTTGCCGTTGGGGGGAGGCGGAGGTCAGGGTCGGGGAAGGAGGGGAAGTGGAGGAGGAACAGGGAAGAAGAAGAGGGGGAGGAGGAGGAGGTCGGGACGGCGGGCGGAGCTCACCGGCGGGGGGGGGAAGCTCGCCGCGGGGGAGGGGAGGCGAGGCTGCTCCGGCGAGGGGTGGGGGCTCTCCGCTCCGGCGGGGGTCGGCTGCGGGCTGGGCTTGGGTTAGGGATTAGGATTTTTCTTTTTTCTTTTATTTTATTTTCTTTTCTTTTATAGAAAATAATTTAAGGGTTAAATTGGTAATTTCACCATTGGATATTTACTTATATAAATACATCGAATCTGGACTCCTTTTGGAATGGACGGTGCATGTTCACCGGCCAATCAGGGGGTGACACCTCGCACTATAATTTGTAGAAAAGTCTCTGTAATTTCATAAATTGCGCAAAGGTCCTATTTTGGAAAATTGTGCAATTACGAAATATCTGGGAAAAATACCCGATTCTTGAAAATACTAAAATTCACAGAATTGAGGAAAATTACTGTGCGAGGGTCCCGAGGGGGTAGGGGTGAGTTTGGGCAGGGACTGGGCCTGGTTTTCTTGGGTGATTCGGGCCATCGTATTTATTAATTAATAAATACTGCGCATGGTGTTCACTAATTATTTAGAGGCAGTTAGGGTCATAATTTTAATACGGTGTCAATACACTAAATGTAGTATACTCAGTGTAGAAAAATAACGTATTTTTGTTTGGGCAAAACAGGGGCATGTTGGGCCTCAAATCTCTATTGGAACAGGGATGGGTACAGATCTAGGAATTTAAATACGTACGTTGGTAACGATATTTGTGCGTCTAAAACGAGGCTCAAAACAGAGTATCTGGGAGTTGCACAAAGTGCAGGATAGTAGACTGGCATGTCTAGGAGATGTATGTGAACTTTGTTCGGGGATAACAGTCAAGGTAAAGCGCCAAATAATTCGGTGATGGACAGGTGCACAAGTCAATAGGATATGTAAGCAAAATAAATTAATTTATTGCCATAAATCCTAAATTGTTAAAATAATCCTAGAAATGCTGGAATCTGGTCGAGGGGGTTTATAATTTTTGTGGTGTTTAGCAAAGGGCAGAGTTAGCTCCTTATATTTTTGAGACTATGGTCAACATGATATATATATTAGTCCATGGTTGGTATATTTGATCATGTATTATTATACTCTGCTAGTGCAGCATTTTGTATTCACTAACTTCATGATCATATGTGACATGTAATTTGGGACGTCATTTTACTTCCATATATGATATATTTTTGTACTTGTGTTGATGGATCGAGATACTATGTCACGCACTCGGTGTAGGGGCGCGAGTAGTGAATAACGTCCAGCCTACGCCGCAGCATCGACGGTAGAACGTTGTTTGGATAAACTATTTATCTAGCAATAATGATCATCAAGATGTATAATGCCACCAATAAATTATAAATACTCAATCACATATCTATAAGATGGAATAGTCGCACAAATATGATATAAAGAACTAAAGAGTTAAATACAACTCACCAGGCAAAATAATATCCAATGAGTCATCAAATATAATAAGAAATACTAATGTCAAATGCTGGAGACAAAACCAGTACAATAAACCTATCTACTGAGCTACAGGTACTGGGTCGTCTGTCTCAACCGGGATGAGACCCTCCTGAGCCAAAGTCTCTGGCTCTAAGCCAACTTTGTCCTGAGGCCTATAGTGAGTGGGATACCACTCCTCAGTGTCATCTGAAAAAAAAATATCTAGTCAGGAAAGGAGCAAAGTATACCTCTAATAGCAGTTCCCATAAATGATAAACACTATGTAACAGTAAATAGAGTGAATATACAAGATGCAATATACAAGTACAAGAGATATACAAAATAGAAATACTGGAATTAAATACAAGAAAATGAGTATCATAAAAATGAGCAAGAAATACTATTACTATGTGAATGAGTACTAGCTTCAACATGTGGTCGGCTTGGAAACTTGCACAAGGATTATGGCCTAGTTAATCATACGTGCGGTGTATGATCAACACTCACAAGGACATGCACAAGGAGGGGTATGATCACATATCTACACTAACACTCCATGTCCCGACTGGTATAGTAGATCCAACCATGGTACGTTATGACACGGGATAAACTGGGTAGGTAGCTAGTCTCCCCAAGAATCAATATCTATACATGTACAAGAAGAAAGAGGAATAATGCTTGCACAAGATACACCATAAATACCAAGGAATAACATCTCATGACGAGATCCAGATATACTAATCTGTGTAACCATCGTGTCAAGAAATCAAGGATATTTATACTAAATACAAAAAACATAGAGGATATCATAAATGGAAAACTATCAGAGAATATACTTGTCTGAAATCCTGTAAACAGTATCAAAGATGTCCAGAACGGTGCCTCGAAGACCTAAATATAGAATATTACATCAATACAAGATTTTGGAATGAATACAAGTTAAACTAGTCAAATTCTAGGTCATAAAGCAATTTCTAGGTCAAAACAATCAAACTTGGTCAAACTAGCTATTTCTAGGTTGTATGAGTCTATTTCTAGGATATTGAGTCCATACACTATGTAACTAGGCTATACTAGCTATAGGATACTAGTACCATACCGTATCGTAAGTTACGTAATATAATATAAGAAAGTACTATAACAAATACAAAATATACTAGTATTCCTAGCTAACTAGTACTATGGGATACCTTGGCTTTGAGCCAACTTGGTATCGCACTAGCTAACCTCATCTTGATACCCATACCCAATACCTACAATTACCTTGGTATCACAAGGTAATTCTAAACTTAGCTAAACCCTTAACTAGCTATCCACATATATACTTAACTCAGGTGTATATATACATCTAAGCTATAACTAATGCTTATATAACTAGTATCCTAAAATCTAGTTATTACCTTAACTTTACCCAGTCCAATATATAACATCACCTGCCATTACTATATTACTCTCTATCAGTATCCAATAACTCAAAACATATAACACTCAACTAACACTAACTCTTCCCAACATAATTAACAGATAACTGACATATACTAACTTAAACTAACACTAACATACCTTTCCCTCTACCTCCATGCTGCTGCTGCCCAAATGTAGTTTATAACCACAATCTCCAATACTGTTAACTGCCATCTACTATAATGTTGCAAGAACTCACAACTGATCACAACATCTCGAACTCAAGGTTTACCTGCTGTTGCTCTTGCAGCTGATCCTTATTGCCTTCACTGTGATTAAATACAGTCCAGGCACTGCTTGATGTTTCTTGCACATAAATTCTAGGTTTCCTCCTACTCTGCTGAACTCATTGTTCACCCTCTCTTGACTGCACAACTGCAGCAACAACACTACTACCTCCTCATTGTTGCTGCTCTAATATGCAGAGCCTAACTGCTATTACACAGTAGTCTAATATCTGACTGTGCACCACAGTGTGCACAGTTCTCCCCTCTACAGTCAGGCAAGAAACCAACAAAGATGCTGCTGCTCTAATCAGCACACCAACTGCAACTTGCCATTGCACAAACCACTTACAGATGTCATCAAACCCTACTGCTGTGTACTTGGTGCACAGCCCAACCCGATACTCCTCACTGTCAACTGACAGTGAACACTCTCTCCCTTGCCTCCTTGTCAGTTCACCCCTCCATAACAGTCTCTATATGAATCAAATAGTCCCCACAACTCCTCACTATCGAAAACAACACTCCTAATCAGTCCATAGACCCAAATTAGTGAGCACAACTCTAACACATGTTCACAAGGAAACCCCTCTTACCACATACAACTAGAACACAACCAAAACACACTAAATATAATAGAAACATAGATAGATGTATATAGAAACCATATATAAATATTCAGTCATTACCTCCAGCACCAGCATTCAGAACTCCTCACCCGCTAGCACCTCCAGCCTCCACAGTAACCTTATTACAATCTACCAGGCAGTCTGTATCAGTAGGATACAGCCACTGCGGCAATCCAGGGCACACCAAAGATCAGTGTAGGAGGTCCAATGGCCAGTGTCTCATATGTGGGGCATCTTACTACATGATTGGTTCATGTCCGCTTCTGTACCCAGAGGCTTCTTCAGTCTGACCGTTACCAACTCCTCCCCGGTCAGCGACTGAAGGCCCACGAGGACCAGCATTAGCAGTTCGACCACTAGCCCAACGTCCTCTCACGGCACAAACCCAACAGTTCTAGCAGCAACGTCCGGCGCAGTATACGCAAGTCCAGCAAGCCCAACCAGCAAGACAAAACTCGCAGCAAGTTAGAGCCACAGCCCCTAGACGTTGGCCTGACAAAACATTTGACAACCTATAACAGTTGATAGCCGAAGGTGCTACAATTGTGGGTAAGATTTTTGAGCTCTCTTTAGCTTGTCTTATTCTTGGGTTCTTGTCGAACGATCTCGTATTCTGACGTGTTCGAATTTTGATAGTCGTCTTGATCCTTTCGTTGAGCAGAGGCAAATTTTTGTCCTACTCTTTCGCCCTCGTATCTCGTGACGAGTGATGTCTATCATGTGAACCGACTGCGAAGGTACGTCCTGGATCGTAGTCATATCTTTGGTAAGATGGTTGGTATCGACTTACTCAAGGCTTGGCTCTAATCCATTTTGTGAGTCAGCATAAGGGAAGCGAGGACGAATTCCAATTTGACTGACTCGGGGGTATATGTATCCATATGCCTCCATTTTACCTGTATGTTGCTTCTGTGCATTTATTCATTAGTTACTTTCTGCAGTTACCTTTTATTTTTAGTTACTTGCTTAGTATAATCATTGATTTATGATATGATTTCTTAAGCTTTCTCGTGTGTTCCAACTCGTCTAGTCTTGGTAAAATTTTGAGGACAAAATTTTCTAAGGAGGGTAGAGATGTAACACCCGATTTTCAGATTTGGTATTTCTTGAATTTCTAGAATTTAATTCTCCAGATAATATATTCCTGTTGTATTTTCTCATGTTGGTTCCTGGCATTTTATTTATTGTTATTTTTTTTTGTTGAGAGAGACTACCCGAGACCAGTAGAATACCCATTGGCATTGCCATAGACCCGGTTTAGGACCCGCATGTAGAATGGACATTTGGTTCGGTTCATTTGACTGAATCCATGACTAAACCATCTTTCTCTCCTCCTAGTAAATATATGAGCTTTTCTCTCTCTCTCTCCTCTCTTTCTTCTTCATTTTTATTTTCTTCTTCCTTGGTCTCTTCTCCCTCACCCCCGTGCACCTCCCCTAGCCGAACCCTAGTACTGGACCTAGCTAATAAGAGGTCATTGGGCTCTTTGGCAAGTACATCTTGCTCCATGATAAAACCTTAAATTTTGATTTTTTTTATATATTGTTGTTTTTTTAAAAATAATTATGGAAATTATTCTCCATGTGTTCCCAATCATTTTTAATTCTTGGTATTTTTTGTTTTGATGAGCAAATTTTTGTATATATGAGTTTCAAGCTAGGGTTTTTCCATGGGTTCCATGAGTTTTTCTTGGTTTTAATCTATTAAAACTTTGTGTTTTCGAAAAAATAGTTGTTCTTTATGTTAGAGCATTTTATTTCGTACAATTTGGCTTTTGTTTCACTTGATTTGGAGTTAAAATGAAGATATTATAAAATAAAATAAAAATTGGTTTTGGAGCATTCGACCATGGCTGAACCTACTGTTGGAGAATACAAATTCTTCATGCAGCCAGCGACCTATGCGGTAGAGAGCGCTATGCGGCCCAAGGGGGTTATGCGGCCTGAACTCCTTGTCGCATATTGACAGTATGCATCCATCTTGTTAGATGCATGATTGTTCATTACACAAAGTGTTCTGGAACTAAGTCACTTGAACTTCTTATGTATTAACTCGCTGAACAAATAAAAAATTCGCTAAGTCCAAGAGGGGCATATATGCAGAAATCTGAGCATGCGGCAAGCGGACTTATGCGGCATTGACACTATCTACCTCTTCTCTTTTGACGCATAACTCTGCTTCGCCCTTGCACATCTTTTTATGGTTTTGTCTTTTTTTTCTGACACACTTTACGGCCTATCACATCCATCACTTTATGTTACTTAAATAAAACTTCATTTATTGACCCATCACTCAGCACTTTCCCCAAGGAGTAGACTCTAACCCTGTCCATGCGGCAATTGAGTCCATGCTGCAATTGGATGCATGCGGCCAGTGGGTGCATGCGAAAAGTGAGTCCATGCAGCAAGTGGGCGCATGCGGCCATGAATCCTTGTGTGCATTTTGTGTTCCTTTTAATTATGTCCATTTAATAATTCTTTCTGGTGATTTTTGTTGTGTGCTTCCTTATGTTGATACAAGTTTATATTACTAGACAAGTTTTGCATATAGTTCACGAGACAAGTTCACAATTCTCACCACACCATACAAAATGCTTGTATGAAAATCTATTGCATTTTTGCATCGGGAAATCGAGTATCAGTTTTGCCCAATATATTGCGTGTCACAAATATGATAACTCGTGAAGAGCTCGTACTCGCGACTCGTCATTCTAGGGAGTTCTCAAGTGTCCATAACTCAAAAACTCAAAATAATTTAGTAATGATTAAATAAGATAAGAATTACCTAGATCATTGGGAGGAAAGAATATTGTGCTACCGGTTACCCCGATCTCTAAAGGCCCCATGCAGCATAGAATCACCCTGCTAGGCAAGGGCTCCATGACTGACTAAGTTTACGCGTGCTACGACACTATGAGACAAGTTTATATACAAGTTTATGTTTAATAAGAAAGTTTATGATCATAAGTTTATGATCACAAGTTTAAGTTTATGCTTACAAGTTCAATTACGGTTTTTGATAAAGTAACTGTCATACCCCAATCTCGCAGGGCCCGTTCGTCCTCGCTTGGGTCCTTATGGGACTGACCGACCTTGCTTGGCCGTGATGCTGTGCAAGTCTAAGTTGCGCTTGCACAAGTCCAAAGCTTGAACAAGGTCAAGTAAGCTATTCAAGACGGAAGCAGCGACATATATTGTAGAAAAGTAAAGAATACAATGGCATAAGAAAATAAACATCTTTATTGATATTCAAAAGTGTTACAAGTGGTGCTTGGCCGAGGTTACAAATCACTCAAGCACTCTCTCAAAATACAATGACATCGTTCCATACATTACATCACTTTATACAAAAGCAGCTCAAAGCACAACTTGATACGGCTCAAGGCATCAACTTCAGATTTCTGGCTCCTAGGGATGAGGCACGGCTATCGCTTCTTCGGACGATCCAGCACCTGCGAACAAGAACACTATTGGTGGGTCAACACTTTGGATAAAGTACCGGTGAGTATAAAATCAACGAAAAGAAGCAACACTCCCTGAAACCAACACCGTGCCCTGAGTTATTGATTCGTACTAAAAAGGATGAGGCACGGCTATCGCTTCTTCAGATTTCCCAAGGACCATACCTCAGGGCACAGTGTTAGTTTGTGCTTATACGAATCAATAACTTTTTATAGTTTGATATCAGGAAACAGGCAAGCGAAACATATATTAGCAAGCTCGATAAAGATTTTCATAACAACTAGTATGCAATTTTTATCTCTTTTAGTACGATAGAAAGCATGCGAGAAATCTCTATGTAAGCAAGCATGATAGTAGTTCTTCTATCTCTTTTTACTAAAGCATACAATTTTACTCTTAGCATATGACAAATGGATTTGTTCAAGTAATTCCTTTACTTATCTTATTAGGATGGCAATGGTTCATTTGATAGTGGTGCCAGTGTAACTAAGCATGCAATACTTCTTTTCTATCTTGACTTAGCATGGCAAGGTTCTATCTCTTTTAGACAAGCAATACAAGTTCTTAGTTAAGCATGCAGGTTCTCGTTCTATCATTTCCAATGCGAATATTATATTATTAAGCAAACAAGCATTGCAAAAACTCAGATTCAATATTAAGGCGTACAAGAATCAGAGAAGGAAGTTCTGCCCACTCACTTAGATCAATCATCTTGTATTTCGATCGGGAACTCTTCGAGAAGGCTTCCGCTCGAGCAACCAAAGCGATATCACTTGTACAAAGTGCCTACGCGGAGTGGGGCACTACAGTAATAAGTCATGTTGCAGTGATATTGAATGTGTATTTAAGTTTACTCGACATGTGTATCCTTGGCCATCCGGGTTGACTGCAGTACCGATGGTAGCAATATTCTTAAAATATGTATTTAGTAATTAAGGCATGTGACAACCCAAGCTAGTTAATCATAGCAAGCCGTAGAGCTATTTGGCCATGCAATGAATGTTGTTACTTTTATTTATAGCTCGCTCTTCTAGTTTTATTTTGTATTTCGACGCATGGTTAGGATGTTAAGTTCTACTCAGGTGAAGGTCTGCAACCTCAGTTCTTGTTTGGTTTAAGGGTTGCGCTCCCGATCCAGAGTAGTTCTTATGCCCTCTTGCCGCTCGTCGCTTTACTTTCTTTTTTAAGCATTTTGTTATCAGTTCTTACAGTTATATTTTGAGACAAGCACATTGGTACCGTATAAATTCCGATCTGGATTTATTTTTATCTGTCTCTTTTCTGCTAATGTTGTGATATGTCTTGTCTATCACCTTGAGCTCGTTACTGATACTTGTTGCTTGGGGTTCTGATCCCACTAGTTTTGTATGGCCAGATTATCCCGAGGAGAACCATGATCCATCGTACATCTAGCAAATGGCTCACACTCGTAGGACAGCGACCGAAGCTCGCGAGTGAGTTTTCTTCCTTCATCCCTCGTCTTGATTACTTTATTTTTGTGGTGTTTAGCAAAGGTCAGTGTTAGCTCCTTATATTTTTGAGACTACGGTCAACAAGATGTATATATTAGACCATGGCTGATATATTTGATCATGTATTATTATACTCTGCTAGTGCATTATTTTGTATTCATTAGATTCATGATCATATGTGACATATAATTTGGGATGCCCTTTTACTTTCATATATGATATATTCTAGTACTTGTGTTGATGGATTGAGATACTAGGATTTGTCGACCTTAGGACTGACATCATAACTTGCTAGAGTCTGCCCATCTCTCTTCTAGACAACCTTAACACATTGCGGCTTACTTCGATATTCTGCAAGGTGCGGTTGGCCATGTCAGTCCTCATATTTACCCAGTATTCTAAGAGTGGGGCATGACAATTACATAAAAGGCGATGGTTGAGTGTTGAAGATGGGCAACAGAGATGTGTCGAAAGCTGTTGCTATTAGAGATATGCATTTGAGGACGAAGACGGGTGTAGTTCTTGTTCTCAGAGATGTTCGTCATTGTAGCGCCCCGCTCCGCGTAGGCGCTATGTACAAGTGATATCGCCTTGCTTGCTCGAACAGAAGTCTTTTCGGAGAGTTCCCGACCGATTAATCAATGTGAGTGGGCAGAACTGCATTCTCTGATTCTTGCACGACTTAATAATAAATCTGAGTTTTTGAATGCTTGTTGCTTAAGAAGATTATTTCATAAGAAGAAAGATAGAACTGACTCAGCATGCTAATAAGAGAACTCACATAGCTTGTCATTGAAATAAATCTGTTTGCTTGCTTGCCTAACTAGAGAACTGGAAATGCTTGTCTAATATAAGATAGAACCATTGCTATGCAAATGAGATATGTGAGTTATTGTATGCTTAGTCACACGGACACCGCTATTGAATGAACTCTGCCATGCTAATAACAAAGAGTAAAAGATTGCTTGCACTTATTCTTGATATCGTATGCTAGACTGGAATACTTGAATGCTTGTCCCAAGAGGTAGAATTGCATGCTAGAGTTATAAGAATTGTTCTTGCTTGTTACTTGTTTAATGAGTTAGCTTTGCTTGAACATGCTTCATTGATTGCTTGTCAAGAGATAGAACTTGGTGAATGGCGTGAGATTGTGAATCTAGACTAATAGTCCACCCTGAGACTTAAAAACCTTACTTACGAGGGGGGTGTGGCTATTAGGCAAGTGTATTGAGAGAGCTTCGGCTATATGGACTTGATAGATGTGTTTGCTTGCTTGTTCTGGAGTATGTGCATTATCTGGTATTGATAGGAGCTTGCATTCTCACATTTGGTCAGGACAACTTGTGCACAAGGTCATCTCTCGGGCGTTCCTGGGGCACTGGGATCGTTCGGCCTAGGAGATATCTAGATACCCTGAGGCTTAACACACCTTACTTAAGGGGGGGTAGACCCGTCTATTAATGAGATGGTCTTGTATGTCCCAACTGCTAATCCCGTTGAGGGGACCATCATATAGTTAGGGCGCATGCTAGGCTAGCCTTCTTGCATACCTAACTGTTTGAGACAGGGACGAACAGAAAACTAGAGAACTGTATACATTATATTATGCAATTGTTGCTAACTTGTGTGTCTGCTGCAGGATAGTCGTTCGGCCGTGGGTAAGAAATAAAATGAGTTTATGTATAGCCTGCTTGTTCATTTAGTCTGCACCATGAGTTATCTGATAGTGTTTCATGCATTCGCATCGGTTGGACAATGGCTATTAGTGCAGAGCTGAACCTTGGTCACAGCTGCTAATAGTACCAGTATGTGAGTCATTGGATAGCTGGATTACCGCTGCCAATCCTGAGTTTCTCGGGGACCGAAATCATATAGATGTGTTGCCTTAATTGCTTGAGTGAATGATAGTCCACTTGATATGCTTGCTTTGATTTGAAGTGATCAGTATGCTAGATAAACTTTGCCCCAAAAGAGATGGATTGTGATGCATAATACATGTTGTGCACTGCACGATGAGAACACTGTCCCTTATAGTTGCTTGAATGCTTGAGTATCGATTATGCAAAACTGGTTTTCAACTTGTGTTTTCAAAAGATGTAATCTGACTATAGTTCTGAGCTGCATGTAATGAACTTAGGTAAAAGTAGCAAGATCACTAGTAATGCAATATTTTGCCACATGATTATTTAGTGTGGGTTTCAGGGGGTGTAGCTTCTGTTCAGTTGTTTTATCTCACCAGTACTTGTATAAAGTGCTGACCCACCAACAGTCTGCTTGTTCTCAGGCGCCTGATCGTCCGAGGAAGCGATAGCCGTGCCTCATCCCAAGGAACCAGAAATCTGGAGTGGATGCCTTGAGCCGTATCGAGACTGCTTTGAGTTGCTTTTGTATAGAGGGACATAATGTATGGAACGGTGTCATTGTAATCGAGAGAAAGAATGTTTGAGCGAATTGTAACCTCGGCCAAGCGCCGCTTGTAACACTTGTGAATATCAATAAAATAGCCTATTTTCTTATGACATTGTGTTCTTTACTTTTCTGCAAATGTTATGTGCCGCTGCTTTAGTATTGAATAGCTTACTTGCCCTTGTATCAAAGCTTTGGCCTTGTGCAAGCGCATTTTAGGCTTGCACGGCATCACGCCCTTGCGAGGACGATCGGTTCTGTAGGGACCCAAGCGAGGACGAACGGCCCTGCGGGACCGGGGCGTGACAGTCATGTTCCTGATATCCGTTTCAACCTGGTATCGGTTGAAAGGTTTGATGACGAGGGTTTCTTCAATCTCTTCGGGAATAATCAGTGGAAGCTTTCCGGAGGTTCGATGGTGATTTCCAGAGAAAGTAAGAAGTCGGGACACTATTATATGGAAGGGTATGCACATGGGACACATAAGGTGAACGCGATTGCTGATGAGTCTACCGAGTTGTGGTACATGCAGCTCACCCATATCAGCGATAAGGGGATGAGCTACTTGGTGAACAGGAAGGTGATTCTGGGGCTAAAGTCTACAAAATTAGAGATATGCACGCACTATTTGGCGGGGAAGCAAAATAGGATATCTTTCCAAAGTCTCCCAAATTTGAGAAAGCCGACGTTGCTCAAGTTGATTCACTCGAATGTCTGCGGTCCTATGAAGATATATTCTATTGGTGGTGCTTCTTACTTTGTAATTTTTATTGATGATTATTCCAGGAAGGTTTGGATATATGACTTAAAGACCAAGGATCAGGTGCTACCCACTTTCAAAGAGTTTCAGGCCTCTATTGAAAGGGAGACGGACAAGAAGTTTCTATGTGTTTGATCCGACAACGGCGACGAGTACATTGGACCCTTTGATGCTTATTGCAGAGAGCATGGGATACGACACCAGAAGAGTCTGCCCAAGATACCTTATTTCAATGGTGTAGCGGAGCGCATGAATATGACGCTGATGGAGAATGTGCAGTACAAACTTGCAGGGCAAGCAGTTGCTTATGTTATTAATTTATCTCCTAGTGCTCCTTTGTAGGGTGATGTGCCTGACAAAGTATGGTATGGCAAAGAGCCGTCATACAATCACCTGCGAGTGTTTGGTTGCAAAGCCTTCGTGCATGTACCGAAGGACGAGAGATCCAAACTTGAGCCGAAGATGAGGCGGTGCATCTTTGTCGGCTACGGTCGGGATGAGTTTGGTTATAGACTCTACGACCCAGTGGGAAGAAAGCTCTATAAAAGTAGGGACGTGGTTTTTTTTCCTCAACGAGAAGACTTGTTTGAAGAAAATGATTTCAGACTTGGCCCTTCAGGAGTCCAAACTTAGACTTTTAAAGGCACGCTCGGAGTATCGCTCGACAGAGGCGAATCGTCACTAAGGTGGATGGCTACGATGAACTTGTCTTTGCTTAGCCTGCACACTTACAAATATGGACAATACATGGTAGTCGCTAGGTGAATCACCCATGCATGCTAATAAAGAATACAATGCACCTAGCTAAGGGAATAATCTTATCTTGTATTGCTTGTGTTAAAACATGAAAATAAAACTTGGCTTATAGTTGGACCCTCGCTTGCTACCTTAGCTTCATGCAAGTATACTCTGTTAATGCTTCAAGTAGATCATTATATACTCTTCATTATGCACTACTTCACATGTTTATATTTTTTGCCTTATGGATTATGTCGTCCAATATGCCCCTGTACGGTTTTACTCCTCGTACTACCCCTTAGACCGTGCTAACGTAAAGGCTTATGTTCTAAGGTAGACTATACATTATGATTTCTTATGCTTATGTTTCTAACAAATACAATGCTTGCCTGATTATATTCTAACTTGTACTCGTTTGCCTTGTTTCAATACTTGTTACATAATTTTATGTAGCGACCCTGTAACACTATCCATATCGTGCATGCATCTAGTTAGCCAGAAGACTATCAAATAATCTTTCTGTGCAATATGAACCTGCAAGTATTCGGGACCGTTAGGTCGCCAAGGCAGTTCTCGAACTAGGAGAATTCATCAAGTCAAGTTGAACTCTGAACGAGAATCATGTCAAGTAAAGCAAGAATCACAGCTCGTGGAGCAATACTCGTTCAGAACAAGAATCAAGAATTATCATGTCATGTTATGAATCTGGAAGACCCAAGAATTATATGTTACGGACAACTTGTTGAACAAGAAAGATTTTTGAATCTCTTTCCACGGATGGAGTCCGGGGCACCGGGGCCGATCCGATCCAGATAGAACTCATGCAGCAGCCTTTTTATGTGCGAGCATGATGTCGTCTTCGCTCATGTCGCGCCATTCTTGCTCTAAGGCTGATAGTCTCACGTGCTGGACGGGATGGTTTATAGCGCCTCATGTTCTTTCATTGCATATCATCCTCGTTCAAAACTATAACTCGTCCTTTATGGGTATGCCAGCGACTTATGTTCATATAGATAAGTCATCCTCGCTTAGCGGCAATCTGCGTGCGAGTTATTGCATCGTACCTAGTAACCTGGAATACTTGAACGGAGATGAGTATTAGACAGTTATCATATTTAAATACTTGAACAATCTTCTGCAACAATTTTGGATAATCCGTGTAACTCGTGCACCTGATTCAGAACACGTGCGTGACACTCGTGTTTCCTTATGCAAATTTTTTTGGATTTCATATATATATATATATATATATTTTTGTGCTTGGTTTAACTTGATTTTATGATTGGACATGGAAGGACGAATGGTAAGTTTCGTCGTATTTCTTTTATATCGTACGGCGCACTGCAACACGAGTTAGGCTTCACATTATGCCATGAAACTGATCATAAGGCAAGACTAGAAAGACAAGTTAATAGATGGTGCACGAAACCTATATAACGTGTTTGAATTTGTCGAGAGGACGAGAAGCCTCCCCACCAGTGCATTCATGTAGTGATAACTTACCAGAATTTTTGCAGGGTGCGGGATAACCTCGTTCAATGCGGACACTCCTTCATGCGAGCTAAAGCATGGAGTTTGCTCTGAAGCCTTGGAGTATAGCGTCCGGAGCTGAAGCACATATACAGGACATAATATTGGAACATCGCCTATGTATCATTCCACAATAGTAGCCACTTGGCACGCTTTTATTATTTCGAGAGAGAGGACTTGAGTGACTTGTAATCTCGGCCTAGCACCGCTTGCAATACTGATTCAATATCAATAAAGTACTTGTTTTACATCTATACTTATGTTTATTTCAATGCTTCTGCTATGACGACTCTGTAAACTTGTTACCAATCACATGTTCATTTCTTATTTCGCTGCATTCGGACTATCTGTGCAACTCTGTGCCTTAGTCATTTTACCGCCTATTCGGATATAAACTCCCTCACCCAAAATATGTATTTTGTGTGTATTTTATATTATTATATTTATTATAGATTATTTTAAATATTAAATTTCTTTAGAGTATTCTCTTAGTTAATTAGAAAATAAATTTTTTGATATATTTACTTATATAAATATTTATTTAGAATTATTTTTAGGCTATTTTAGATTTTTGAAGATTTTTCTAGAATTTTTGGGTAATTAAAACATAGAAAACGTAAATTTCTAGAACTTCCATGATTAACTATGAGACCATACTTGCATGTTGTTCCTACCAAATATTTAATTTAGGTTAAAATATTTAATTATATTTTTTGTAATTTATTTAGAATTTTAAGAAATTTATTTAGATTTTTGAAATTATTTAGGATTTATTTGGTTATATATAGTATTAATATTAGATAGATGCTAATTTGGTGTTAATAGATATTAATAAGATTATATATAAATTATTTTATTATCTTTAATTCTATTTAAGATTATAAATTATTGAGATAAATTTAAACTATATTTTAAACTAATTCAAATCATAAGTCTACTAGGAAAGCAACTTCATGCATATCATATCCTTATTTAAACTGATCCTAATCATATCCAAATTAGCCAATCCTAGTCGTATTCAATTAAATAGTCTCCACCATTATAAATACCTAATAGAATTATAAAATAAACTCATCTTTCATATTTTTCTTCCCCAAACTCCTCTCTTTTTCGTCCAAAAACAGTCGAAATTCGTCATAAATTCATAAGTATAGAGCAAAAGGTCCATAGGAGGATACGCATTTTCCATGGGTGGAGCTGCTATATCATAAAAGTCGAAGAAGCGGACTATGCTCTCTCATTCCTCGATAAATCTGAGTTTTATACACTGACTGCTGCAGCGGATGAAGCAGAGTGGTTTCGGAGCATGTTTGCTTCTGGTTTGGCTGGACGTTTCCCTTTGTAAGAAGTCTGGACAGCTTTATTCTTTCTATGGAAACAGTTGGTGGCCATATGGTTTGTTTTACCACACACAAAACAAAATCTCTTCTGTTCCTGAGTCTGATCGAAGTTTCTTGGTTTATGGTGATGATGGTTTTGGTGTTGAGGCTGAAGGTTCTGCTTCTTCTTGAAGATGTTCCTTTGGGGGTTTGTGATGATGATGAGGCTTGGGTTTGCCTTGAGATTATACTAGGTTTACCTTAGCTTTAGACTCAGACTTAGGGTTAGACCTTAGCCTAATTTGTTCTTTTGTTCTAATTTTCTTTAGGACTTGAGCAAAGGTAAGGTCACATTGAGTATGAATAAGGTCTTTCTTGACATCAGACCAAGAGGGAGGAAGCTTGTCTATTAAGCAGGCTATTTTATACTCAGTAGAGAAGAAAGTGCCTTTGGCTTAAATATGCCTAAGGTAATGTATTTAGTCATTCATAGGTTTATTACTACCATAAAGTATCTGTTGAATGAGGAGGAATTGAATCTTTCAATTCCAGCATCATCACAACTATATTCATCTTCCAGGGAATCCCAAAGTTCTTTAGCACTTTTGTATTCAAAGAATATGTCGTATAGTGATTCAGATAAACCGCTTAGGATTCTATAGAAGCAATGGTAGTCTATTTCCTTAGGGGTCTTGGGTCTAGTGGAGCCAGAGGACTTGGATACACCTATGTCAGACTCAGTGTCATCAGAGTATTTTGTGATTGGTGTGGAACCATCAATGGCTGAGATCAATCCTAAGGTAGTGAGCCAAAATTTTATCTGACTTTGCCATCTCTTAAAGTAGGTCCCGTTGAACTTTGTAGGTTTAGCAGTAAAAGTCTCATCCTTACCAGTCATGGTTGCTAATGAGAAAAGTCTGAAACTGAAAGATATGTAATTACTCAATAATAATGTCCAATGATTTAGAATAATAGTTCAAGTGATTTTGCTAATCAATCTTAAAATCTTTAGTCTATCAAGTGTAGATTAACTTGGGTTAGCTGTAGGGGCCGGTTCCCAGCTAGCGATGGTCCGAAGACACTTAAATACCGTGTCGCTTAGGGCTATTTACATCCGGTTGACAGAAGGACCCTTTCGGCTTGTTCCCAAATTTATCTCTACTTTTAGAATTCAGACTCAAAGAGATTTGCAATTATACTAAACTATTATTTGTTCAATACTGGAGACGCAGTGAGATTGTCTTGAGGTCGTTACAAATAAACAATATTGTAGTTAACAATATGTAAATGTAGAGCTAATAATAACAATGAATATCAATGATGGTAAATATATTAAGCAAGATTTTATGTGCTACAAATACTAAATTACAGTAGCTAAATTGAATCATAGATTATATGTGCTGGCAAATATTTTGTTAATAGTCCTTGGTAACAATAATTTTCTAATACCAATTCTTAATTAATATATGATTTAAAACAATTAAAACTTATGGTGACAGTAGGTTTTATACTAAGTTGAACACCGAATATAAAATACGAACAAGTGTGCTGACCCTATATGTACGTAATATTGTTAATAGATATGCTACACACTAATGTTAGACTAGCTAAAAACAAGTTTATTTGTTCCAACAATCGATTCGGATGTATGATCCAGCAATTGAAAGTTAATGTATATATAAAAGAACTTTGATAGCAAATATTCTACTCACAAATATTTTGCTAACAAATTAAGATACAGAACTAACTAATATTTTACTACTTCACAGTATATAAAAAATAGCGGGTTATTTAATATAAATTTGCTACAGAATATTTTAACACAATTTCGTAACAAAATATTAAGTAAAAAAAATTTACTGTGTTAATCAGTAGCAACGTTGAATGTAAATTATTCCTACAACACATTTAACATCATGCTACAAACTATTTTGTAATATGTCGGGGTCAACTCTTAGATTGTTGTTAATATATATATATATATATATATATATATATATATATATATATATATATATATATTATTTTTCAAAAATTTGATAAGAGAAGAAAGGAGAGAAAAAAAATGCTACCGGCCTCCGGGGAAGTCGTGCACGAAGCACTACCCTAAGAGTTGATCCGAGGTATATGTGCAGACGTTTCTCGGAAGCTCCTAGTGGTAAAACCCCCTGACTACCGGGTTCTCTCCGTTGCTCACAACTCGGAGAGAGAGACCGAACTTAGCTCTGCCCAAAGCAAGAATTTAGATAACATAATATGGTACGAGAGAAAAATGAGAGAGAGAGAGAGAGAGAGAGAGAGAGATTTCACGTAGAAAAAATTTCTGTAGGAAGGCATTGAGATGAGAACCTCAACAAATATATAGGGAGAGAACCAAGCCTTCACTACAGACAACAGAGTAAATGCTATTAATCTAGGCGTTTAATGAGTAACGAAGAAAAAAATTTGTAGAGCTGTCACATGTTTAAAAGGTGAAAAATAAACCTGTCCAACGTTCAAAATTTGAATAAGTCAAACCGGTTCAAAAAATAAAGGGGAGCAAAAAAAAAATTGGATCTCAGCCCGAACCCGAAGAGTAAATTGGATCGGCATTCGGCGCCTGCAGGTGTGGGCACGTACGTGCGCCGCGCCGAACCGAGCCGGGCCGGGCCGGGCCAGGCGCGCACGTGTGGCCGAAGGAGTTTTCCACACAACAACTTTAAGAGAGCAATGAAGAAGAACTAATATATACATACAAGAAAAAAGTGGTCCAACACGATGTGAGACTAAAGAAAAAAAAAAGAAGTTGAGCTTTTGCTCACATACAAAGCATAGAACTCACCCTTGATTTGGGAATGGACAGCCAACATTTTTTACTTAATAGTCTTATATGCATTGTTTTGTTGTTGTCGTCCAATAAGTTTGACTAGGATGTGACCCTGTTCAAACATTTTTTTTATTCATTACTTATATTGTTGTCTTATCTACTGCCTTATGATGTTTTTTTCTCTTGCATTTGAAGAACTACCCACGAGCAAGATAACAAAATCCAAGATTTGCTTATGTTTTCATTATGATAGATCTTAGGTTTGATGATTATGCATCTTCACTGTTGTTGGAGTTGAGATATCATGACAGGTACATATATTATTATGTGAGATATTTAGATAGTATTGTTGATCTAGACAACGTTTTACGGCCGATAATGCGACGTAGACTGGACGTTGCTCACGCACTCGTGCCCTCACATCCGAGTGCGGGTCGTGACAAGTGCTGACAATATAAAGATAAGGAACAAATCACTGAGGCATTGTGTTGACAGGTCCACTAACCCGCAATCCCATATGGGCCTACATTAGCGGGCTCGGTTCTGTCCAATCGGGGCGAGTCCGGGCTTTGGACTGCATAAAATAAAAATATTTGTAGTACGGGCTACAACGGGCTAGTTTTGAATACACCCACGAATAGAAGTAGGTCTAGACGAACATGGTTCGAAGTTAGAAAAAAAAAAGAATATGAATCTTTTTTAAAGTTACAAACAAAAGACATAATCCTTAGCAAAGCATGAGAATTCAAACAGTCGACCCCAAAATTAAATTTTTTTGATGAAGTATTTTTTTTTTTGTTCATTCAAATCACTACTCTTATAATGAGGCTTGAAAACAGCTCAATATTGAGCTATCTAAGTCGTTTGTAAATACTCCACTAACCTTTTTTTTTTTTAAAACTAATTATTTAACAACCTAATATGTACATCTAAATAATTCTAACTCAAGTGGTTAAGGTGGGAGGTATTTTTTTTGTTGTTTAAGTTCGATTCCTAGGAACGATGGTATTTATAATAATTTCGTACCGGCATTACGCTCCGCGCTTTATGAACACTGTATTGTGTGCATTTGGGTCCACTGTCCTCCAACTTTCACCGTTTATAAATTGAAAGAATAATACGTTCGCGTGGTTCAATCCACTGATCTTCTGCCACCCAGTTAAGATCTTCTGCCAATCCACTGATCCACTGATCTTCTGCCACCCAGTTAAGATCTTATACATTTTCTTATACATTTTCTTGATAACTATAAGGGTCATTCGAGTTTGATATCTTCACTGTAGTTATTAGTGGATTCACATTTGATATGAATATTTGTTATTGGGCTATTAAACACAATAATCGACATCAAATAATAATCTACCGTGTCTTCACGCTTAGAACTTTAAATTTCACCTAAGCATCCGACGTACAAATGTATTTACAATCCACCAGAAGGACGTGCCATTGAAAGTTCTCAAATATGTATGATTGATAGGAATACCAAATAGTTTTCTTCTTGACACAAAATTGGGCTACAACTACAAATATGACATTAAGAGTACTGAAAGATGAGATCTCAGAATTCAGTATATGGTCCTTGTAACAATAGAACAGCTAGTACTTTATTTGCATGTTTTGGGAACTCGCGTATGAAATCTGAATTTTAGTATTACCACTAAGATGAGTAATACAAAATAGTTACTTTGAAGAAAATGTACACAAGAACGACAGGTACAATAAGAAGTCTCATAAGCCAACCATCGCATGACAAGGGCAATGCTATGTCTACAATCAAATGCTTACAACTTTTTTACAACCTGGAGGAGGAGGGAGAGATGGGGTCCGATGGCTGTCCGGTTGGCTGCCACGTGACAGGGTAGCAGTCGTTCGTTGGGCCGGATGTGGCCCACGTAGCAGGGGTAGGAGTAGTGAGGGTTGTAAGTATTTGGTAGTAAATTTAGCATTATTAGTCTAGTACAACTATATGGTGGACAAATAAAGATGGATAGACTTTGACAGTTTAAAGTAAAGAAAAATGGAAGTTTTTGGATCCCTAACCCTGATAACAATAACAAAAAGAATGAGATATATTGGTGATGGTACCGAGCCAACCGGTAAAATCTTAGTCCTTGTGGTCGTCCCCGTCTTTTGATCTTCTTCTTCATTAAAATCTGATGCTGATGCTGATAAGGGATGGAGAGAACATTGTCCAGCCTAATAATCTCATACGGAACTTCCTTATTAATCATATCTTCTACTAATCTTCTATTAATATAATGCGACTTAGAAGTGTGAAGCCGTCTAAGTCATATGTATATCATCAACCAATTAATTTAAAAACTAAAAATAATTTTAATGTAATTGTTTTCTCAACTATTTGAAAAAAAAAATAAAAAACTAAAATCCTCCTATCTATCTCAACATATGTAAATCCTAAAATATTTTAAAATTTAAATTATATTTAAACTAACTAAATGGTATTATCTAACCAAACACATATCCAAAATTTTAAAAACATATTTATAATAAATCATAACTAAAATATATTCAAATTATATTTAAAATATTTTAACATAATTTAAATTTCTATATTTCAATAATAGCATAGATTTTTTTTGCCTTTTTTTTATTTTATGTGCAACGCAAGTATATGTAAGAGAGAAAATAAAATATATGATTTACAAGGTGCACTTCAAAAACAAACAAAACAAACAAGCAGTTAAGGTCCAAAAATATAAGTACAAACATACAAGGTGGTTATAATGAAAATTCGAGGTCCTCAGTTCAAGCGTCCCTCTTGGGAAAGTCCTCGGCTGTAGAGAGGAAACTCAAAAAGGAAAGTCATCTTGAACCATGTAGGTAAATTGGCATAAACAGACAGCGGCAATGGAACAAGTGGGCTGACAGCAAGAGAACAAGGAAATTGAAGGTTTTTAGCATACCTCCACATAATAGTTTCAAAATAATAATAGCAGGTTAAAATTGGTGCTGACCTTGCTGTTAATCTATACATTCGGTAGTCCTCGTCACTGTTGTATCGCTTGTTTGCTGATTCCTGGGAAGATTCAGAATTGTTGCTTATCAGATTCATGGAGGGAATAAGTAATGTCAAGAAAACAAGATAATTCAGGGTTCTGTTTCATAATAAAATCCAAATTGAAGGCATGCCTATTTATAGACTCTGCAACCTGACTGGCCTTAATTTCTAGAATTATACTCTCTTCCAACAGCAATAAATAGGAGCTGCCATCTTTTCAATTGCAAGGAAATAGAACCAGGTTTCGAATAAATAAGTAAAAGATGGGAGCCAAACCTCAAGAAGTGGGATGCCGCTAACAAAAAGAAGCAGCAGGGTCAAGACTATAGGTCCCAGTACGACCAGCCATTCTGCGCCTCTCAGAACAGGAGTAGCTGCCACAAATATTCCCCACCAGAGAAGGATCTATATGCAGCATGGAATTAAAGGGTTTGAGATTATTCATCTCATATCCAAATATTAGAACAAGAACACAATTAACGATGGTTTTTGCAAAATGAAAAGGATATGCTTTCTTGACAGCACACAGGCTCGAAAATCCATTCCATTCAACTTGATTGGAAATCATGATAAGAAAGAAAATATAAGCTCAAAACATAAAAAAGGAATGAGTCACGATGAAGCATGTCTCTTTATAGAGCTTCAGCTATTAGTACACTTATAGCGTGTTTGATTTAAAGGAAAGTGAGGGAAATTAAGGAAAAGAAAATGATAAGAGAAAATAAACATGTGTTGTTTGGTTAAAGAGAGAATGAAAAGGAAGAGAAAACTGAGATAAAATATCAAGCATAAACTTTCGTTCTCATTTCCCAATTCCATTTTCTTCCTTCTCTCTCTATACCATAATTGTCATCTCCATATTCTTTAAAATGCACAAAAAATTTATTTTTCTCAGCCACACACTTTTTTTTTCCTTTAATTTTTTTCTCACAAACCAAACACAGCCTTAATGAATCAGTTTCATGTACAACAATAAAAGACAGGCAACCAACCACCAACTAAAAGAAATGCAAGGAAAGAGAATCAACAACATATACCATAAAAAAATTAGAGTATATAATTATATTGTTGAAGAGTAGATTAATTTTCTTTATTTTTATGCATTTATTGTCACGTCCCGATCTCCCGCCGGAATCGGCCGTCCCCGCTAGGCACGAATCACCGTGCCAGCGCTCCCGCGGGACGTACGTTTCCATCGGGACGCGATGCCGCGCGAGCCTGGGGTTGCGTCCGCGCAAGGCAAATACCGAAACGGCCGTTGATAACTAGTTCACAGAGTCGACATAGCGGAAACATAAAATGAACACAAGTATTGAATCCAAATCAAGTTCTTTATTGATGTGAAGTAAAGATTACAAGCGGCGCTAGGCCGAGATTACAAACCGCTCATGCTCTCTCTCTCTTACAACGAACATGCCCTTAGGCTCAGAACTAATACAAACGATCTGGATGATGATGTTCTCATACATTATGTCTCGTATATGCGAGCTCCAGGTTCGTGCGCCACGCTCCAAGACACCAAGTGCGGTCCGGCACCTCATTGCGTTAGCGATCTCCGAATCTGTACGAGTTTCCCCTGCACCCTGCATGCACACTGGTCGGGTATCAGTACATTGAATGCACTGGTGGGGAGGCCTCTCGCCCACGCCACAAAACAAACACGTTCATTAGTTATGTGCACCGACTGATTTCGTTGTCTTTCTATTCTTTTGCCTTAGGATCAGTTACATGGCAATATAAAGAAAGTAATCTCCGTGTCAGCTCAAGAGTGTCAAAATAATAAACAATTGAGTTCACCTTACCCTTTCTTACCATTCGGCCTTCCCTGTCATATGCAGCAATATAAACAATGAACTATGGAATAACAAAGAGCATCTATGAAACCCAAGTATTATGCCGTGCCTCTGCCTGACAAGACCCATTTTTACTAGAACTATATGTGATACCGTGCATCCATTCTACTTATGCAAAGTATCGTGCAAACGCACTCCTTTCCGTTTCTCCTTTTCTCAATGCGGATAGTCGCTATGCAAACATGACTTATCTATATGAAGATCACTGGCTCTGCTAGCCATATTGGACATAATCTGCGATGGACGGCCGTCTTCCCAGCTCGGTTGCTAGCCTTGCTGGGCCTCCTAGCCGTCTAACGAGTCGACGCCCATCCAGGTCAGTAGCAAGTCTTGCTGGATGTCTCGCTCTCGCCCGCTAGTCATCAGCTAGCGTATTGCCAGGACTACACTGGCACTGTCCTCCCGGGCCGACACGATTCGGATGCATCAGCAATCGTGTCGAGGACTCTCTCTACCTGGTGCGCAACCAGTTGTCCGTGACCATGCAACTACTCCCCCACTTCCAATCCTAGCCGAGGACAACTCTCGGATCAATCCTTGCCGAGGACTACACTCGGATCTTTCCTTCTTTACGCAGCTCTCTGATTAGAGACTGCCTCGGTGATCTGCATATCCCGAGTACCTTCCCTTCCTTACATCTCCTGACTCGGAACGACTACTTGATAGCAATCCTCGTCTATGCATGCAACCTGATTTTTCTCCATCCCGTGTCATGTTCCATGCGGTGCAACGCCTCAGTATAAACTCACACTACTTTATGGCATATATGAAGGAAATTCCTACATTCCAACTCAACAATCCCGACTACGCAAATAGCAAGTAAAATCTCCATGTTCTATACAATGATAAGACGAGGTTATCCCCTTAGCTATGTGCGTTCATCTCTTTTATTAGCATGCAAAGGTTATCGCCTGTAAACTAGCATGTAACATTCATTTTTATTAGTGTGCAGCTAAGTAGAGACAGGTTCACCGGGGCCACCCACCTTAGTGATGTATCGCATCGGCCGAGCGAGACTCCGGACGCGCCTCTGATAGCCTAAGTCTGACTCCAACTAAGATCCAGCATAAATTCCTTTGCATCGAACGAGCCATCTCGCTGAGCAAGGCGGTTGAATAGCTACACATGTGCCGTTTGAATCGGCCCTCCGGGTTGAGCGGAGCGGGTCGTTACATTATACACCACTCAGAATAAGTCTCGTCCTCGAGACTTCCTGAGCGCAACTCGTACTATCGCACAACTTCTAAACCAAACTCTATACACCTTGCCTAACTTCCAAGGACTGCCTTAATACCACAATCATTTATTTTCTCACCATGCGTTGCGCCAATGTTTAGCCAACTCTCATCGAACGACTCTACCGTTCAATGTTATCGAACTATACTCAACTCAATCGTTGCACTACCGACTCAAATCTACTGCACACGGCGCAGGGCTGTAATACCCAAGCACATGGTATTCTATAACTCAATGGGCACTTATAACTCATAATTGGGTGGTCTTACCCAACTTGTTATATTATCTATTATAGGAACCAAATGCATCCGAACACATTTGACAGTTTACTTGAACTCGCCTATCGAAACCCATCGTTACGCCTAATCCCAAAAGTTTGAATCACAGCTAATTTTTCCAATCTCGTTTGCATAAATCTCTCCGAGTCACCGTCCGATCACGCTAAGTAATCGCACCCAATCACCTACGTTTTCTGACTCAGTCTATATTGCGCCTTAGCACAGAGCTAAATTGCCCACCTGGGGTACGCTCTAATCCTTCGCGTCTTTTGGTTCAATCGAACTTAACTTCCTATTCGTTTTACATCGTTCCGTTCGCACGGGTGGTTAATCATTTTATCCGAATGATCCCTTTGTACAACTATTGCATTCCCAAACTCAGTCTCGCACTACGCCCTAGCGCAGAACTATCTCGGTATCACGGGGAACGATACAATCTTTCCTTTATGATAGTTTAGGTTGAGGCTAACCTATTTCAGTTGCCATATTGATCCATGCGAGTCCGAACATTTTCATTTGCAGCTGCATCCGAGTTATGCATATCGCTAAGTCTGGATCGTACCCATATTCAAGGCGTCCCCCAAATATGTGTATTTCAACCAAGCTTAGTGACAGCTAAGTCTGACAAGCTACTCGTGAAAATCTTTCGAAACGCGGATCGTTCTGCTATATGAATTGACCGAACTCTGGTTCGATTTAGTTATCGACTACTCCAATCTCACCCAATTTCAAGTTTGTATTACTAATCACGCATCGCACATCTTCCAAGCAACGATCCAACTCATCACGCCAACTTATCTTCA
Source organism: Iris macrosiphon (assembly GCA_036927795.1). Lineage (NCBI taxonomy): Eukaryota > Viridiplantae > Streptophyta > Magnoliopsida > Asparagales > Iridaceae > Iris > Iris macrosiphon. The sequence continues at coordinate 21,077,802 of JAYESA010000015.1, read as the reverse complement.
ATATCACCAATTCTAATCGTGAGAGTCTCGTCCAACAATTCTCCAATACCGTTTTATTCCTCACTGTCCCATAACCGATCCGACCAAATCAATTATTGAGTCCTATCTCGTATTGCGTTTGTTTCAACGCGAACATTGCTAGTGTATATTCCCAATTCCAAATCCTAACTCTAAGTCTCGTTGCCCCAGTTCTATCATTCTTTCCGAACGATACTCTGAAGTCAGTCACTCCAGTTTAACTCAAGGCACAGGGTCGTCTGCCTAGCCACTAGGTCAGCTCGCAAAGTCATAGGTACAGTTCAAATTTGCGACTCATCGTGCAACCGTATTGCACAACGCTCGCCCTAAACACCCTAAGGTCAAACCATTGTTCCTTTACACGGGTATTCTACCCAAGCTCGTTTCACTCAGATTTCTAAACATCGAGCACAGATCATCCTATCACACCAACACGTTCGTTCAGCCGAACCCACGATGCGCCCACGTTGCAGGTCTAACCCATCGATTCGTACACACTATCTCCTTCATCACGTTTGAAAGAATTCACCAATCCATCCTTTTCTTCGCCTGTATCACTAAGCCACAATTCCATTATAAATCATCGATGTATATCACAATTTCTAAGTCGTCCAACATAATCTACGTATCCGTTCATAAAACCATCCAACACCTCTTACTTCACGTTTCTAGACCAACTCCTCTCCAAAAATCCTTAGATTCACTTAAATTATGAAAATTGTCTTTTCGTATCGAACCACAAGTCAAAATGATCCTTCAATTATCACGTTTCGGTCTCCCGCAAGTTCAATCATCCCCGTCGGACGTGATATCACCACGCCAACGCTCCCGCGGAATGATTGTCCTAATCCGAACGTGACGCATAAGCAAGCAAGAAGTCGTACTCGCACAAGACAAGAAGGTCAATCGTTATGGTTATCATCGAACGAACAGACACCTTATCGTCGCCTTTCGTTTTATCCTAAGTTGTACATTGATCCACCACGCCATGTTCTTCTAACAACCGTTCTTACCGCCATCCAAGTTCGTCTAACCAAACCGTCCAACTTCAATATTACCATTTGATCGCTTCTTAGTCTACTCTTAGCATTCCTCAAAACTAAGTTCAAATCCCAAACCCAAATCTATCCCATTTGATACGTTCCATTCATCGAGTTCGTTTGGAATAATCACCGAACATGTTTCCTTGAGTTTGATTATCCCCACCGTACGTGAAATCACCACGCCGGCGCTCCCGCAGGATAATCATTCTCGCTGGGATAGATTTTAAATGTTATCTTTTCGAACTTGATTTCAGGATCGCTCTTCCAAACTCCAAGCCAAATCTGTTACCGCTTAACTCGATCCATCAAAATCACCATTTTACTAACTTGCATCAATCCATACTTATCTTCCAACCATTGTTATGGTCTAAAATCTTCCAAAATTTGAAATCATCGTATTCGTACTCAAACTGAACTCCATCGAGCGATATCCTACTCAATCCAAATTTTTCATGCACGCTATCATTCGTTCGCTCCATTATTTCCAATTGCACTAATTCCGATCGCATACCTGATTATTCTATCTCAACTCAAGTTTTTAATTCGCTTGTTTCAACTCAAAATCGCTCGTACGATCCTTTAAGTCTCCCGACCATGTAATCAATTTCAATTGCCCTGGATTCCTATTCGATATAAGCCTTATCCCTTATTCAACTCATTGTAACTCGTTCAACCCAAATTTTGCATGCTCCTCCAAGTTCGCTTACTTGTTAGGCATTGTTTATTTATACTAAGGCTTTACCCAATCTCGTCGCTTGCTGTTAGACCCGTTTAACTCTCCGAATCCACGACTTCGTTCGAGCATTTCTAAGCCAACCAATACACCACTCAGGGTTCGAGTCACACTCCATAAATCTATACAACTCATTATATTCACAATCTGCATAATCGAACAGGGGACTTATCGCATACACCACTCAGGAATCGAGTCATCCTAATAACTCCTGAATCGCGTTCGCATCGTTCACTCGTATTTCCAATTTGTTCCTTAGAACTCCAACACGATCCCTAATTGTCGCCTTAACGATCTTAGACTCGTATGTACCCCTATCGATAGTCCACCATACAAATACGTTGTAAATCATAACTTATCGTTATGGATAACCGTCCAACTATATCTGAAAATTCTATACACGATTCCCATTACTCGCCTTAGCGGCACTCCGATAACGTCTCTATCGATTTCCCTCCTAAGTCAAACTTTATTCTCCTCCGAACAATACCCAAATCTCGCTGCAACTTGCTAGCACCAAGGGTCTTGGTGCACGATACTCAACACAACTTGGCCAAAAGGCCCTGTGCATAGACCACTGTCTGAACGATATTCTCATCTCGCACTCTACTCGCTTGGTATCTTCATATAGACATATAACTTGCCGATTATAACACGAGCCTAATATCACAATGTCTTTCCCAGGTTAGGACAAAAGCCCACGCATCATAATCCCGTTCAAGCAATTGTATATTTCACATGCACTTTTCGAAAATATTTAGACTTATTGTATGAAACATCCATCGAAGCATCGAGAGAGAGCATCTACCACTTCTTCAAAACACAAGTTCAAAACTGAGAGAATCGAAACGAATTCCAAGGACGTAAAGCCGTGCTCTGATACCAATATGTCACGCCCCAATCTCCCGCCGGAATCGGCCGTCCCCGCTAGGCACGAATCACCGCGCCAGCGCTCCCGCGGGACGTACGTTTCCATCGGGACGCGATGCCGCGCGAGCCTGGGGTTGCGCCCGCGCAAGGCAAATACCGAAACGGCCGTTGATAACTAGTTCACAGAGTCGACATAGCGGAAACGTAAAATGAACACAAGTATTGAATCCAAATAAAGTTCTTTATTGATGTGAAGTAAAGATTACAAGCGGCGCTAGGCCGAGATTACAAACCGCTCATGCTCTCTCTCTCTTACAACGAACATGCCCTTAGGCTCAGAACTAATACAAACGATCTGGATGGTGATGTTCTCATACATTATGTCTCGTATATGCGAGCTCCAGGTTCGTGCGCCACGCTCCAAGACACCAAGTGCGGTCCGGCACCTCATTGCGTTAGCGATCTCCGAATCCGTACGAGTTTCCCCTGCACCCTGCATGCAGACTGGTTGGGTATCAGTACATTGAATGCACTGGTGGGGAGGCCTCTCGCCCACGCCATAAAACAAACGCGTTCATTAGTTATGTGCACCGACTGATTTCGTTGTCTTTCTATTCTTTTGCCTTAGGATCAGTTACATGGCAATATAAAGAAAGTAATCTCCGTGTCAGCTCAAGAGTGTCAAAATAATAAACAATTGAGTTCACCTTACCCTTTCTTACCATTCGGCCTTCCCTGTCATATGCAGCAATATAAACAATGAACTATGGAATAACAAAGAGCATCTATGAAACCCAAGTGTTATGCCGTGCCTCTGCCTGACAAGACCCATTTTTACTAGAACTATATGTGATACCGTGCATCCATTCTACTTATGCAAAGTATCGTGCAAACGCACTCCTTCCCGTTTCTCCTTTTCTCAATGCGGATAGCCGCTATGCAAACATGACTTATCTATATGAAGGTCACTGGCTCTGCTAGCCATATTGGACATAATCTGCGATGGACGGCCGTCTTCCCAGCTCGGTTGCTAGCCTTGCTGGGCCTCCTAGCCGTCTAACGAGTCGACGCCCATCCAGGTCGGTAGCAAGCATTGCTGGATGTCTCGCCCTCGCCCGCTAGTCATCAGCTAGCGTATTGCCAGGACTACACTGGCACTGTCCTCCCGGGCCGACACGATTCGGATGCCTCAGCAATCGTGTCGAGGACTCTCTCTACCTGGTGCGCAACCAGTTGTCCGTGACCATGCAACTACTCCCCCACTTCCAATCCTAGCCGAGGACAACTCTCGGATCAATCCTTGCCGAGGACCACTCGGATCTTTCCTTCTTTACACAGCTCTCTGATTAGAGACTGCCTCGGTGATCTGCATATCCCGAGTACCTTCCCTTCCTTACATCTCCTGACTCGGAACGACTACTTGATAGCCATCCTCGTCTATGCATGCAACCTGATTTTTCTCCATCCCGTGTCATGTTCCGTGCGGTGCAACGCCTCAGTATGAACTCACACTACTTTATGGCATATATGAAGGAAATTCCTACATTCCAACTCAACAATCCCGACTACGCAAATAGCAAGTAAAATCTTCATGTTCTATACAATGATAAGGCGGGGTTATCCCCTTAGCTATGTGCGTTTATCTCTTTTATTAGCATGCAAAGGTTATCGCCTATAAACTAGCATGTAACATTCATTTTTATTAGTGTGCAGCTAAGTAGAGACAGGTTCACCGGGGCCACCCACCTTAGCGATGTATCGCATCGGCCGAGCGAGACTCCGGACGCGCCTCTGATAGCCTAAGTCTGACTCCAACTAAGATCCAGCATAAATCCCTTTGCATCAAACGAGCCATCTCGCTGAGCAAGGCGGTTGAATAGCTACACCTGTGCCGTTTGAATCGGCCCTCCGGGTTGAGCGGAGCGGGTCGTTACATTTATGAGTTGATGTATTTTCAGTTTTTATTTAGGGTTAGTGATGTCATTTCATATGCTTTGTATTTCCTATAAATATTGGCCAAGAGCCCTAATAAAAATCAAATGGCATTCTATGCACAATGTAGCCTCCACTTTCAACATAATATCGTAGCCTTAAATTCTTCTCCTAAGATTTCTTCGGACATGATTGGTACTTCTTTTGCGATTCTCGAGGTTGTATCTTCAATAGCTACTTCGAGTACAGATTTTTCAAATTTTCTTCGGTATTAGGAATCCCAACTTTCTTATGGACTTCTCTGATACGCGAAGCCTCATTCTTCTACTGGTCTACTTATGGGATTTCTTCAATCTTCAGAGCACACGGTGTACTTTGGTTTGCATCCAAAATATTTCGTCTTTTCGAGCCCTGACATATTTCAGAGATTTCTTTCGGGATTTCTCGTCTTTCCGAGCCCGAACATATTTCATATATTTCTTTCGAGGTTTCTTGTTTTTTCAGAGCCATGACCTACATAAGATATTCCCTTCCAGAATTTCTCGTATTTTGGAACTGGTGTAGTGGTATTTATATCGAGATTTTTCATTTAGGAACCCCGACCTACTTTGGATGATTTCTTTCAGAATTTCTTCGATTTTTTTGAAGTCACGATGTTCTATAAATCTTTATGAGATTTCTTCAATTTCGGAGCCTTGACCTTAATAAGATGGTCTCTTCAGTTTTCTTCCGTAATTTCTTCAGTGTTGAATCCCCTACACTCCTTTTTCAAATGATCTCTAGTTTCTTACTTTCCAAACTGGAATTGCTTTCACTAAGTTGCGGGGGTATGTTGGTGCGTGTTGAAGAGTAGATTAATTTTCTTTATTTTATGCATTTATTAGATGAAGTATTTTTCATTTTTAGTTAGGGTTAGGGATGTCATTTCATTTGCTTTGTATTTCCTATAAATATTGGCCAAAGCCCTAATAAAAGTTTAATGTCATTTTATTCACAATGTAGCCTCAACTTTTAACATGTATCATCATACCTAATCGTCTAGACTCTTTATATTTTAGAATCTATATCTACATCATTTTTTAATTTCATCGTTTACTGTATAATGATTCATCCATCTTGTTTCTTGACTATCCAACATTTAAACCATAAACCTGCGTTGCTCTAATTGTTGTCTTATAGAATTTTCCATTCAATTTCAATGAAATCATGTAACCATAAAGCACTCCTACAACGATCTCCCACTTTAACCATCTTACATGCCTTAATTCTATGAACATTGTTGAAATTAGTTGATGATTTTATTGATGGTCTCATTGGCATTATATAGCCTTACAGTCATTAATACAATGATCTCAATCATTATGACAATAATCTCATAATGGAATATCCTGTGACATATTCTGGCATCCCAAATATGTCCTCAGGATATTCCCATGTGCTTATACTATACTTAAATATGACACCCAACATACCATATCAACACTCCCCCTCAAGATGGGTGAAAGATATTCACTAAGCCCATCTTGTCACATCCTCTAATCATGCTCACTGAGGCGAGTCCTTGGTTAGTCCATCTGCTACTTGATCCCTGGTTGGAACATGGCCAAGCTCCAGTAATCCACTATCCAACTTCTCTTTGATGAAGAATCTATCAATCTCGATGTGTTTGGTCCTGTCATGCTGTACTGGATTGTTGGCGATACTAATAGCTGACTGATTGTCACACCACAGCTTCATCTTGGCTCCTTGATCCAGCTTCAGCTCCACCAGCATATTCTTCAACCATAGCAGCTCTGCAACTCCCAAGGCCATAGCTCTGTACTCTGCTTCAGCTGTCGATCTGGCCACCACAGACTGCTTCTTACTCCTCCAGGAGACCAAGTTACCTCCTACAAATATGCAATATCCCGAGGTAGACCTCCTGTCATCAGCACAACTAGCCCAGTCAGAATCACAGTAGCCCTCGATGCTCACGTGATTGTTCTTCCTGAATATTAGTCCCTTCCCGGGAGAACCTTTCAAGTACCTCAGAATCTGGTACACTGCATCCATATGACCCTTCCGTGGGTCATGCATGTAGCGGCTCACCACACTTACTGCAAAACAGATATCATGACGTGTGTGGCTCAAATAGATCAACTTGCCAACCAGTCTCTGGTATCTGTCCCGATCAACTGGTTCTCCAGCCTCAGCATCAATCTTGAACCTCTGATCTATTGGTGTCGCTGCAGGTTTGCACCCCAATATCCCAGTTTCTGTGAGAAGGTCCAGTGCATACTTCCTTTGAGAGAGAACAATCCCCTCTGCTTCTCGAGCAATCTCAATCCCAAGGAAGTACCGAATAAGGCCGAGATCCTTCACCTCGAATTCCTTGCCAAGCTTTCCTTTGAGTTGGGCAATCTCCTGCTCATCATCTCCTGTGATAATCATATCGTCCACATACACCGCAAGCATGGTGATGTGGCCTCCACTCCGACGGAAGAACACAGCATGATCAGCATTGATCTGCTGATATCCCATCCCTATCATCGCCCTTCTGAATCTGTCAAACCACGCTCGAGGAGACTGCTTCAGTCCATAGAGGGACTTATTCAACCTGCAGACCTTGCCTACTGTCTGATTGGTGCCAAATCCTGGTGGTATCTCCATGTACACCTCCTCCACTAGATCTCCGTGAAGAAACGCATTCTTCACATCCAGTTGGTGTAGCTTCCATCCACCATTCGCTGCCAGAGAAATCAGAGTCCTGACAGTGCTCATCTTTGCAACTGGTGCAAAGGTCTCGTCATAGTCGATGCCGTACGTCTGACTGTATCCTTTGGCTACTAGTCGAGCTTTGTAGCGCTCAACCTGTCCATCTGGGTTCTGCTTCATGGTAAAGACCCACTTGCATCCAACTGCTCTCTTCCCCTCTGGCAGTCTCACAAGCTCCCAAGTGTGGTTCTTCTCCAGAGCTCCCAACTCCTCGTGCATTGCCGCTTTCCACTTTGGATCGTTCTTGGCAACCTGCCAATTGTTAGGTACAGTAATACTATCCAAAGATGCTATAAATGCTCCATGAGAAGAAGGGATATGGTCATAAGAAACAAACTGAGCAATATCACAACCATATCTGTTTGGAGGATTTCCTGCATTGCTGCGAGTGGTCCTCCGTACAGATAGTGGTGTGGGAGGAGTAGAAGTAGGAGGAATGATATCTTGTGAAGGAGGGGGTATCACCTGAAGGGGGGTTGGTGTCGGTGCCTCAGGAGTCGGGACGAACGCAGGCAAGGGAATTGGCACTGACACTGTCGGTACTGGTCCTGCGGTTTGCTTCTCTCTCCTGCTGTAGGTAAGTAACTCTCCCTGAGTCGTAGGCCAAACACCTTCACCTTCTTGTCCCTTCTCCGTGCCTCCATGCCAAACTTCTAAATCGGTTACCACCAAGTTCTCCATCTCCCCCTCTCGCCTAATACTGGCAGTATTAGGCGTGTTGTGTGAAGTTCCGTCCTGGTGGTAGTATGGCTCATGCTCCCGAAAGTGGACATCCATACTGACAAACTTCTTCTCTACTGGACTCCAGCACACATACCCCTTCTGGGTCGCCGAGTAGCCTACGAAGATGCATTTGACCGCTCTAGGGTCAAGTTTTCCAACTGATGGCCTGTTGTCCTTCACAAAACACACACACCCAAACACCTTCAGTGGGAGTATCCCACTATTATTGCCTTGTAATACCTCACATGGGGACTTCCATCTGAGGACCTTCGAGGGCATCATGTTGATGAGTTGAGCTGTTGTCAACACTGCATGCCCCCACAGACTCTGTGGAACATTCATGTCGATCATCATACTTCTTGCGACCTCCAGAAGGTGTCTGTTTTTCCTTTCTGCAACTCCATTTTGTGCTGGTGTGTATGCACAGGTGGTCTGATGCTGTATTCCGTGTGCTGACAAGTATTCTGCAAGTGTCCTGTTGGTATACTCCGTTCCATTGTCAGACCTCAGTACCTTCACAACTGCTTTGTACTGAGTCTGGACATGCTTATGAAAATCCCGAAAACAAGCAGGTACATCATTCTTATTTTTTATCAAATATAACCAGGTAACACGAGAGGCACACTCAATGAAAGAAACAAAGTACTTATAACCATTCATAGTTTTAGTAGCACATGGACCCCAGACATCAGAATGTACTACCTCAAAAGCAAAAGTGCTCCTATGACCCGTGCCAACATATGAGCTCCTAGTAAGTTTTTCTAACTCGCACGCATCACATACTAATTTCTCTTTATTTGTTTTTGCATAAATCTCTAGATACAACTTACTTAGAGTATCAAAGGAAGAATGTCCCATCCTCCGATGATGGAGTATCAAGGTATCCTCAGTCCTCTGCTGCAGTCCTTCCATGCCAGCCTTCTCTGTCATAGATACCAATGCTGAGTCCAGTCCTTCTCGATCTAGGTACCACGGTCCCTCATGCCAAGTGTCAGTCCCAAGTCTTCGTCCTGTCCCTTTCTCCTGGAAGGTCACCTTAGGAATATCAAAAGAAACAATGCATTTAAGTTGGAAGATTATAGAACTAATGGACAAGAGACTGACTGGAAATGATGGAGCATGTAAAACATTGGATAATCTTACTGAACCTGTACAATTAACAGTACCCTTACCGACCACTGGCTGGAAAGTGCCATCAGCTGTCTGAATGTTGTCTGCTGATGCTAGGTGAGTGTAGGAAGAAAACTCACTAGCATTCCCCGTCACATGCCGAGATGCTCCCGAGTCGATAATCCAGTCTGATGATTTAAGGGAAGAGATAGACGCAAGGGCAAGTGATTCGTCAGTACCTTCTGATGGATGGGCATACATGACAGCGTTGCCCCTAACAAAGAATGAGGTGGACGCCTCCTCTGTTCTACTCCTCATGTCTCCCAGTGCCTGGTCCTCCACAGTAAAGGTGCCATCAGCTTCTCCGTTCCCTTCTGATATCAGGAGGTTAGTCCGATAACCTCCTCGGCCGCCTCGTCTACCCCCTCGACCACGACCACGACCACGTCCTCCATTATATCCTTGTCCGCCGAACGGTCCTCGTCCACTACCTGAATCTCCCTCCCTAGGTGGTTTGGTACAAGCATACCGATGATGACCCATCTTCCCACAGTTGTAGCACTACCGGTTATGCTGTCAGGGCTCTCCCTTAGATCCTGTGTTACCTGAGCTGGTGATCGCTAGTGCTGACTTTGCTTCGAGGGGACCACCTGTCCCGGCTTGCAGCCTGATGCGTGTCTCCTCCTGGATCATGGCTGAGATAGCCTCCTCAAGGCTAGGGATCTTTGGTTGGGCTAGAAGTAGGGTCGTCCTCTGTGCGAAAGCTGCAGTCAGCCCTTTGAGGAACTTCATCGTTCTCTCCTGCAGACACACATGTCTCTCCTTATACTTAGGGTCCCCGCAGCTCGTCCGATCTGAGGAGTGATCATAATCCAACCACAGACGCTCCAACTCCGTGGCATACTCCTGCACCGTCTTCTCTCCCTGTACGGTGTCATCAATCTCCCCCTTTATCTGGAAGACCCGTAAGTTGTTCCTCACACCATCATAGGTCCTTCTCAACTTCTCCCACACATCTTTTACCATCTCAATACCGTCTACTGTGGCGGCAATAGACTGAACTAAGGAGTTGAGAAGCCAGATGTAGATCACCATATGAGTGGACTTCCACTCATCGCGTCCTGTCGAGTCCTCGTCCGGCTCTGTCGTCTCGCCCGTCAGGAACCCCTCCATATTTTTTCCTGCGAGGGTTCTTCTCACCCGCCGTGACCAACTCAGATAGGTGGCTGGTCCATCTAATTTCAGATCGATGGAGGAATGCTTCAACTCCGGCGACGTTCGTGTCGTGTTCTCACCAGCCAACATCGTCAACAACTTCATCAACGTCGCCACCTCTACAAAATCTAGCTTCTTGATGATCTCCTCCATCGATGCGTCGTCTATCCAATCATGTCACGTCCGCTCCACGACTCACGCTCGTCCTCGTCGTCCGCTCCTAGATCCGAACATGTCCCCCCTTTTTTCAGATCTAGGCATCCCTATTAGGCGATGTCTCGTACTGGTGCGGAGGAGGCGGCAGCACGCATGTCACAGCCGCCGTCGCAGCAGCAGCAGTCGCAGCAGCCGCAGCAGTAGTAGCCGCAGCAGTAGTAGTCGCAGCAGCCGCAGCGGGACGGGGCAGCAACAGCGAAGGGCGGCCTGCGAAGGGCGGAGAAGGGAAGAAGGGGGGCGTGGAAGAGTTCGGTGGAGGAGATCTAGAAAATCCTCATGTGGGTTTGTGGAAGCTTGGTGACGGCTAGGGTTTGTGGAAACTTGGCTCTGATACCATGTTGAAATTAGTTGATGATTTTATTGATGGTCTCATTGGCATTATATAGCCTTACAGTCATTAATACAATGATCTCAATCATTATGACAATAATCTCATAATGGAATATCCTGTGACATATTCTGGCATCCCAAATATGTCCTCAGGATATTCCCATGTGCTTATACTATACTTAAATATGACACCCAACATACCATATCAACAAACATCCTTCTCGATCTCCCCATCATGGTGGCTATTGATCCTAAATAGCAAAATGTCAATATTTGGCATCTCTTCGCCCAATTTTTTTGAACTCCAAACATTACAAATACTTCATTAAATCAACTTGGATGGTTTGGACATGTGCATCGTAGACCAATAGATGCTCATTTAAGGAGTGATAAGATAGTAGTTAAAGAAGCCGTTCGTACTAAGAGGTAGGCCTAAACCAACACACATTAGTTTTAAGACAGATATGGCTTTTGTTAGTGTTACAAAGGAAATGGCCCTCAAAAGAATTGAGTGGAAGAAAATGATTCAAACAGCGGACCCAAAATTTTCGGATAAAGCTTTGTTGTTGTTGTTGTTACATTTCATATACCTTGTTTTTGTTCTACTAATTTTTATACCCTTTAGATTCGTAAACTTCTCTTGAGGTCTAGACTAATCATTCTCTAGTCTCATCAAGGAACACAATATTATTAACAAATAGCATAAACCTTGAAACCATAAGCAGAATGTGCCTAGTAAGTTCATCAGTAACTAATGCAGAGAGTTAGGATACTGCTAATCCTTAAAGTAGTTCTATGGAAATTAAAAATAAAGATGTATAACCTCTATTTTTTTTCCTACTAGTCTCACATTTATCATGTGCATCCTTAATCATCTCAATATATAAATTCCCCGACCTTATCTCTCTATGGATACTTTTCGAAGTTGATGAAAAGCATATGTAATATTATTTTAGTATTTCTGGAATTTTCAATCATTGAATGTAAATATAAGGATAAATGCACTAGAAAACAAGATGCAAATAAGAGATACAGGAATGCATCATCATTTGGGGGAGAAAATACACCATAGAAGTAGTCTCCGCACCAGGTTTCTCCATAAAGAATTAAAATAAGTGTATGCAAACCAAAGACATGAAACAATAATAAAAAAAGCGAATAAATAGACAATGACTAACTGACCTCACCAAAATAATTTGGATGCCGGGAGTATTTCCAAAGTCCAACGTTGCACCACTTCGCCCTATTGGCTGCTGAGTTCTTGAACTCAAGCTTCCGCTGATCAGCAGTTGCTTCAATAGTGAAGCCCACTGACCACATTATCCACCCAATTATATCTTGTGGTTTAACTGATGGGTTCCTGTTACTAGCATTGACAACAGTAACAGGCAAACTTACACTCCACACCCAGAAAGCCTGCAATGAAAGGGTAACAAGTAAGACATCCCGATATTAACTCCTTGGTTCATTGCAAGAGCAGTAAGTGAATTTTAAATCTGATGGAACCTGGAATGACCAAAAAACTACTAATTTCCCCAGATTTTCACGCATTTCATCGAAACGACGGTCCTCACCCCACTGCAAAATTCTTAAGAAAGAGAAAAAAAAACATATTTAGAATATATTTTATCAGAAGGCATGTATTACCATATGAGCATGATGAAAGAAAAACTTTTGTAAGCTGCAAAAAAATTGTCAAGAAATACAGATAATAGACTATAGTTTATGTAGGTCCTAAGAATTGCAAAAAGACATCCTTATACAAGCAACCACTTATAATAACCCAAAAGTTTCATAGTTCTGCACCCAGCTCAATAATATCGCAACTTACATGCCCAACAAATTCACACTATATTCTACAAGCCCCAAAACCAACAGTAACCATTTATAGGACAGTTTACAACTCTGAATCCATGTTAACCATCAGTTTTGAATTAGGTCAGTACTAAACGGAGTTGTTATTGTCATTGTTATCAAGCTGACTCGCATCTGCGTCAACAGGATCACTGTTGATGGAACTCAGGCTGACAAGCATCTCCCTTATCATGATTATCCTTGATGGAACTTATGGGAAAGGGTTGCAAACAAATAGCGACCCTGTTGTTTGCAGTAACCTTGTTCCCCTCGGAGCCTTTAAGAAGTTAACAAGATTGCTTCAATTTCCATCCTGAACCAATACCTAGCAAACATTTTTCAAGCCCAAACCCATTGTCGGTCTTTATCCACCAAAAGGAATTTTGATCCCGGCGGGTTTAGCAACGTCGGATGGCTTTTCTCCAATTTCAGTAGATAATTCATTTACTACGAAAGAAAGAGAAGGAAAAAAAAAAAAGTGAACTTAAAGACATGAATTTCAAACCCAACCCCCTCCCCCCCCCCCCCCCCCCCCCCCCCCAACCCACCCACATATCATTTCTTCCGTCTCTTTCACCCTCGTGTTTGGATTTTCATTCTACATGCGATTTGTTTGTAGGTCTTTAATCTAATATGGGTTTCTGAGTCGACATTCACTTCATACTTGTTTATTTGTTTTGCATTCTGGATCCATGTTTCATTTGTTAGGAACCAAAGCATCATCCAGATATCTTCATGGATGTCACATCATTTAGATTTAGTCAAATTCATTTGTAAGTTGGGACTCATAGTTAGGTTCACTAACTAAATAGACCGAGTAAAATCATCTGTCATCATCAACTAATCAGATTCTTTTGCAGAAAGGAAAATATAAGTCAGATTGAAAAACAAAAGTAGGCAAACTGTCAGATTCATAATGATTGGCATAGCTCCTGAAATTATGCAAGTGGGTTCATGGTTAACATACCAAAATATTTTTCATAGAGAGGTTATGAGCAAGATATGAACTCAAATAAGAAGGCATAATTTTGTTGATGATGTTTAACAGGCATACCTCATTAGTAAAAATAGTCCCAAGCGAAGACCCCAAATTACCACAAATATCGTCAGAACAATCTGATAAATGGAATAGAAAGCTTAGACATATTGGAGAAGGGAGTTTAAAGTTATGCTGGAAACATATTCACGATATTAACTCTGCACAAATGTTACAGAGTCATCAGTCACTGACATGAAAATGTTGCAGAAAATGTAAGGCACAGGTACATGAGAAAGAAACTATAAAGAGGGCATAGAAAGACAACTAGGCTTTATTTACAGGAAAAAGAAGGGAATCTCACTTTAAAACAAGAAGACTCTTTAGTCGTTAAGTAAGAGATTGATTCCTTACTAATTCTTCTTATAACAAAGAGAGAGTTTCTTAATTGGTTCGGTAACCTTCACTACTAATTCTTCCTATTACAAAGAGATACTTTCTTAGGTGGTTTGGTTTGCACCTCTGATCTGATATTTTTGTATATGTGGGGAGTTTGTGAACTAAATTCTTAGACAAGAAATCACATCTAGAATAGGAAGACATTTGTTGGCTGCCGTAATTAGGCAAAAAAAAGGAGAGTAAAGATCAAGTATGATGGTGATACAAAAACCTCTCTTCTTCGAAGAAAAATTGGATGTTAAATGCCAATGAAGGATGTAAACACAGTATCCTACAAGAAACATTATTTCATATATCAATGCAAGAAACTAGGCTCCAAAATGAATAGTCTCGTGTTCTTTATACTTCTAGCATTAGTCAACCGGGATTTCTATCTTAAAGGCGATCAAATTTTGCACACACATCAATTTAAGGGTCTGATACTGCTTGAACCACATTTACAAAAAAGTTGTCCAAGGGAACTTCTTTTGCTTGGCAAAATCTACAAGAACAAATGGCTCTCCAAACTATTTGATGATAATCGTCTTTCCTATTTGAGTACTATCCACAAAAATGATCTAATATTATATTGACCTTTTCTGGTTTTAATGGTGAACAGTATTGCTTTCCAATTACCTTCATTTTGTGTATTAGAAATTAGAATTAGCTCATTGGTAAGGAAAAGTGGCATCTCCAACATATTGGGTAAAGACGAGGATTCTTAATGAAAATTTAGTTCATTTTAAGAGGGATTTTTATATAAAGATTCTAAGTAACAACGACAAGAGTTTTTATCCCAAATTTCTGGGAACGACTCTTTTTGAATCCTCCTCTTTCATTCAGCTCTATTAAGGTTCACGTCCTTTGTCCTCTGTAATGGTAACAAGATCCTTATCCTTCTTTAATACTTTGAACCATGTTAGCCTAGGACTACCTCTAGTCCTAGTGGCTCCATTAACTATTATATTATTGCTTCTCCTTACGGGTGCATCTATGGGTCTGTATTGAACATGTCCAAATCATCTAAGTCGGTTTTCTCTCATCTTATTATCTTATCCTTTAACATATTGTCACTCATCCATCTTAGCACTCTCATTTCAGCTAGACTTACTTTATAGACAGATACTAAGTTGCAAGTTTACAAATTTTCTTTTGGAAGGTGTTCACGATCAAATCGCATACAAAATCTCATTTAGACATTCCTTGAATCCCTTCTATGATCATGGTCCATTCAGGCCATTAGTTTATCTTTTACTTTCACACTGCAACAAGTATGCTCAAGAAACATTGCATTTGGAGCTTCCACTATGCTAAAGCCACGGTACTTTTAAATGAAAATAATGGCTCTGTCTCAATGTGGGAGGCCAACCTATGACAAATTACAAATCCAACAAAAAGCTTATCAGTGGATTCAAATATGAACTAGAGAGTTGATCCTTGTACACACGTGGTGCTTGGTGCAAGCTATTCATTCCTGGCCCCAGATAAGAAATTGTTTTTTCACTAAAATGTAAAGCAATATCTAGTTCATCTTAGGGTGATTAGAGAAATCATTTGTACCTGTCTGAAATGCCATGCTCCTTTTAGTGCAAGAGTCAATATTCCAAGTAAAATAAAATTTGTACTACCTGCAGGAATCATTAATAAAGCATGAAATTGAAGCAGCATAAAACAATTGTTCTGTAGCACAAAGACAAGTATGATTAACAACTAAAGTGCCAAAAGGATTTCAATTTCAGCTGCAAATAACAAAATTCTTTTTGAACAATCTGCTGCTTCAACAAGAGCAACACTGTCTGAAATATTGATGCAAGTTTTGAGTGAGACCAATATATGTCAGCCATCCTACTGTTTTGAAAATTGACCAAAATATGAGTTCTCAACCATGACCTGCAAAAAAATTGAAAATGGCAGAAACAGTGACAAAGGCCTATTCCTAACACGAACCTGATCCATAGGAACATATATTTGTGTATTCGCTGCTCATGTCTGGCCAATCTAAAATGAGTTTCTCTTATCCTCAATTGCCATGTTGTTTCTGTGAGTGGACCGGCATATTCTAGGATGCAAATTCCAAGCCTTATTGTCATGCCAAGTGGCGGCTCTAGAAGAGTGTCTCAGTGCCCCAAGGTCCCCCCTTATGCAAGACCCTAGCAAGGGTCAAGATGTACGCAATCTTACCCCCAAATACACGGAGAGGTTTTTTCCGTGACTACAACCAGCAAGTGCGAAGCAAAGAAACACGGACACTCCCAAAAAAAAAAAAACAGGTCGTGTCTCGTATCATGTTGTACACGTTTCGAACATGACATGGGCACTCCATAATACACCAAACACACCCAAAATAGGTCCAGAATCAGTGTCGTAGTGTCCGAGTCATGCCGCATCCATGTCCGCATGGCAACATAGCCGCGAAGCAGCGATAAACTAAGGTTCCAGATATACGCAGCTTCACTTACCCACCCACCCAACCTCACTATCGTATCCGTACCTGTGACCGTGTCCATATTTGTGCAACATAGGGACTACCATTTTACCTATTTGGAAACGTCCGCATCCCGTATCCGTATCGTATATGTATCCGTGCAACATAGCTTACCCCCGTACAAGGGTCTATAGCGTAATAATAGCATTTGATACAGATAATTGTAATAAAGAGGAAGCATAAGGTATGGGCATGAACCGAATCCAAACATTAAAGAAGTACTATATTTTTCAAGTAATATATATTTACCAGCGAAATCGGTGAGCTTGTCAAATTTGAGGAGAGCAGTGATGATGAAGAATAGCAGCTGATATCCTACCTAATTAAATTAACAACAACAACAACAACAACAACAATTGATGATACAAGTATAAAAAAATTTATAAAAAAAAAAAAAAACCTAAGAAGTGTCAAAGAATGAAGAGAGAGATGTACAGTGACAATGGCAGTGAGAGCTAAGAAATGGGAGTCCAGAACTGTTCCCATTTCTTCTTTCTTACTTTGTCCACTTCTGAACAACTTCTGTTAACTCTGATGAATTTGAGGATAATATTGCTTTGCTTTGCTTTGCTTTTCTTTTTTCATACTCTACTTGTTGGAGAATTGTTGGCGGTATGTTGTGGTTGGAGTTCCTACACAGAGACAGAGGTGGTCCTTCCTCTTTTGGTCTTCTTGAAGGATTTTTTTTCTGTTGTGGTGGTGGATTAAAGAGAACGAGTCTTTTGTTAATATTTTTTATTTAATTTTTAGATTTTTTTTTTCATTGACTATTATAATTTTAATTGAAGTTTCATTTTTTTTTAACTGTGTTTGTTTCATGAATAATAATTTTTAAAGTAGTTTCTTATCTATTTCATCTTCTTTCAAATAGATCCATCTTTTAAGGGAAACAAATTATAAGTTGTTTCATGCTTAAAAAATTTGATAGTCATGGAAAAAAAATCATTTAAGTTTCAACTTGCTATCAGTATTTATAATTTTATATCTTTTTAAGGATAAATTACAAGTTGATATTCTTAAATATTCAAAATGTTTAATTTGATACCATCAACTTTGATAGGTGTTAACTAAATACCCTCAACTATTAAAAAAATTTATCTTCATATCCTCCATCAGTCAACATTACGTTTACCGTTAAAAAAAATCCTACTAAAATACCAGCCCCTCTCTCCAGCCCATTACCCCCCCACCCCCCCCCCCCCTCCCCTCCCCCCTCTAAATTGTGATGTTGTCCCCTC
This sequence comes from Iris macrosiphon, assembly GCA_036927795.1. Lineage (NCBI taxonomy): Eukaryota > Viridiplantae > Streptophyta > Magnoliopsida > Asparagales > Iridaceae > Iris > Iris macrosiphon. Next base: position 21,059,867 of record JAYESA010000015.1, on the reverse strand, counting down.
GCCTCTTGTCGCACGTGCGTCCTCTTGCCATGCCCGTGCCCCCTACCACGTGATCCGTTGCTGCTGCTGCTGGCGACTGTTGTTGTTGTTGCTCACTGCTACTGCAACGTCCTCTCTCCGGTAGCCAGCGTCGGAGAGAGAGGAGGGTGGGGAGAGAGAATGGGGGTGGGAATATTTACGTCTTTTCACTTCTTTAATTAACACATGTAGGAGAAAAATAGGAGGAGAATATTAAGTTGACACATATCAAAGTTGAGGGTATCAAGTTGAATATTTTGAATAGTTAAGGGTATCAACTTATAATTACCCTTTTTTTTTTAATAATATCATATCTTTTCAATACAGAAAATCAAGAAAAATTGGAAGTAGTTAGTTGTTAGTTGTCATAATTTAAGATTGCAACCGGCATATTTATAAAATAAAATAAAAAAATTTGAAGGATATTTATTTGTATATTACTTTTGAAACTGGAGTTTGCAGGAGTTTTAGCCTCCGAGAGTCTCCAAATATTCTTGCATGTTAGTTATATATTTGTTTGCAAATTATACATATAGTTTTGAATTGGAGTTGGGATTTAATCATATTTTACCATAGAATGCTCGAAGATGATTATGTAGTTATATATTCAACACGTCTCCAAAAGCCTCTTAAGGTCCAGATTGCTATTATTTCCTTCTTCGAACTTGGTTTCAGAAGGTTGGGCAATTGTAGATGCAGTGGTTATAAGGTATATTTAGATTATCAATAATGAATGGTTATAAGGAATTCGATTTTGAGTGATTAGCAGTTTTTAAATCAGTCAAATCAATTCGTATTTGGTAATTCATTAACAAAAAATTTAAAAAAAAATTATAAAAATAAAATTATATATATGTCCATATATATAAACAAAACTCTTCCAAAGTTTCATTTATGATGTTAAAGTTTGCTTGATGCAGAATTCTTGAAGATATTTTTTTGGGTGTGTATCATACAGTGTTCAACAATGCATATATATGTTAAATTTTTTTATGTAGTCTTTTTTAGGACTATTTGATATTAACACCCCCCCCCCCCCCCCCCCCCCTCTCCTCCCTCTTAGATTAGGTATATTAATATTACCTCAATGTTAGATTAAAAGTTTATAATACCTCCATGAAAGTGTCGTTAAAAACTCTGTAACGACACTTTCAAAACTCATTAACGACACTTTCAGGTTTTTAACGACACTTTCAGGGGGTATTCTCAACTTTTAATATAACAGGAGGGTAATATCAATATACCTAATCTAAGAGGGGGTAATATCAAATAGCCTTTTTTTTTATTTGGTTGTGTTTTATATCGACAATTGCATATATATATTAACATTTTATTCTACAAGGAGAATATCAAGTAAGATATGGTGCTTGTTTGATGAAACTATGATGCAAGTAGATGCAGTCAATTTTATATTACTAGAAACAATAGTTGGTAATAGAAACACATGAAATAATAGAAACGTCTTAATGAAAGTAGAAGAGAAATATTTTAAATTTTACTAAGTAGTAGTAGTTAGGAAGAAGTCAAAGAGAAACACAGATAAGAAAGAAAATAAATAGAATAGAATATTAGTAGTTATAATTTTTTTTTAGGATATAAATAGAATAAAATAATAAAAGCTTTCAAAATTCACTAATTTGGAATGTTTATAAAGATATCCAAAATTACATTACATTATACGGATTTGTGGTTTGGGGGGAATTAAGAAGCATTGATTTGCATAAACGGTCGGATCAAAAATGTTGGTGTTGTTTCCTTTGGACTAGTAAAAATAGTCTCACATTGGCTACACCACCAAGTGGGTATCTCAATATAATACTTTGTATGAGTTGAGGTGTGCACATGGGGTGTGGTGGGGCACATGGGTTCCATGTGGGGGTATTTTCCTAGGAGGAAAAAGAATTAACTCCTCAATGAAAGCATTTATGTTTTTTTGTCATTCCTTTGGAATTTATTCCACATGAGCTAAGCCCCAAAGGGGCTTAGCGACTCGGACTCGAACTCAGACTCGGACTTGGACTCGGGCTCAAGGGCACAAAGTGGTGCTTTGTTGGCGCACTTTACACTTAGCACGTCAGTCGGCGCAGGCGTTTGTGCGCATTTGATGCGCTCTCTCATGAGCGAGCTGCATGGGCGGATCGTATGCGCGGTCGCATGCGTGGTCGCATGCGTTGCGGCTTGCGCTGCCGCATGCGTTGTTGTTGCTGCGGATATATTTGAACGGTTATATGGAGAGCATTTATGCTTTTTTTGTCATTCTCTTGGAATTTATTACATAGGAGTTAAGCCCCAAAGGGACTTAGTGACTCGGACTCGGACTCAAGGGTACAAAGTGGTATTTTGTTGGCGCACTTTGCACTTAGCACGCCAGTCGGCGCAGGCGCTTGTGCGTATTTGTTGCGCTCTCTCATGCCCGAGCTGCATGCGCGGCCGCATGGACGGGTCACATGCGTGGTCGCATGGGCTACAGCATGCGTTGTCGCATAGGCTGTCGCATGAGTTGTCGCATGAGCTGCCGCATGCGTTGTTGCTGCTGCGGATATATTTGATCGGTTATGGAGAGATATGGTATGTTATTCAGATCCGTTTTTTGTGGGATTTAAAATTAACTCATGTCTATCTTTTAAGGATTCGTAATTAATTTGTTCATATTTTTCTGTAACTGTTTGGCGGCTAGGGTTTTCACCCTCTCTCTATAAATACTCTCTTCGTGCCTCTTTGAGAACATACTTCAAAAATTAGGAGACAAAAAGAGTTGCTGTTGCCGCCGCCATTGGAGTCCAGGGAGTTCGTACGAGTCAAAAAAGAAGTGACAGCGAGCGTTCCAGAAGTTCTACGTGAACTTGCTGGTTCCTGGGAGCAGATCGTGTGGGACGAATCTTGCTTTGAGCAACGGTAATCTTTATCACCCTAGCAAGCAAAGTCTCTTATTATTATTATTATTATTATTATTATTATTATTATTATTATTATTCTTTCTCTCCTCTCTTCTGTGAGTTGTAACTATGTTCTGTCCGTTTACAACTGCGATTGCAAGAAAGAACGAGAAGATAGTTTTCTCTGATTCTTTTATTTTCTTGTTTCTAGTTGTATTCAGATCCTATATATTATCTTTTTATTGGATCGAGAGATATCAGGAAGGTAACTCTTGTGTAAAACTCCTGATCTCGACTTCAACTTTTGGTTCTACCATCGTTGATTAAGCCTCGGGACTAACAATCTCAAAGCAAGATCCGAGTAAGATGGAGAACCGGTCAAACCTTCTTGATAGTAGCTTTCACAAGATTGAGAAATTTTATGGCGAACACTACAACATTTGGAAGAGGAAGATCTCTCTGAATCTTCGTCTTGTCAAAGTTGCTTATGTGTTGCTTGATCCAGAACCTACCATCCATGAAGATGGAGAAGAACTTGAAGTTGGTGTGGCACAGGACGCACACAACAAGTGGAAAGAAGACAACAACCTCTGCATGCTATTGATCCTCAATGCAATGAAGGACTCGATGGCAGAGTCTTACAGCAAGAAAGAGAAGGCGAAGGACGTCTGGGAAGCTCTTGAGAAGCATTACAAAACTGATAAAAAGATGTCTAAAATCTATCTCGTTGAAAAGTTTTTCACTTTGCAATTTGAAGACGAGAAGGTAATGTTGCCGCAAGTCAAGGAACTTCTGAAGATGCAGCAGAAGCTGGAGGAAGAGGGCATGAAGCAGGAAGATAAGTTTATGGTGGGGGATATCATCACCAAGCTTCCTCCCGGCTGGATCAAGTTCAAGACTAACATGTACCGTAAGATGATGGAGATCCAACTCAAAGATCTTCTTCGCTGGATTCATATTAAAGATGAGACCAGGGGACAACTAAAGTTGGATTCCCTATCCAAACAGTTGGCAAAAGCCAACTTGGTGCATGCTGGTGATTCCAAGAAAAGTAGAAGGCTTCTCACAACAAGAAAAAAAAAAAGACTTCAACCATCTGAAGGTGAAGTCGGCTTCGTTCAAACCGAAGCCAAAGCCCAAGTCCGAAGTGACTTGCTTAAATTATGGAAAGAATTGCCACTACCGGAGTGAATGCAGATCCAAGCCCAAACAGACAGAGCAAGGTTAGCCTAACAAGGTTGCTATGATTGTCCAGGTTGTCACGACTGGTGTCGACTCTGACTGGTGGGTGGACACTGGTGCATCCTGCCATGTTTGCTCAAAGAATGAGTTGTTTGCCACCTACAAGCCTACTTCTGAGAAGGTTATGGCGGCGAATCAGGCACAAGCTGAAGTACTAGGGACCGGAATGGTGGTACTGAACCTGACTTCGGGGAAGTCGTTGACGCTTCAAGATATGAAGCATGTACCAATGATAGCCAAAAATCTGGTCTCAGGAAGTCTGCTCTGCAACGCAGGCTTGAGGATGGACATTAATGCTGGATAGATGGTGATGTCTTTCAAAGGAACATACTTCGAAAAAGCTTTCTGTACCGAAGGGATGTTCAAACTTTAACTTGTAACTCCTTCTACAATGATAAATACAGTCGCTTCTTCTGGTTATTCTCTTGAGTTATGGCACAATAGACTAGGGCGTAAAAGAATAAACAAGATATCTAGTCTAAGGCTTATCTCCAAATGTAGGGGTAATGAGGTTGAGAAGTGTGAGGTCTGTGACTAGACAAAGATCACCAGAAAGCCGTTCAAGTGGGTTAACCGAAGCACATATCTTCTGGAGTTTGTGCACTCAGATATATGTGACTTCAAACAGTTCTCCACAAAGACCAAGATGAAGTATTTTATTAGATTCATCGACGACTACTCGAAGTATGCGTTCGTCTATCTGCTTAATGTCAAAGGACAAAGCATTCGAGAAGTTCAAGGAGTTCAGGGCTGAAGCTGAACGTCAGATTGGGCAACAACTCAAGAAACTTAGAAGTGATCAAGACGGAGAGTATAGGTCTATTGAATTTGTATCGTTCAACAAAGAACATAGAATTGTCAATGAGACGACTGCTCCGTATTTTCCTCAATCAAATGGAGTAGCTAAGAGAAAGAATAGGACGTTGACAGAAATAATAAACTCAATGTTGTTAACTGCGGGTCTTCCAAACTGCTTCTTGGGAGAAGCTGCGTTGACGGCTATATTCATCCTGAACAGCGTGTCATATGCAACATTCGATGTCACTCCTCACGAACTCTGGTTCAAAGTCAGACCCAACTTGAATGTCATTCGAGTGTAGGGTGTCTGGCATATGTGAAGCTCCCGGCATATGTGAAGCTCCCGGACTTGACGATTCAGAAACTGGGTACGAGGACAATGAAGACCATCTTCTTGGGTTATGCTGAGAAGAGTGATGCTAGGAGGTTTGTTGAATAGAATCAAATCATATCATTGAATCTCTTGACGCAGAATTTTTTGAAGATAAATTTGTAAGGCACAAGAACATTATTATCGCGAATATTTCGGAGAATAGTGTGGGTGCACAGGAGGCTGGAGCTTCCAAAGAAGATATAGTACACGAAGAAGTTATCATTCCAGAGATAACGTTCAGACCAGAACTCGCATAATCGAGAACTAAGCGGGTGAGAAGACAAAAGAACTTCGGAAAAGATTTTGTCACCTATCATGTGAAAGCAGATCCGCTTACCTATAATGAGGCGATGAAGACCAGAGGTGTTGTCTTCTTGAGGGAGGCTATCAATGACGAGTATGACTCAATAACCTCCAACTACACTTGGGTGTTGGTCGATCTACCTGAAGGAGCAAAATCGATCGGATGCAAGTGGATCTTCAAAAGGAAGATGAAGGCCGATGGAACTATTGACAAGTTCAAGGCAAGGTCATCTGCCAAGGGATTTTCTCAGAAGAAGGGGATCGACTACTTTGACACATATGCTCTAGTAGCGTGAATGATGACCATCAGGATGTTGATTGCTTTGAGTGCAATTCACAAGCTAGTTATTCATCAGATGGATGTCAAAACAGTATTCCTGAATGAAAAATTGACCGAAGAGATTTACATAGAACAACCAGAAGGATTTGTCATCAAAGGGCTTGAAGACAAAGTCTGCAAGTTGGTAAAATTATTATACGGTCTGAAGCAAACTCCCAAGATGTGGCACGAGAAGTTTGATAAAGTTATAAGATCAAATGACTACAGGATCAGTGAAACGGACAAGTGTGTTTACACTAAGTTCACTGATGGGAGAGGAATCATCGTTTGTCTATACGTGGACGACATGCTGATCCTAGGCACGGATCTAGCGTGAGTCAATGAGACAAAGAAGTTTTTCACATCCAAGTTCAGTATGAAGGACTTGGGAAAAGCTGATGTTATCCTCGGGATAAAGATCATCCGGACGGGCACTGGAGTGGCGCTGTCACAGTCTCATTATATTAAGAAAATGCCCACACGTTATAGATATCAGGATCTTCCAGGGATCGATACTTCCGTACAGGTGTGACAAGAAGCTGAAGCCAAATCCTAGAAAAAGCGTCAGGTAGCTGGAGTATTCAAGCGTCATTGGGAGTTTGATGTATGCAACAACTGCCACAAGACCTGACATAGCTTTTGTCGTGGGGATGCTGAGTCGATTCACGAGCAACCCAGGTGTGGAGCACTAGAAGGCTATGAAGAGAGTGATGAGATATCTCAGGAGGACTCAGAAGTATGCACTGTACTACAACGGGTATCCGACAGTAGTGGAAGGCTTCAGTGATGCAAGTTGGTGTTCAGAAGTATAGAGCGAAGGTCCATAGGAGGATACGGCTTTTCTATGGGTGGAGCTGCTATATCGTGAAAGTCGAAGAAGCAGACTATGCTCTCTCATTCTTCGATAGAATCTGAGTTTTATACACTGACTGCTGCAGCGGATAAAGCAGAGTGGTTTCGGAAGCTCGTGTATGATCTTCCATTGGTTGATGCACAGATTTTGGCGGTACCGATATATTACGACAACCAGGTGACTGCAGCAGTGGCATCAAATGACCTCTTCAATGGTAAGAAGAGGGTTGTACAATTGAGGAACAGGAAAGTGAATGATCTGATAAAGACTGGAGTCATTGCCGTAATTGATGTTCGGAGTCAGGAGAACCTGGCGGACCTGTAAACTCCCTCACCCAAAATAGGTATTTTGTGTATATTTTATATTATTATATTTATTATATATGTTGAATTTATTTAGAATATGCTCTTAGTTAATTAGAAAATAAATTTCTTGATATATTTACTTATATAAATATTCATTTAGAATTATTTTAGGTTATTTTAGATTTTTGGAGATTTTTCTAGAATTTTTGGTAATTAAAACTTAGAAAACATAAATTTCTAGGACTTCTATGATTTACTATACGACCATACTTGCATGTCGTTCCTACCAAATATTTATTTTAGTTTAAAATATTTAATTATATTTTTTTGTAATTTATTTAGAATTTTAAGAAATTTATTTAGATTTTAAAATTATTTAGGATTTATTTGGATATATATAATCTTAATATTAGATAGATACTAATTTAGTGTTAATAGATATTAATAATATTTTATAAATTATTTGTATTCTCTTTAATTATATTTATGATTATAAATTATTGAGATAAATTCAAACTCTATTTTAAATTAATTCAAATCCTGAACCTACTAGGAAATCAACTTCATGCATATCCTATCCTTATTTAAATTCATCATAATCATATCCAAATTAACCAATCCTATTCATATTTAATTAAGTAGTGTTCACCATTATAAATACCTCATCCTTCATATTTTTCTTTCCCAAATTTCTCTCTTTTTCGTCCAAAAAATAGTCAAAATTCGTCATAAATTCAGCCTCATTTTCTGCTAGTTATGACGAATTAAAAAGACGATATCTCCTAGATCCGTACTCCAAACATGCTCCAATTTTTTTTGTTAGAACGATAATGAGGTTAGCTTTATGATAATATAAATTGTTTTTTTAATTATTAGTATTAAATTCTGGAAAATTCGTAGAGCACAGCATGTCCGAAAAAAGACGTATTTTGATGTTTTTGCGATTCCGGGAGAACCAGGAATCAGAATCACGAACTGTTTAAAGTTTCGGAAAGCTAATGTCGAGATCATCGACATATATTTTTCTCAAAATTTATTTCGAAGTATTTACATACTGTTAATTCTGTAGAACTTCTAGGTTAGAATTTAACCATCGGTGCACAATACAAAATTTGTATGTGCCATAATTCCCAAACGAATTTGAATTCAGACGAGCCATAAATTCCAGTATATTTTTTATGCTGAAATCTACAGGAAATCATGCATGAAAGTCGAGTTTATATTGGTTGACTTTTTGGTCAACAGATCGCCTCGATTTGCGTGCCATGAGTCTCGAGTTGATAAAATTCAGTTTCTTTGGACAAAATTTAGGAATTAACATAAAAATCAGAATAATAAGATTAAAATAGGATTTTAGAGTAATTATTCCAGAATTAAATAAATTAAAATAAATTAATGGTTATATTATTATATAGTTATATGAATATATATGTAAGTAAATGCTAATTGATAATTATGACTAAATATTCAGACTGTATGACCCTAGGACATCGTGGACTATCCCATACTTACCTTGACCATGTTGACCCTAAGAACTTATGAATTTGTCTGCCTTGCGTACACTAACGTACTGGCATAGACACCTGTCAGTTGACTGACTGATTTCGTACAGTACTTGAAGACGCGACACCCGCGTAATTCAATACGTAATTGACCGTGTTAGATGACTAGTGTTACCCCTCGTATACCCCCTGATTCCAGTGTAAATGTGGTTGAGTATGTGCTAGTGTAATGACTAATAATTCTATTATATTATATTTATGTGTACATAGGATATTGGATTGTTCTGCGCGATTTCTGGAGCAGGTTATTGGTACATTGCAGCTTCCTTGCCAGGCAAGTATACCTTGCCATTGTACTGTTATTTATATTCCATATGTTGCATGCATCTTTATTTTATGTCTTTAGTTCATATATTTTAACTGTTATATAAAATGCGCGCGACGGTGACGTCGCGATATATTTTTATTTATGTATTGCATTGACCTTGTTCATGAGACTACCCCATTATCATGTAGCACCATTAGGTTCATTGGCCGTGACACAGTGGTTACACGAGTGTGAGTCTCATATAGATCACGGACTGTGTGACAGGTCTGGCCTCCTGTACGTATGGACCGTGTGTTAGGAATAGCTGCTGTTAGAAACATTGCATGCTAGTAGACTTGGCAGTTATTAGAGGTGTTATTGTGTCATGGATGTGACATGCTTAGAGCATGGGGTGGGGAGAACAACAAGTACCGCATTTGAGCTCCTTTATACTTTTTCCTGTGCACCCGGATTCTCCACTGGAGATACGGGCGGTGATGACCCATATATATATTATCTACATTGGCGAGCCTCCGCCGTTCAAAAGACGAGGTGCCTTTGGGCCCCTGGATCTTCAAAAGAGAACCATGCCAAATCCCAGTTTTCAGCCAGATAGCTCACTTGTGGGGAAAGGTGTTCTTAACTGCATTCACTTTAGACGGTTAGGCGACCCCTTTGGATATTTATTTCAGTACTTTATTGGCATGTGTTTAAGTATCTTGTTATGTCCCTCTGAGGACCTGGTCCACTGTCAGGTGTACCTGTTCTTGTGTATTTGCAGGAGAGCAGAGTTGGATGGTTATAGATGCTTCGTGGATGTCTTCTCTTCGAGCTGTGATGGATAGCTGGTATTCTTATATTGTGTTGTGGTGTTGTACTTATATTGTATTTGCTCTTATATTCGAGTTGGTAGTGGATTTGTTTCCATCCAACTATCATCCTTAGATACTTCTTATTGAGATCTAGTTTCATAGATACTGGTTATTTATTTCTATATGATTTTGGTGGATGAGATTTAGATTTTACCCTGTGACTTGTGACATATGTTTATACCACTTGTGGATTTTGTATTCATATTACAACGTACGTATGGATTTGGTTTCCATATATTGGAGTTGCCATATCCATGCGGCTGGCATGCTTACGTGTTCCTAGTCCTACGTATTTGGGACTGGGGCGTGACAGGACCCGTTCACCAAGGGTCTCAAGCGCCAGTTGGTCGAGGACACAGCAACCAAAATGGGCTTGAAGACATTCTGATATTGTGTCTATGTAATTATACCATAAAGTTTTATGCTATTAGTTCAAAGAAAAATCTACTAGGCATCTAGCTTTTAGTTCGAAGAAGGACCATTGATTGGAAGAATATCAGGAACAGTGGGTAGTCATTTGAGACATTGAGACCACAAAGAATTTTAGGTTATGAAATAAAGGATGGATTGAGGGGTTACGGATCCAGAACCACTGTTGTCTACTTCTTATTTTTTATGAAGAACGATTTTTTGTTGAAGGATGGCTTTGACGCCTTAATGAGTTCTCGGACAGAGTGAATGTCTGGTGTGCTTTACATGAAGCACATAGTTTCAGTACTACATGGAACTTATATCCCATGCTACAGTGGTGTGACACCACAGAAGTAAAAGATATAAATTATCGGCATTAAGTCATGTCACAGCGGCGTAGCACCGCACATAGGCAGGTAGCCTAATGTTGAAGAATGAAGAGTGGTAGGCAGCACTACAAAGAGGGAGTGAACCTCATGTTACAGTGGTGTAACACCACAAAGGTAAATGATGTAAATCCTCGACGAAAAGTTATGTCACAGCGGCGTAACACCGCAAGGAAGCGCAAGGCTTCGTGATAGGTAGTTTGGCACTACAAAGAGGGAGTGAACCTCATGCTATAGTGGATGACACCACATGAGGGAGTGAACCTCGGCAGAAGGCCATGTCATAGCGGCGTAGAACCGCAAAAAAGTACAATACTTCATACTAAGGACTCTTTAAGAACTCATCTATAGTGTATGAAAAAATATACATGCCGTCTCTTGAGGAAAAACTTGTAGACAACCAAAATATATACACCAAAATCAGACGTGCACAGGGCCTTCAATGTGCAACCGGAAGCACAGTTGATGTCATTGTGTGAGTGGGAAGAATTACAACTATGGTGCATAATTCAAGGCTTAGTCCATTCTTGTATCATACTGTTATTTTGATCCATGCAGGAAGATTCAAGTCGAAGCGACATATATCCTAATGCATGATGGGCAATCACTGTGAGGAACACTCAACTCATATATTGAGATATGTGGGAAATTGTTGGTGTTTTTACCTTTGGACTATGAAAGATAGTTCCACATTGGCTACACCACCAAGTAGGTATCTCAATATAATGCTTTTGCTTGTGTTGAGGTATGCACATGGGGTGTGGTGAGGCACATGGGTGCCATGTGGGGGTATTTTATTATGATGAAGAAGGATTAACTCCTAAATGAAAGCATTTATGCTTTTTGTCATTCTTTTGGAATTTATTCCATAGGAGCTAAGCCCCAAAGGGGCTTAGCGACTCGGACTCGGACTCGGACTCAGGCTCAAGGGCGCAAAGTGGCGCTTTGTTAGCGCACTTTGCACTTAGAACGTCAGCATCGGCGCAGGCGCTTGTGCGCATTTGATGCGCTCTCTCATGCGTTATCACATGCGCTGCTGCTGCGGATATATTTGAACGTTTATGGAAAAATACGGTATGTTATTCAGATCCGTTTTTTGAGGGATTTGAAATTAATACGTGCCTATCTTTTAGGGATTCGTAATTAATCTGTTCCTATCTTTTCGTAACTGCTGGGCGGCTAGGGTTTTCACCCTCTCTCTACAAATACTCTCTTCGTGTCTCTTTGAGAACTTACTTCGAAATTAGGAAACGAAGAGAGTTGTTGTTGCTGCCACCATTGGAGTCCAAGGAGTTCGTGCAAGTCCAGAAAGAGGTGACAACGAACGTTCCAGAAGTTCTACGTGAACTTGTTGGTTCCTAGGAGCAGATCGTGTGGGACAAATTTTGCTTTGAGCAACGGTGATCTTTATCACCCCAGCAAGCAAAGTCTCTTCTTCTTCTTCTTCTTCGTCCTCTCTTTTGTGAGTTGTAACTATGTTCTGTTCGTTTGCAACTGTGATTGCAAGGAAGAACGAGAAGATAGTTTTCTCTGATTTTTTTATTTTTTTGTTTCTAGTTATATTCAGATCCTATATATTATCTTCTTGTTGGATCGAGAGATATCAGGAAGGGAACTTTTGTATAAACTCCTGATCTCGACTTCAATTTCTGGTTCTACCATCGTTGATTAAGCCTCAGGACTAACAGTCCGCACCCTTGTTACCGAAAGCCAGTTCGGGTGGCACGATCACCAGTGCCAGAGGCCTTTCGTCTTGTGTGAATGTATATGTTCATGAATTCTCCAGCGTCTCTTCCGATCACCGTCCCCTTGAGGTCATCCACCATCAGGTCTCCCGTCCTCCGGTAGATGCCTCCGCCGACTTTAGTATATCTACAAATTCAATCTACTTAATTTTGCGAGAAAACATTTTCAGTGTGTGTTACTACCTAAAGTTTTTGTGACAAATATTGTCGCTTTATTATCCATTTTAAGTGAAAATATTCAAATCTGTTGCAATAACTCGTCAATGTAGTGGAGACTTCTTGAGGTGAACGCATAATTAACTTGATGCCATTAGGAAGATGAACCTCTTCGACTTGGTCTATATTTGTTAGTATTAGCCTCATGCTGAGAGACTTCGAGCCGGGTCTTGACCTGTTCGGAGACCACCCCGACAGCAAGAAAAATGACCCATGCGAGTCCGACACCGAGGCCGAACCTTCTGGAAAGTGAATAGGTTATCCAATCCATGGAGTCCAAGACCCTCTTTGTGATAGGCTGAACCTGAGGTTGCTTTGTAGTAAGAGAAGGTGACGGAGTCGTTGACTCCGGCTAGGATGACGGCAGCAGTGGTGTTGACGAGTCCGGTAGCTCAGAGAAGGAATGAAGCCATCCATGGTGATGTACAAGTTTGATGAGGAAAAGAATTATCTGCAACAATTTTACAATGGAGAGATGGTATGGGCCAATGTGAACTACAACAAGCCTATAACTAACATTATCTATCTACAAATTCATAAGATAAGTAGCTTTAGATCGAGTATCCACAAAAGGAGAAAACTGCACGACAGTGGTGAGCCTCAAGTCTCTCGCAATAGTACGATGACACCATGTTCTGTTTTGTTCTCTAATTTAGTCTTATTGGTATGTCATGATATTATTGGGTGGATGAAACCCAAGGCTCACCACTACCACACGGTGAACCCATCCCACCGAATAATTTCTCCCACAAAAGAGTGTCTTCATTTGGTAATGTTGCACCACTTTGCCTAAACACCGAATGAATATATATTTGCTAAACATCAGATTTGCGGCTAAGACTCCAGTCATGTAGCAAGGGTTGAGAGTTCTACACCATTCCAATGCTCGAGTGTGCCCTCGGGGCGTTTGCAGAACGTTGTGAACCAAACGAGGTTCAGTCATTGATCAAAGGAAATCGTCTTCCAGCAAGAAAGCTAATCATTAGTTTCCAAATGTCCAGTCTTCTGAGGTTCCCATATCCTGTCGTCCCCAAGTCTGGAATGCTGAACCCTCAGATTGGTTACTTTGCCTTCGCACAGTCAAAACCGTATCATATGTAAAAAAAAAAATATTATCAACAGAGGATCATTTGCATTTCATAACACCGAGTAATATGTAAATTTTGCATTTGAAGGATCATTTTGTGTAAACAAGACCCAAAAAAATGTAGTTTCTTTTTTCCTGTTGGAGGAGCACATTTCCCAGAAGACAACAAACAAGACATTTATAAATTGTAGAGAGAGATTGATATTCACACACCGGGTTACACATACACAGACTATATAACCTCTCAAAAAAAAGTACATTTAATTATAAAAGATATCAAGATTGGAAGCCTAAATTTACCCTGAATGACTAGAAACAACCAACAAGTTCATTAAGCAATCAGAGGAAAAGAATGAAAGCCTAAATGTACAACCTCAAGGACAAGACACGTGAACAGGCACTACTTAAACATTATAACAATATCTGGTATACAGGATGCAGGAGTTTCACTGACAACGATCATGCTGGTACACAAAAGGAAGAGCTGAGAGTTGGAGGCAGAACGCAAACCAAGTGAGGCCCGGCAGGGTTGCAGCTTATGTTAGACTCACCAACATCAGGTAAACCAAGCTGTGGTGGACGAACATAACCAGATACCAGTGGCACACATGTAACTGTGATTACTATCCTAGAACCTGTAATTTTTCTGATATTATAACCTTTTCCAAGACCATATGTAGGTAGAAAGATCATTCACATAAAGAAAAGGAAGAAACAGAACTGACCTTGGGTTGTTGATAATGATGCATGTCCACGCTTCCTCCCAGCAATCATCCAATTTTCTGGGTTAGCATCAATTTCATATAGCACCTCATCCTGTCACAGAAAGAAATGCTCAGAAACGTCAGGTTTAAAGATAAATTCTGAAAGGGTGACAATTGGTCTTTAATAGGCAATGGTTAAATTTTAAATCCACTAAAAGGATGATCATGACTTTCAGCTTTTAATAGTTTTTCCGGTCTCAATCTGGAGCATATGGATGGAATGACTCCAGTTCAGGGAGTAGAAAAATAATTTATAAGAGGATCAGTATAATGAGAGGATCATTACAATGAGAGGGTGCATGAAGGTCACAGATATAGAAATAAAAAATAAAAAAAAATTTGAGATGCTAATTAGATTTTTTTTTCTAATGTCATATAATACACTTTCAACATAATTATTTTATCACATGCAGTTGAAGCAAATAGTCGTTCCTACCTGCTAATAAGAAAGGCAATATGTAAAGAACATGAAGTATTTCAGGAAGGTGGATGATTAAGAACATGTTTGATTGTTTTAGACATGCATCAAGTGGAAAACAGAGAATAGAATAAATGGAAGGGTGAGATCTACATAATGAACTTGTCACAAGTGAGTTCACCAATCTAAAACGATAAAATGATGCAAGAGGGAAACAAAATGCAAAAGAAACAACAGATAATATGGGTATGTTTGACAATTTAAAACTTTCAGGAAATCATTTCTTTTGGTTTCCAGCAACAATGCTTCTAACTAATAATCTTCTTTGTTTGCTAGAAACTAGGAGATGGATACATAAGATGTAAAATGATTAGTCTAAAAGAAATTAGATGTATAATGACATGGCCGTTTAAGTGAGGACCTAAAAGATGGGAGACAGATGTTGGAGAGTAGATATTAACAAAAGAGAGATTATTGCTTCTACGAGTTCTCGTGACTTTCCACCTATTTGGATTCAAAGCAGAATGGGAAGGACATTCTGAATTTGAGTACTGAAGCTACAACTTTCTAACCTTCCTATCCAATAGCCAATTACATGTCATTTAGTGAAAGTAGGCATAGGTTCTTATTACGACTACAAATTTAACCATACAACTATGTGGATTATATAGCCTGTTGAAAAAAAAATAGCAAGACATCATTGGAAACCATTATGAGTCCTCTTCTAAAGAGAGTGCAATCAAATGTGACTGCATGAAATCATACTAAGAGATTATCCTATACAAGATTGGCAAAATGTAAGGGTGAGCATTATTCGGTTTTGGACCGAAAACTGAACCGAACCGAATAAGAGATTCGGTTCGGTTTGAAAAAAAATCTGTTGGTTTCGGTTTTGAAAATACTAAAATTCCTTATTCGGTTTCGGTCTAAAACCGAAAACGGAATAAGATTTATGCAATTATGTAAATACCCTAGTTCTATGCATGTTTTGAAGCCCAATTTTGGGCATAACATTGACGTGTGTGTATAAAATTATAATTTTTATTATAATTTAACCACGATCTCAACTTGGATCCGATCCATTAAACAATAGCAATAGTCTAACTGCACAAACCGAATTAACCGAATAGCTTGTTCGGTTCGGATTCGGTTTTGGCTAATTTCGGTTCGGTTTCGGTTTTGGATTCTTAGAATTTCGGTTTATTCGGTTTTGACTATTTCGGTTCGGTTTAAACCGAATAAACCAAATGCTCACCCCTAGCAAAATGTACGGATTTTGAGAGTCGACAAACTTTATAAGACTGTACAGAACGGTTGAGAAGTTATTTGAGTCCAAACCTTATACAAAGTGTAAGAAGTTAGCAGCTAAGGGGAGAGATACATAAAGACTATAACAAGAGAGAAATATTAGATAGAGAAATAATCTTAAGTGCAACACAAGCTAAGAATATCCTACTTAAAAAAGGAAGCCAAAAAGGTAAGGGAGTTCTTTATGTAAATTGTTAAATGAAGGTCATGTAGAAAAGAAAAAAATAAGCTAAAATTAGAACCAAGTCTGGGCTAAAAATAATGTTAAACTAGACAAATTAAGGTAAAGACAAAGGAACTAATAATGCTTTGAAAAAAGAGGGGAAGTAGTAGGATATTTGTATCAAGGTTCAGAAGTACTTGGGAGATTAGGGGTTGGTTCTCATGGTTGAGTAACTTATTCAATAAAATTCCTAGGTATAAATATACCCAATAAATGGGAAGGAAAAAAAAGTTAAAGAAGTTAATAAAAATACTTCAAAAGTATAACTTGTCCATAATAAAGCTTATAAGCTACAGCATGAAACTTTAAGAACCATTTAGCAAAATGGTGAAAAATGAAACGCTCATTGTGCGTGTCAATTTGATTTTTACGCCGGTGATGTAAACCCCCTAGTTGCACGGATACTTCTCAGGAGGACTGTATCCGTGTCCGTACTTGCATCCGACTCGTATTGGACATAATACCTCCTTGACACACTTATCAGATATGGCTCGCCCATGTCTATGATCCAAGAGGACCCAAAACATAATTAAAGTAATTTTAGCGTATACATGATGGTGCCAAATGTAATTGAGATATGAGAAAATAACATTTTTTGCGTTGAATCCTTTCTAGAACTTGTTTGGAAACCTACTTACTATTCAAAAGATGCTTATAAATAGATATTATCAAAATCTAATGTATAGAATATGCGTAGAAATATGTTTTTATGTGTACAAATACTTGTATCCATGCCTTACCCATATCCCAAGATTTTCTAAAATGTCATATCCCGAACCATATCATATCCTTATCCGTGTCTATGCAGCCTAATTAACCCCATAACCTATTTATTAGTAAGCTGATTGATAGAAATATGAAAGAGATATGGAAGAGACTTATGTTCCTTAGTCGACCCTATTTTGATGGAAAAAAAAAAGGCCTGGATGATGATGATGAAAGAGACTTATCAATGGTCTACCTAGACCTAGAAAGATATAAGGATAGGGTTCCTAAAGAAGAAGTGAAATTTGGAGATGGAGAGAAGAAGGAAAAAAAAGTAGGAGAAAAGAGAATATGAGAAAGGAGATTGCAAGGGCCTTCAACCCTAGGTTACATCTCATGTCTATTTATATTGATATGCAATACACCCACAATTACTTGTATACCCTCATATGATAAATAACAAAATAAAATAACTCTAACACCCTCCCTCAAGCAGGAGCATATAGATCAGACATGCCCAGCTTGCTACATAAATCAGAAAATGGACCACGAGCAAGTGGTTGGTGAGGATATCACCTAATTGATCCTCTGACTGAACATAAGGAGTGACAATCTGTTTCTTCAGCAACAAATCACGAACAAAATGACAATCCACCTCGATATGCTTTGTGCGCTCATGAAACACTGGATTACTTGCGATAAACATTGCCGATTGATTATCACAATACATCTCCATCGAAATTGGAATCATAATCACCATTTCATGAAGAAGAGACTGTACCCACATCATCTCAGAAGTTGTATGAGCCATCGCACGGTACTCGACCTCTGCACCAGAACGAGCAACATTCTGCTTCTTACTACGCCACGTGACAAGATTGCCATCCACAAACATACAATAGCCAGAATTAGACCTATCACTGCGACTGTCTGCCTTGTCCAATCAGCATCACTGAACCCAGTCACCATAAGCAACTGGGAAGGTTTGTACAACAAACCCTTTCCAGATGCACCCTTCAAGTATCGAAGAATGCGAGAGAGAGCGTCACAATGTGGTTGTCGAGGGCATGTATAAACTGACTAACTACTCCAACTACATATGTGATGTCTGGTCGAGTAACAGTAAGATATATAAGTTTGCCAACCAAACGTCTATAATATCCTACAACCTCAAATAATTCTTCCCTGTCAGCATCAAGCTTGTCATGATAATTTATAGGAGTCTCAACTGGCCGACACTCCAACATCCCAGTCTCGGATAGCAAATCTAGAACATACTTGTGTTGTGACAGATACACACCCTTCTTAGATCGAGCAACCTCGATTCCAAGAAAATATCGAAGAAGACCCAAATTCTTAGTATGAAACTGACGACTAAGGTAGGACTTCAAGTCCACAATCCCAGCATGATCACTCTCAGATATAATGATATCACCAACATAAACAATCAACACAATAATACCTGCTGAGGAAGAATGGCAAAATACTGAATGATCTGATGTAGTGCGTCGAAAGTCATACTGAATGAGAACTGAACTGAACTTGTCAAACCAAGTACGAGGTGACTGTTTCAGTCCATATAATGCTTTTTTCAATCGACATACGAGTTTTTCATTTCCTGCTACAACATATCCCGGTGGTTGATCCATATAAACCTCCTCCTGGAAGTCACCATGCAAGAAAGCATTATTTATGTCCAGCTAATATATAGGCCATTGGTGATTAACCGCCACAGAAATAAGAATCAAAATTGAATTCAACCGAGCCACTGGAGAGTCTCCATATAATCCACACAATATGTCTGAGTATACCCTTTGGCAACCAACCGTGCCTTAAGGCGCTCACAGAACCATCGGGGTGATACTTAACAGTGTACATCCATCTACAACCCACTGTCTGCTTTCCAACAGGAAGTGATATAAGCTCCCAAGTCTGATTTTGATGTAAAGCATACATCTCCTCATCCATTGCACTTTTCCAACCAGAAGATGACATAACCTGCTTGTAAGTTTTGGGAATGGAAATAGAAGACAATGAAACAACGAATGCATGAAAAGATGATGAAACACGGTGTAATGAAACATAGTTAAAAATGTGATGCTTATTCTTTGTGGTACAAAGGCGTTTTCTTTTTCTGAGAGCAATAGGAAGATCATCTGGATCTGTGGTGATGGGAGCAGAAACCTCAGGCACGGAAGATGATTGGTTGAGGGCTGAATTCTGCAGAACCACTGGCCTGTCCTTGGATCTCTGATAAACCTGTAAATGGGGAATGGAGACATTGATTCAGGAATGACCAGAAGTGGTATGGAAGATATCAAATCTGTTGTAAAAGGAATACAACGGTCTCCTGAAGGAAAGAAAGGGGTAGACTCAAAGAATGTAACATCCGCACTGACATAATATTTGCGTGATTGTGGACTGTAACAACGATAACCTTTTTGAGTATAAGGATAACCAAGAAAGACACACTTCAGAGATCTAGGAGCCAACTTATCTCGATTAGGTTCCAAATTATGAATAAAAGCGACGCACCCAAACACTCGAGGAGATAAGAAAAAATGTGCAACATCTGTATGTAATATGGTAAATGGAACTTTGTTATTTAATACATATGAAGGCATACGACTAATTAGATAACATGCAGTAAGAACGGCATCTGTCCAATACTGTTTAGGGACATGCATATTGAACATGAGAGTTCGATCCATATATAAAATGTGTCGATGTTTGCGTTCGGCTATACCATTTTGTTGAGAGGTGTAGACACAACTGGTTTGATGAATCATACCACGATCAACACAAAAACTGTTCACAGAAGATTGAATATACTCCAAAGCATTATCAGAACGCAAAATTTTGATACGTTTATCAAACTGAACATAGACTTTATTATAAAAGGCAGATAACACATTTGGAAACTCAGATCTTTCTTTCATTAAATAACACCAAGTCATTCTGGAATAATCATCAATAAAAATAACAAAATACTGAAATCCTTTCGGACTTTTGACTCTAGACGGACCCCAAATATCAGAATGAACAAGATCAAAAAACTCTAATTGACGACTCTCACGACGACGAGGGAAGGAACTACGGTGATACTTGCCTAACCGACAAGCCTCACATTCAAGACTAGAAACATGACTCAAACTAGGAACAACTTGACGCAACTTAGTCAAAGACGGATGTCCCAAAACGATAATGCCACTGCAACGGAAAAGTAGAAACATAAGTGAAGGCCTTTCCAGGTAGATCCAAGTAGTACAGTCCATCTTTTTCATGCCCCGAACCAATCATCTTCTTCGTCCTGAGGTCCTGAAAAACACACGAATTGGAAGAAATGTCACAGAACATTGAAGAGATTTGGTTAACTGACTCACAGATAACAAATTAAATAAAAAATTAAGCACATATAATGAATCAAATAATGATAGCGATTGAGTAGGGTGAATGACACATTTTCCAAGCACAGGATGAGTAGACCCATCAGCCAAGATAATATTATGTTTCATAAAACTACGATTATGAAAGAGAGATGTTATACCAGACATGTGAGAGCTTGCTCCTGAGTCGATAACCCATGACCCAAGAGGTGGATGGTGACTGGGTTGCCACAAAAGCATGATTACCTATATGTGCCATGATTGCAGTAGGTTGGGAGGTGGTACTAGCAAGCGCGTTCAACTTTTGGAGGATCTGTTCAAATGGAGATGAGGTATCGGACGTTGAAGTCTGATTGAAATCCGAAGAATCATCTCTAGGAGCAGAAGTGGTGATCTGGGACTGCATATTTCCATCATGCACTTGATGTGCATATTCTGATATGCCCCACTTGTCCCAACTATAGTCTTCCACATGACCGAGCATTCTACAATAGTTACACTTCCGTAGTTGACCACGGCCACCATCACCGCGGCCACCACCACGACCATTGTCTCTACCACCACGGCCTCCTCCTCGACCAAAACTACGACCACCATCTCTACCGCCATGTCCACTACCACGTCCACCACCACGACCAACAACACTAGAAACTAGGACAGAAGAGTCGGTACTCGGTACCACAGAACTGTCCCAGAAAGGAACGATTGAGACGGAAGAAAGTATCTGCTACCGTAAGTAACTGCTCTCCAACAAGAATTTGAGCTTTATAAGGTTCGAGCGCAGGATCCAAGCCGGCTAGGATAAGTGAAACATGAAACTCTTCCTTCTGTATCCGAGCTTCCTTCAAATCAGTAGTAACAGGATGATATTGAAGCAGTTGCTCCCAAAAAGCCTTCTTTGAAGCCAGATATTCATTCACAGGCTTCCTATTTTGCTTCGTATTAAACAATAACTCGTACAACTCATAGATACGGACAACGTTTCGCTTATGCGAATATGATTCTTCCAGAGATGCCCAAATTTGTTTGCTTGATTCACACCACTGAACATTAGCAGCGATATGCGGTTCAATATTATGCCACAACCACGACATAACGTATGTATCTGCACTCATCCAATCTTCATACTCGGCGAAAGTTTCAGACGGGGGTTCTTCTGTCAAAAACGTTAACTTCTTCTTCGTCCTTAACACCACTTTGATACACTTGGACCAGGCAAGGTAGTTCGCACTATTGAGTTTCACCGCTGTAATCGACTTTTCCAATTAATCATTATGAATAACAGTAAAAGGAGAACCACCTCCGCTACCACCACAACTATTAACCTCGCTAGAAGATTCGGTCCCCACCATATTTGCAGATGCAACAGAAAGACGAGACCTTTGAAACCCTAGATCTCACAAGGAACCTCAACCGACGACGAATAACCAACGGAGATCTGTAGAAACCCTAGATCTCATAAACGAACCACGAACGAACAAGAACAACGAACGACGAACGACGATTCATGAAAAGTAGACGAAAAATAGCCGAAAAAAATTTCGGGCATGCCGCCCCGAACCCTGCAATCAGGAACTACCGTCCCCGAACCCCTGTCAAACTCACGGCCGAGTTCGATCGGACCTGTCGTGGATGGGATGTACAGTACTTTCAAATCTATGCTCTGATACCAAGTGAAATTTGAAGATAGAAGGAAAAAAAGTAGGAGAAGAGAGAATATAAGAAAAGAGATTGCAAGGACCTTCAACCCTAGGTTGCATCTCATGTCTATTTATATTGATATGCAATACACCCACAATTACTATTATACCCTCATATGATAAATAACAAAATAAAATAACTCTAACAGAAGTAATTTACTGAAATATAGAAAAGGAAGTGTCTTGTAGTCATGTTATTCCACAGGTTCATTTCTCAAGAAATACAGTACCATAAGTCCATATCCACAAGCTTTGTTTGTGGATAAAACTAAAGAATATTGAGGATGGGGTTATATGACTTATGTTCCTTATTGATTAAGTTACAATTAACAAGACTAGAAACAACATTATTTCAAAGTTGAAATGTGAAGAGAAGCTTCGCTAAATTTTAACAGAACTTGGAAAAGGCATTAAAAAAAGTTAAAATTAATGATGAAGAAAAAGTTAACACTAACCATTGTAATAATTTAGGATCGGTCATTCGTTTTAAATGTTAAATTGAGGACATTGTTAATAAATGCAAAAGATAATGAACAAAGTGAAGTGCTGCCAGTGTCGTGTGATTGTATGATAGTCTTGAAGCTAAAGGGTATCCTGTGATTGTAAGATTCTCCTTGAAACTAAAGAGAATCAATAAAATGGCTTTAAGGTAAACAATTTCTTACACATCTGTAAGGAGTCAGGAAACATGGCCAAAAGATGTATGTAGCTAAAATTAATTTAGAATACTCAACGAAGTATTTAAATTGATGAGTCGAAGTGCTAGAAAAAATAGATTAAAAATGACTTTATCCATGGGAATTAGAGGTAGCTTCAATTGGGAATAAGAATCAACGGGATAGTTTCAGATGGCTCGATGAGTGCAATGGACGTCGCTGGATGCACCTCTTAGGAGTTGGGAGTGATAGTTGTAGTTGAAGATGTTACTAGGGAGGATATATACCAAAACCATGATGAAAATGACTCCATTTTTTGAATTCGCCTGTTGATTACAATTGACCAAAATGACACAAATTTCGGGTCTCTCTCACAAGCCACTATCATTTGTTGACTAATAGTGCTAGTTGTTCTGACATCAGTAAATCTCTAGTTAGATCCTGAAAATAATTACTAGCAACCTATTCAATAATGCATGTCCGATATATCACAAATTCAATAGATTATTCGTGAGGTACTCAGGCATATCCTCCGTCTTTGTGTGTGCGTACGCACAATACAAGAGATTTGTCCAAGTTATCTTCAAATAGTGACAAATGTTCACCAAAGGCCTCACCGACTCATAGCATTGAGTTTACAAACGATATAGTAAAATAGTCGGAAGTTTTCATCTATAGGCTCTATTACAGTTGAAACAAGCATTATATTTCCATTAGAGAATGTTTTGAATATCTTACCTTGCAAAGTGAAGATGGGTCTTCTTCCAGATCTTTCAATCTTTCAACTCTCCATTTCATATTCACCAGTTGTCCAACTCTCAAACAATCAGAAGAAAAGGGAAGAAAACCAACAGCCAGGCATGGATCAAGCACAGGCCGTTGTAGAATAAGCACGCTCTTAAAAAGCATTTCACCTTTGCCTCCTGATTTAAATGACACAGGTGTATGTGCACCGATTTTTCTGTCACCTGAGATCCCATATTTTATATTCAATATAGTATCTGTTTGTAGTCCCTCTGCCTGATCTGCAAAACCATATAACTGTTAATATCCTCCAGGCTGAACAAAAGAAGTGCATCCAGTGCAAAAAAAAAATCAACAGAAAATAACAGTCTATTATAAAATTATTACAACATGAGCAAACCATGACACTTACTCATCAGAATAGAAAGATACGTATTAACGTAAATGAGATTATTGTGCAAAAAACAAGAAATTGATGAAAGGCCGCAGACTACTATAACGCAGCCTGAGGTTATTACGAATTTCATGTCTAGCGCATATGTAGCTTTTGTAGAATATGATTTAACTTAAATAAATGAAGATCACCAAGCATTGATGAAATACTGATACGAAATGTCTCAAAAATATAAAGCTGAGCAAAACGTATGATATTACTAATTGCATGGTGACAGAGGTTTGCATCGACAATCATGGTTTGTTTGGAGAGCTTCGAATAGTTTCAGCTTAGTTTGCTTTGATTTGAGTTTGAATTAATTTAGGGCGATTTGGCTCCTTTTTGAGTCTGAGTTCGAATCAGTCGAGTCATTTTTTAGTTATTCAGGTACTTGTTTTCCAAGTCTAAAAGTCTATAATTAAGGATGTTCATAGACCCTCTAAAAACTAAAAGTAATAGACAAATGAATGACATTTTAGACTGATGTGTATCTTTATTAGATGCATGGAAATTGCATAGGTGTGAAGACTATGGTGTGAAGACAAAAACCCTAACCCTAATAAACCCCTCCCCTTTGCTCTTGTTGCTTTCGTCTGCCATATGAGACCGCTGCTCCCTCCCTTTCGTTTGACTAACTTTAAAATACTTGGATTCCAAAGTTACCCTCCGTAATTCTATTTAAGAGTTCAACTCTATCCTAGTCCCATCAACTAGTACAGTATCATAAAATTTCATGTTGAGTATGCCTAGTAAGTTCATCCATAACGAAAATAGGTAAGGACTTAATATTGATTATTGATGTAAACCAACAATGATCAGAAATGGTGTTATCTTCACCAATAGTCCATACGGTAGTCATAAATCCATGATATCTTTTATAATCTCAATGTAGTTACTAGAGACTTGTTTATTCTCTAAAACTTACCATACTATTATCTCCCTAGATTTTCTATCATAAGCATGTAATCCCTCTTCTCTCTAATTTTTTATACTAATCTTCTTTGAAAGTAAATTGCTTCCGTTAGTTAATCGAGGGATAAAACCAAATTATTAAATTCTTGTTCCTTTTCTTAGTCTATTCCCAATTACTTCCCAGAGTTTTGTGGGTCATAACCTTGATTCCTCAATAGTTGATACAACTTTGTAAGTTTGTATATATCCCTTGTTTTATATACAGGTACTATAATAACCTAAACATTTCCAAACCTCAAAAGAAATATCATCAGGCCCTACAACGTTTTCACATTTATTTCTCTGAAGCTTCTTTAACTTAAAGAAGTCCTAAAGTTACGACAATAGCAATATGAATTATCTCTTACCTACATAAGTCCTAATCTTACGATTATAGCAATATGACTTATTGAACTAGCTCATTTGCTTCCATATTGTAACTTTCTATGTTGTTCTGGTCAAACTACTTGTGTAAAAAACTTCACATTCCTTAATATAATTTTCTTTACTAATACTTTTGGTCTTCACTCTTGATACATTTAATATTTCCTACACCTCTACTTCACCTACTCTTAGCAAGCATATAAATATTATATATACCCTCAGTGTTTAACCTCTTATACAGATGGTCGGTAAGAAATGTTGATATTTATTTTTGTGTCAATATATATCATAGCATCTATTTGTTTCTCTTTTTCAAGACTTCCCTTCATGAATCCTATACTTTTCCGCAGACGTTCCATTTCTTCAACTGAATTAGAAATTAAAAGGCTACCATCATCATCATACTGCAAACAGAATTGTATGAACAGGAAGAATAAGCAATTCCACAATTACCTTTTACAATGTTAAGATTTGATATTTTACTCATATTCCAGATAATTAAAAGTGTTTTACCTTCCGTTATGCGGATGCTGAACAGGAGACCTGCTCGAGAAGATGGAGAGATAACAAGTGGGAAGAAACTTGATGTTGGTCTTCCATCTTGTTTTCCTATGTGTACGAATCCAGCTTGGAGATCCAACCATGCATCGTACAAACTCAAAGAGGCCTTCACTTGGGAGTGTAAGATCACCTACATACAAATATTCTACCAGAAATTAGATTCATTTGAGGTATAGAAGAGCAACCATTTATAACTGAAGATAACATCAAGTTTCAAATGGACTTCATATAAAGGTTCAAAAATATGATCTTCAAAGGGACCTTGAAAAATGAATTACAGCCTTCTTATTTTTTTCACCTAAAACACAGAAAGCTGGTAGAAAATTTTGCATCAGGTTCAAAGTTTCAAACTGCACAAAGAATCACTTCAGTTATCCTCTAGACAAAAATTCTCAAGTGCTTAACAAGTCTAGTTCAGGTTTCTGCTACAGCAGAAAAAATTCTGAAACTAACAAAAGCATATTTCATGTTGTTGGGACAATCCGACGTTTGTCACTATCCAACACAATAGCTCTCAATATAGTGGCAATATCAAGGTTAGTAACAAACAACCAAAGTCCAAAAATGTAATAGCCTGGAGTGACGGAATTCCTGACCCATTAGCATGTTGAAACAAAACAAAAGCATATTTCATGTTGTTGGGACAGTCCGACATTTGTCACTATCCAACACAATAGTTCTCAATATAGTGGCAATATCAAGGTTAGTAACAAACAACCAAAGTCCAAAAATGTGATAGCCTGAAGATACGGAATTCCTGACCCATTAGCATGTTGAAACAAAAAACTATGGAGTGGAAGGCGTAAGATTCATGAAACTTTATTCTCTTATTAAAATAAATTATAGACATCAATTTTTCAAATAAGATACTCATAAGGGGGGGGGGGGGGGGGGGGGGGGGGGTGTGACTTCAAGAAAAAGGAAAAGAAAAGAAAAGAAAATTTCTGAAGTGGGCTAAAATTCATTGAAAATATGAGTCATGAATAGGGATTGCTAGAGAACAGATAAAGGAGCTCTGAGATGACACTAAGACTTGAGACAGTCTAGATGTTCAAAGAGTGGAGAAATGGCTGCCTCAAGACGCACAAATGCTTGGAGATGGTTTACGTCTGACAAGGGGTTGATCAGACAGAAGGTAGGCCTGTCAAAGATAACCGTTAACCCATTAACCCAACAAGAATTATAGCTAAAAATTCAGGTTTTGGTGGAAAAAATTAAAACCCGAATGAATTTCGGGTCGTATTCAGGTACAAATATGAAAGGCTGAAAGGTTTCGGGTCTGATTAGGGTTTGATACAATATGGAAACCGTTCTTTAGATGCATATAAACTGGTGTTGTGACTGTCGCTAGTTGGTAAAGTGTTGAGAGTTTCTGTGGTTGATACCAGGTTTGATCCTTATCATACACATTGGCTGGGTTTTTTTAATATAAAAATTTTGGAAATCGAGCAAAATTTTGATCGGGGACGGATTTTACATAAATCAAACCTGAATCCGACCCGTTGACAGCCTTAGCAAGGTGATAATGAGAAGATGATCAAAAGTTGGGAATGGTGCTGAGGCTGTTGCCCTAGGTACAAAAGAAATGAGGGGGGAAGATGTGGGGGAAGGAATGGGGCCCATTTACATTGTGTTAAAGGCCTGTCAGATTTCTTCTTTCTAACAACTTGCAAAGAATACTGAATAGCTTATGTTTTCCTTCTACATGCTTGGCATGAAACATATGCTTGAGTTGGAAAGTAAAGGCAACTCTTATGTACAGCTTCCTCTAGACTCTATATGGCAATCTTGAACCACTATGCTATGAAGCATATCAACCTTAGCTCCAAAGAAAGCAATTTCGAACATTGGCAATCGTATGACCAATTGCATATATCACAAAAAAAATAAAAGCATGTCACATGGACCAGTCTGTTAAATCAAAATTGTATGTCATATCTAATTAATATGGGTCTAAGGTTCTCCAAATAAACCTCCAAGAAAACGATAATTATTAGTTAGTAGTACGCATTAGAATTTAGAAACTATAATATATGAAGCAATCCGAAAAAACAAAAAGTTACCCACAATAATAATTCAGTAGTTGGAGGAAATTCTAACAATTTCAAAGGAGATACCTGTAACAGTAAAGTACCACCACTGCATTTATCCACAACACGGGTGCTGACGTGGAATGGTTCAGTGAAATGTAAAGCAATAGTCCTGTTGAAGGAGCAAAGCATGCTTAGAATTATTCAAAAGTATCCAATGGATTATTATTTATTACATAATTAACTTCAAGAATATTAGTCAGCTGTATGCCTTTCAAATATCTGATTGTGGAAAGCTCCAAATTCAAGTTTCAGGGCAATGGTTCTCATTCCATCGACAACACTCTGCCGCTGAGGGTGAACTGAACATAAAACACGTTAGTCCGATCCAATCTTTGGTTCACACTTTTTCATCTGAAAAAAAATCAGTATACAGAAATGTTGTAGCTATTGACTTAAGTGATTGAGACCACCAACCTGCAGATGTTCCCCTAGCCAGACTATTTTCAATAGCACACAGAGGAAGCCACAAAACTGTAGTTATGTCACTAGCCCAATCCGGCAAGGTTAATTTGCCATTTTCAAGCAAAATTTGCTCAGATGCTTCCCTAGAAGTCTCCTCTCTTATCACTTTTGAGTCACCTTCATGACGTACTGTTGCCTTTGTATAGTCTTCTATGTCAATCATATGAGATTCCTCAATAGTAAGCCCTGGACCAGTATCTATTTGCAAGATAGCACATTTAAGAGAGTAGTTCATTGGTCGTACAATTAATCCAACCCACTGGAGTTCGTTCATTAGCAGAGCCGATGATGTTGCTGCAACTATATCAACTAAAGGCCTTGGTTTGAAAACCTGTAGAAATAGAATTCCAATTGAAGTCATGAACAGCATAACATTCGGTAATATACAGTCAATAAACAATCACTGTAAAACAGCATAGATAGGTGAAAATGTATAACGCAACAAAAGAAAAACAAAAGTCAGAAATGTTACCTTAAGGACAGGTCTAGTTGGTTTCTCGTAACTCATAAAATCATCATTGTCTTGGGGGCCACCTTTAGAGAAACTATGAGATCTGAATCGCAACTGGCCAATCTGTCCTGTTAAGACTCCCAAAACATAGGAACCAGGCTTTTGCGGCGGTAAGGAAAGAGTAATGACATTTTTGCCTGGTTTTAGTATGGGAGCATCTGAGGATTTTATTGCCTAGAAAACAATAAGAAGGAGATCGTAGTCAAAAACTAATGAACAACTAATTCGTCTATGAAACATACAAATTTAATTAGTCAAAAAGTAAAAAATATCTGCTAACAATTGCAACCCAGCCAAACTACTTAATCTCTATCATATACAAGCTACTCAATATGTTTTGTATTTACAAAAATCAGATCAATAAATAAATCAGCAACTACAGACATACCTTGACACCTTCATCAACATTGTATGTAGCCATCAGTGTTAAACTAAGCGATTCAAGAGGAATGTCATCAGGAAAGCCACTCCAGACAGTTACTGATAATGTACCAGGATCTCCATCACATAACTCCAGCGGTGGGCCAGTATTTCCAGAAAATGTTATTAGTGATGAGACATCCAGGGGTACTGGATGCTTCATGTCACTATGAGCCAATCGAACCACCTCTGCTTGGAAAGCTTGCCGTTCTTTAGTCAAGAACAAACCATTATCGAGGGACAATAATCTAACACAAGATGAGAGGTAGCCAGCTTCATCATTGAGAATCTTCTGACATTCTGCCAGGTTGGGAAGAATTTCTGCCAAAAGATCTTGCCATCCTTCACCAGCATATAAAGCACAAACTTTCTCATATGACTTTGCAGCCAGATCAAAATTTCCATGCTTAAAGGACAGAGCTCCAATCTCTCCATCAAGGACAACACCATGTCTTTTCCACCAAGAACGGTGATAATTATCAGCAGCTCCTTTCGTTAGCTCCATATATTTTTGCTGACAAAACAATCTCATGATGCTTCAACATAAACACAATAAACAAGAAAGTGGGCATTATGGTGAAACTAATAATTTGTTACACTTTGTTCATTAAAAACAATTTATTACTTTCATACTAGCTTTCCGGTTGGTTGCTTTGTTTGGCAACATAGACACCACACTGTGTAAACAGCAAACTGGTGTATAAAATGAAGAGCAATTTTCTGATTTCGTGCTGATTTCACTAGATATTTTATATAATTCTTTAAAACTAAATTAAAAGAATTATATAAGAACCAAGTTCATACATAAGTTCCTAGGGAGATAATGTGGTGGGCTTTGAAGAAGAAACAAGTTTCTAGTAGTTATATTGAAATTATTAAGGATATGTACAATGGAGTTACGATTACATTGTGAACTATTGGAGGAGATAGTAATTTGTTCCTTGTTATCATTGCCTTACATCAAGGATCAGCGTTAAGTCCTTACCTTCTTGCGATAGTTATGGATGAAATTACTAAACATATCCATGAAGAAGTTCAATGGTGTATGATGTTTGTTGATGATATTGTGTTGGTTGATGAGAGTATGGAAGATTTAGATGCTAAATAGAAGTCTAGAAATAGACTTTGGAACCTAAGGGATTTAGGATTAGTAGAACAAAGATAGAGTATATGAAATGTAATTTAACCCGAAGTCAAGGAGAAATGAGAGAGGAGTACATATAGATGGACAAGAGATACCTATGAGTGATGGCTTTCGGTATTTAAGATCAATCATTCATCAAGACAGGGAGATTGAGAAGGTTGTCATGCATAGAATTAAAACTGAATTGTTGAAATGGTGTGCTTCTGGAGTACTCTATAATCGCAATATACCTTTGAAATTGAAAGAAAAACTCTACAAAATTGTTGTAAGATCTATCATGCTTTATGGATCAAGGTGTTGAACAATTAAGAGACAACATGTCGAGAAATTTAGTGTAGCTAAAACGAGAATGCAAAGATGGATGAGTGACAATACACTAAAGGATAAAGTAAGAAATGAGTATAGTTGTCAGAAGTTAGAGGTAGCGCCTATTGAGGACAAAATAAGTAAAAATCAACTTAGGTGGTTTGAACATGTGCAACACAGACCCATAAATTGCCATGTAAGGAGGAGCAATAATGATTGTTCTAAAAATCGGGATTAGTCGGTGCCTAGATGTTAGGTGCCTGCCTAGTGCCCGTCAGACAACCAGGTTATATGGGATTTTTGGACATTTTTTAGAATTTTTTCCAACGCCTTTTTGTGAACCGCCAAGAATTAGACGGTGCCTAGGCGGGCCTAGGCACAATGCGTCCGATGTCCGCCCGACTAGCGACTTTTACAACCTTAAAAAATTATAGTTAATGGAGTCACTAGGACTAGAGGTAGGACTAGATTAACATGGTTTAAAGTCTTAAAGAAGGGTATGGATCTCGTTACCGTTACAGAGGACCTTAACATAGCCTAATGGAGGAAGAGGATTCAAACAACCGACCCCAAAAATATGGGGGATGAAGGCTTTGTTGTTCTTCTTCTTCTTCTTTTAAATTAAATTAAATAAAAAATGATTCTAAAAAATAAGATGCACATTTCTATGTAGTATCCAAGAATACACTTACATTATATAATTAACATAAATCATTTTCTCAAATACGAACAATATCATATTCTTAAAAGTCGGTTTCCTTGAAAGGTTTTATATATTTCATTCTGTTTTGACAAACTCCTACACAAACAAATATAAATCGGAACTGAAATATAAAACTGAATATATATATATATATATATATATATATATATATATATATATATATGACAGATTATTTATATTAAAGGCAATATGAAAGAAGCAAAGCTGCAATTATGTTCAGCGAGATGGTCCCCCAAAAACATAGTTATCAATCCTAAAAGTTTCGACAATTTCCTTGTGTTTATCAAGCAGAAAAAGTTTCACTAATAGTCTTGAAAATGTACAGTTCAACGGTGATAGCGGCTTCAATTACCTCAAACTCCAGCAATGATGATAGTGAATTCAATAAATCTTGATCAGAAATTGTACGCTTCAATGCACGACTTGCTGCAACATAGATTTCTGGAAGTCTCATAGGACGATCAAGGGATAAAGAGCTCTCAGAATTTGTTGGTTGTGAGAAAGTACGAGACATAGTGCTCGAATTAATTTTATTTGAAGGAGAGAATCTTGAATGTCCATCTGGACCTGAACTGCCCAACAACAAAACTACAGAGATTAAGAACAAGTAGCTGAAAGAGCAAAATAATTACAATAAAATTGTGACCCACAAATAACAATTTATGTTATTTCAGAGGTTAAGAATTACTTACCCATCTGTCAAATTAAAATTATTATCCAGTATCTCAGACACGTTTCCAACAGAAAGAGAAGCCCGCCTTCGATTAGCCTCTCGGAGTAATAAAGAAGGTTCCAGTGGCAACGGTTTTCTTTGAATATTGAAGTGCTTTTCTCTGGGATTTGCTTGAAGAATCATCTGTAAACATAATTAAAATTAAAACTCAAGGAACATAAGTATTGATAGTGCTAACTTTTAAGCCGACTTTGCATTGCAGTGATTATATGTGAAATAAAAATACTGAGAAAAGCTTTTAGAAATACAATACCAACCCAGAAAAAGTAATTTTATCTCAAGAGTTTCCTGTTAGGCACATAGTAACTTCCAACAAGGAAACTACCACAAATTGCCAAAGATGTCAAGCTTTGGTCTTTACATACTTTTTCTTAATACCAACTCAACCATCTATGTTGCATGAACTAGGCAAAATGGTGTCCGTATCTGTTTCGGGTCTGTACCCGTATATGTATTCACGCAACATAGGTAACTAGCTTTGTACCTATTTGAAAACGTTTGTATCCTCTATACGCATCGTGTCCGTATCCTTACCCGTGTCCGTATTCGTACAACATAGCCAACATAAAAGTTGTTCTCAAGGATAGAATTCACATATGTTCTAATAGGATTAAATTGGGAATTCAATAGTTACTTATGCAGGAAATTTTGGATCATGGAAACTTGGAGCCAATGGGATCGACATCATGTTGCTCATAGTTAAATAACAAAGTGATAGATACAGCACTAGGGATTGGCAAAGAAAGCATAAAAGGCCATCCCAGTGTCACAAGGATAAAGGCCTGGAGGTAGAACAGCAAATGAGTCAAGCTGAGTCGAGCTTTTATTTTTCAAGGTTGTTAGTTCAGGGGTTGGACTTATCGAACTTACTTGGAGCTGGAAAGGCTATATTCAAACTCGGCTGCAACAAGTTTCTAGTAACTATATAATTGAGTAACTAGTAACTATGAAAGCGGTAACTAAAAACAATTATAAAAATATATAATATATTAAACATACACACAAACACACACATATATAGAAAGATTTAATTAGTTAAGTCAGAGCTCCATGAGTTGAGCTTGTTTTCGAGCTTCACATGTTCAAGCTCAGGCCATTTAAACAATCGAGCTCATTACCATGTTCAAGCTTGTTTCATTTTCAAAGCAAGCTCGAGCCGACTTAGCAAGTTACTATGTTTGTTTGCAGCCCCATTGGAGAGGGGAACATATAGGTAACCATAATCCCTATGTACGAAGAGGTTGTGACGCTAACATGACAAAAGGGAAATCAAGATGGGACGATGCAGATGATCAGAAAAGAATCACAAGGAATCCTAGACAAAATGCTAGATATATGTAACTAATGTGAAGTGCAACGGATGACTGGTGTAGATGCAATAACAGTTATGACTTGCAAGCAAATAATAGTTTCAAAAAAAAGACTATTGCACACAAAGAAATCCTCGTAAATTCAAGCAAAGATTTAACGTCTACCCCAAATCAAACAATACAGAACCTAGAAAGTCCCAAAGCTGCAGTTGATTCAAGCAACAAGTTAATCTTCAACCCAAGACTGGTGAAGTAGATCCACACAATCGAACTTGCCCAAATCTTGCCCTTAGAAGGTTCCTCCTTCTAACCTTACGCGTCCAAGATCGAATGACCAACTCAAATCAAAGGGTTGGAACTAGTGTCCATGGTGGAAGGCATTGGGTTTAGAAGTCTACTTAAGGAAAGTTAGAAGGCTGTTGGCTTCCTATATGGAGGGGATCTTGGGTTACGGGATCATGAATTGGGATGCGGCAACAAAGCAGGGGGCTGTTCTTGGGTCTGCCAACAGCAAACCAAAGGGGAGTATGCAGGTTGCACAGCAAAAAGTGTTACTGTCAGTTTAGTCTGCAGGTGCTGTCGCTATTGCAAGCTACAGGAGCAAGGGGCCAGGTGTGGATACTGTAGCATACCAGGAAAGAGAGGGAGGCCAGTAGGTGGTGCAGCAGCAAAAGAAAGGGAAGGTGCATGTTTTGGTGATCTCTGGCGGCAGCACAAAGAAAGGGATGGGATGGGATGGGGTGGGGTGGGGTGGCTGGTGGCTTGGAGAAGTAGACGACAGAAGAAATTAGGGTAAGGATTCGTAGGTTTCACACCTAAGGTTTGGTTTCACAGCAATTTTACAATTCACATGCAACCTCTAAAAGAAAACTCCTCCTCCATCGTTCATCAACACTCCATTAAGATCTGATTATCTCACTATTTGGCAAACAAATAAAATAAATAAACTAAAACATGACTCAATTGACTTGGACTTAAATAGAATTAGCTGGACACGAACTCAACTGAAAGTAAACATAAGCCCAATAAAACATGACTTGACTGATCTGGAACCCAGTGAAGCCACGAACCATGAGCTCGCAAGATCTGGAAGAACTCAATGAAGCCAAGAATCATGAACTTGATCCCCATCAGTTTGTTTCCAAGACCAAAGAACACACAATTTCCAGGATGCAAACACGATCCATACTATAGCAGTAAGTGATGCCCTCACTAGTAAAGAAAAAAGACAAGCACACATATAGCAAATAAAACATGCAAACAAACATATATCTTGGATACCTATGTTGCAAGGACATGAAAACAACATGACAGAGACACGGATACACTAACAAAGCACTAATCTTGACATGTTCATGTGTATTCTGGAGTGAGTGTCATGTCCACTACATGTCTGACACAGACACCTCAAGATTTTGGAATGTGTGTTTCCTAGTTGATTACTCTCAGCCTGTATTTGGCATGGGCATATACCTCTGTGAGAATATTCAAGGTGAGAGTCATCTAAATTTAAGAAATTGCAGTATAATTTACGACATGCACAACTGGGTATGCATATAGTCCAAACATGACTTGCTTTCTTACATGTGAACTGGACATAAACTCTTCATTTTTGTGGGCAAAGACAACAAAAAATGCTCAAAAGTGTTTAGGCACAACAGCATTAGTAGAAATGTTACCAATTAACAGCATTAGTAGAAATGTAACCAATCTCTTCAGATATGCCATGATTTCTGTTTTACTATTCCGATTAGAGAAACAGAAAATGCAGCAAGAATTATCAGCCAGATTTAGGTCATGCCATGTAAGGATCCAATGCAATGAAAGAGACAAAAGTTTGAAATATTGGCCGAAACCAATACGCCTAGGCTGTTACATTTGGGGTTTAGTGGAGAACGATTGGAATCAAGATGAGATATTGGTCTTGGTCATTACTGTAACATTGTTAAAAGAAGTCTGTATCGGTGTGCATTGTTTACAAGTAAAGAATCTACTAAACTTTAGCTTCTTCATAGTACTAGAATCTATTCTGGGACTACAAAGTACTAGAACAAACAAGCATTACATCCATTTATGTTCAACTAAAATCCCGACAGGGACTAAAAACCAATACAGTAACCAAGTTGGACTGCCTAAAACTACAAATATGGCCCGCAAACTTTAGTAGAAATTGTCAAATTAAAACTGAATGCTCTCTGCTATCACCTATATAATATCTTGCTACATTCGGATTCCAGCATATAATTTGTAAATCCAACATGATATGAGATCCATATTAGACTGAATGGGTGTGGAGCCACTATTTTGAAAAATAAGCATCTCTTTAAGTTGCCACCAAGACCAGATTAAAGTCGTAAAAGAGTTAACCTTATGACACTAACCAATGACCTAACTTAGATTCTTAGCGAAATTAATATCCAGCTTACATACTACTCATCAAACCATGTTAAGCTTTAGCTTTACATATTTTCCATATTTTAATATTTTCAGAGATTTTTGTCCAAAGTCCGTATCATTGAAACTCCAATCTGGAATCTGTAGACAGCAGAAACTACCTAATGGCTAATGAAAACTCAAAGAAGGGGGGAGACTGAACCAAGATTCCCAACCTTTCAAGTAAGTTAACATTTTCTGCAAATAAAATATAACAATTTCTGAAACAACAAAAAAACTAGGAGTTCTATAAGAGACTTGCCTTCTCCTTCTCAAGCACTTCATCTGAAGCATCAGGTGGGAATGCAGGCCAAACTGCTGGCTTGGGCCAAGGTAGCATGCTTAAAGATGCACTATTCCAAAAAGGTTGAAGATAGATTCAGATTTGAGAAAGAAATTATTTCTACCGCTAAACAAACATAGAAAAGATATATAAAAAGGCTAATATAACCATAGTAAAGAAATAAAATGAATAAATAAAAGAACAAGGTAAATTTGATTGGTTTCAAATGTACCTGTTGACAGGACTTCTCTCTATTTCTACACCATAGCCGATCAAATATGCAAGCCGCATAAACTGTCATATGCATAAGTATCAGTCTACAGAGTAACATGGGTATAGTGAATAAAAACGAAAAAGTGAAGCAATTACAAGAGAAGTATATGGATTTTTGTATTTTTCTTTCTTCTTCTTCTTCTTTTTTTTTGAGTAAACAGGTAAGCACTATATCAGGATCACCTAATTTGCTCAACTGGATTTTGCAGTTATTCCCTCATGCAAAATTATTACTTAGACTACAGAGAACTCTCCACTTACTTTTCTTGGTAAATTTATTTTAGTTTGAAGCAAACTGCCAACTTTCCAGGTAGTGCCGATTTCTCACATCAAATGAGATTTAGTATATAAAGTACAAACCACGTGTTACTTCGACATCAAATGATTTCTGACATCTTATCCCTCGTATACTTTCCTTTCCTTTGTCTTAATATCAGCATGCATCTCTTCCTACTAAACAAATTGTAGCGGCTCCTTGATAATTTTGATAAAAAGTGTTAGTATGATACAAAGTACAAACCATCAAGGTATTGCCGGCACCAAACAATCGGGTACCTAATTCTCTAAGCCTTTATCCCTAACTTTTGGGGTCGGGTGCATGAATCCTCCATCTTCCATTCCGCTCTGATAACTTAAGCAAAAGCCATATCTGTTTTCACAGTCTCAATCCCAGTAAGTTTCTACCCCTAGTTCTAGCAGCTCCTACTACTAGCATCCTATCACTCGGTCACTCCTAACCAACGCATATATTGGTCTTTGTTGCAATGTCCAAAACATCTCAAACCATTCCCTCTCATCTTACTCTCAACTGACCCCCAGCAGCTTCTCATGGATGCCCTCATTTTGTATGCTCTTTCAATGTATTGTCCCTCACCCGTCTGCGCATTTCCGTTTCCATATGCACAATATTGGGCATGTTACTTAATTCCTAAAATTACTGCTGGCTTATAGAATTTTCCTTTTAATTCAAAGGAATCCTACAATCACAAAGCACCCCAAAAGAGCTCCTCCACCTCAACCATCCTGCTTCAATCTCACCAACATAATGAATTATTATTGATCCTAAATAGTGATACCTAGCTACTTCTGTAAATGATTAAAGAGAAATAGGATTGCAAAAAATAAGAGCTACGTCCATTCTTACATTTGTGCATTATGCAAGTAACCTACAAATTTTTGGGTTACTATGGGTTGAAACGCAATTTAGATTATAGATTGATTGTGGTCAATGTGAAGTACAATTAAAAAGCCAGTAATAATCAGCAATTAGGCAAACTCCATCTATACTTTTTTTCTGATGCTAGTAGCACAATTTCCCACAGGTAGAAAAACATAGTGTGACTTCCTAGGCAAGCTAAAAGTGGAAGAAGAAACATGTCACCTAGAATGCAAGTGTACAGAAAATCAATCGTCTACATGGGTAGAAATGAAACAAATAACTGCTTTTCTGAATAATCCAATACAATTTCCAAGTTGTAGCGCAAACAAGAGTAAGACCAATATACTCTTTTACCTTGACACGGCTAAGTGAATAAAGATCACCCTGAAGACGAAAGAACTCTTTTTCAACATCAGATGCCATGTGTTCATCATTATGGGTAGAAGTTGATTTGATCAATGCCAAACAAGCAGTTATCACCCACACTTCTCTCAAGCAAAATGGCAGCGAATTCTGAGTAAGAGAGAAGATATTACTTGGCAAAGTATATAACACTACAAGTAGTCTTATGTCAGATAGAATTACCAAGCATGACAAATAGTAGATTAAAAAAGACACTATGTCAGGAACAGAAGAAATATGTCATACTTCATGTGACGCTAGAGTCTTCGAGAAACCAATAATGAATGAGAAGCCCCTTGCAGCGACCTCAACTGGACGACACAGTTTAAACAATAGCTGCCAGATTAAGAAAGATAACCAAGCTAAGCTTTCAGCATAAGTATATAAATCACAAAGTGAAATCATAGTAAATCTCACATGCTAAAGATATAGTCGGTTTTGGGTAACAATGTACCATTATGAATTATGGTGAAATGACGAAGGAACACGTCTTGAAAATGACTTTTGTACTAAATGAAAAAAGTATTTTTGAAGTTAAAATGGACTTCAAGGATTTTCTAAATCTAAAGACTGAATTTCAATCAGAAACGTGCCATTTGCTAATGATACAGTGAGCTGAATGGAAGAAAAAGATTCAAATAGCTGACCTAAAAAAGCTTTGCTGGTGTACTCAGAAAGCTGTCAAAGTATACTTTCCTGTGCATGCTTCTAATTGTACCACAATGAAGCAAGAAGAAGACCAAACTAAATTAATGCGCAAGTAAATTGATTATGCCAACTGATAGGCCCACAGTAGTAGTCGGACGCAAAACATGTAAAATATCATAAAACTGAAGGCAAAGTTGGAGTAGTGCCTGCTGAATTCCAAGGTAATTTGGTAGGAGGCAAACTCATCATCATGATTTTAATCTTTGAAAATTAATCCATTGTAAGAACCAAGAATACAATGAATTTAAGAATTGGAATATTATACAATAAACAACAACCAAAAGAAACATAATGTAAATAAATTGTGGTATAATTGAAGAACATGTGATGTGATCCACGATTGACCGAAAAATGATGCTTCTATCCATGGAAGTAGTGTCCTCATGGTCAAATACTTCAGGAGAATACCTTGTAGGGTAACTCTCCAGCTAAATGTAGGCAATTATTGTTTAAGATGTACAAACCTTCAACTGGCATGCAAACAGATACTGCCTAAACTCAAACTCCCTAAATGAATCTTCTTGAACGATCTGAGTTAATGGTTTATATCCAGGATTTAGTAAAGCAGCCTGATCATCGCCATGGTCCAAGCCTCCAAAATCTCTCTGTTTCCCAGGAGTATTTACTGCATTTTCAGAAAACAAATCAGGAAGGTCACTTTTATTGTAAGGAATTTGATCTAGTATACGATCAATATCCTACAGAAAATTGCATTACTATCGAAAAACATTTAAGACAACCTTCAAGCAGCACAATATTGCAGAAATTTGCACAAAAGTAGCCCGGCACTGTTAACAGTGCAAATTAATTTCTGAAACATGGTGGATTTATATGCCAATACTAGTCTGTAAGTGAAATTTCTTAGATTATGGAGTTCTGATAGCAGAAATCATGTACTTCCCTTTGTTTCTTGTTGTTTCCTTATCTTCTTGTTGCTGACGCTGCCTGTAGATCATGTTGCTAAAACTTGGAGCAAGAAGAGTTCATGGAATTTTCCCTTTGATGGAGGTAATGTTTGTAATAGCAAACTAGCTTGACAAGTAATGCCATCTTCAAACCCTAGGAGGTAAATTCTTCCAAGTCAAGGAGCACGAAATGACCAGTAATTGTATACCTATGACCTATTACAATGAGTCAAATGATTCATAATTAGTGTTAAGTCCATTTTGCATCAAGTTCAAGTGTCTTGGTTAATTCATTTCACTTTCAGTCAATATATATATATATATATATATATATATATATATATATATTTTTCAGCTTTGGGATTTGTTTGGTACTTGTCTTAGTTGAGTTTTATGTAAGCAAACACTGTTTCATTCAATAAAGAGGAAATTTAAGATTAAGATGCTCTGTAATGGAAATGAGGGAATGTCCACAATACCTGGATTTAGTCAGATACAATTTGAGGGATTTTGTAGGTTCATTAATTGGGGCTTGGCGGAAGAATTTCATAAATTTCCAAAAATTGAAGATAGAGATCTGAGTTTCCATTAAGCTATTAGGTGAGGTCCTTTTTTTAAAATTAAGGTGGTCAACTAAATATACATGGGTAGGACAACCATACAAAATGTAAAATAAACAAAGTCTATGAATGTCTGCATCCTTCGGTTTCGAGAGTTTTCTTCGCTGCTCATGTGATGCAACATCTGTTGTGAACCTCAAAAGAAAGTGTGACGCCTTCCTCAGATCCTCCCACCAATTTCCTTCTTCCTTAACATTCTTGTTATCAAAACCCTTCCCCTCCTTATTTTGGCAGACTTGCTTTTCTTCTTTGATAAATTCTGACAAGCAGCAACTCTTATCTCCTTGTGGCAGTCCCAGCCTCCACTGCACTTCCCTTTTACAGTTAACACCCTATAAACTGTAAATGCTTCCCCCCATCACAGAAGACCCTACAACTCTACAGATGTGCCAAACTGCCGACTGCAATGCTATTAGAGCTCTACACAAGGTCCAAATCCCCATCAAAACCTTAATTCCCAACCTTCAATGGAGTCTCGTTCAACCGTGCACAATCCTCAATCGTAACTCTCTACAAATTCCAAATGAAATTTCTCAACAATACACCAACTCTTGATTCCAATAATCTGAGGCAAGTTTTTTCCAGTTTCACCCCCAAATTTCATCCCTTATAAATACTAATATTTCCCAAATTGGGATAAATTTGGCTGCACAACTGTCACGTGTCATTGAGTTACCTCAATTTGTTCATACTTATCACATACTTAGAAGCCAGAAGCGGGAGCGGGGACGAAAGCGGGGACGGGAGCGGAAGCGGGGATGCGCGACTACTTAGAAGATTCTAAATTTGGGAGCATGATGGGAGCGTGCGCTAATAAATTTTTAATTTTTATTAATTATTGTTATCAAAACTTATAAATATCTTAAAATTTATTAGAATTTATAAAGTTCAGTTCAAAGTTACATAGAGATATTTCGTATGTTAATTTTTTATGACGTCAAAGTAAGAAATCTTTAGTTTATTGGTACTTTGATAAATGTGTATTGAAAATATTTCAATTTCTCTCACAAAATTTATGTCATCTTCTAAAATTATGGTCATATTATGGGAAACGATCATGTCGTCGGGGAAACGAACTTCCGTCTCTGGAGAAACGAAGCTCCCGTCATCGGAGAAACGAGCTCCAAACGAGCTCCCAAGTAAGAAACGCCGAATCGAAGGTTCTTACTGAGATTCGTTGACCTCCTAGGAGTTTCTGGCTTCTAAGATCACATAGCTATCCCACGAGTACTTTAAAGTAATATTTATTTAAGCTCATTTCATGGCTGAAGCCTGACCATGAAGACAAATAAAATTGTCTTCGGCGCTTCGCAGGAAATTACATCAATGCTAAAAAGCCTAAAATAATAAAAGAGAGAAATATTCACAGCTTGTACCAGATCTACACTAGCTTTTAGTTCACTACCAAACTTCAACATATCCACATAATCGTCGTCGTCGTCCAAGCCTTCTCCCATCAGAATGGGGTCACCTATGGGCATAAGAAACTCGATAAAAGATTGACAAAGTTTTTATGACAAGTTGTCGACCTAATGTCAACCCACTATGTTGCTGCCAAACTTCTAGCCAATGTTGTTATGAGCATGAGAAGACTAAGCCATAAAATCTAGATGCCCGATTGGTGGGTAGTAGACTACCTCTCGGCTATGCAATTTAAGCTCATGCAATCTAGGAGCATCCTCCGACTCTCCAAGTTCTCCTAGACTATTAATGAGGCAAAGAGATAACGACAATACAATTTGCTATAAAGAATTGCATTCATCTCCATGAAACATTAAGCCAAAGAGAAAGGAATTGCATTCCCTAACATATCCGCATTATAAATCTGATAAAATTGTATAAATCTCACAAGTCTGTGAGCTTAAGGATATTTGATCTATATAAATGTAATTATATGAAGGCATCAAAAATCTTTTAGTACAGGAAAAGATCTTCAAATACCTGTTTCCAGATAGCAAAGTTCCAGTTCATCATATTCGCGTAATGCGTCTTCATAAAGATGAGCCATTTCAAACATAAAAGCCAAGCTTTCCTGGAAAAAGAAACATGGCCATGTGATGTCAGAAAAGTCCAAAACCTTTCTGAAGATGGATAAAAAAGTACTTGCAACAGTCCTATTAAGTTGTTATATCATCAAGATATGGTTAAGCACCTTTAGAATGAAAAAGTTGCAAAAAATCCACACTGGCATGAAACGCTGTTCAGTGAGCTTGCGAATTTCTTCCTCATAGAACTGAACTCGTCTATCCAAAGTATTCCTGATACATTCCACCATTTTGGAATCCAAATCTTCCCAGAAATTTGCATCAGCTCCATGTAAGTCTAGTTTACAGCATCTGATTAAGATAAGCAGACAATTGAATCTTAATGGTAATTTCCAGAAGATCTTCGAGCTAAGTCTGTCAAGTTCGTTACATAAATTTGGAAACGGACACCAGTATACCAGTATTGCATCATAATAGTAGAGTCTAATATACGGGTGCATATTTGACAAAAGTTTTTACCACTCTTCATTTCAACCATTAATTCTTAATAAACTCAACCTTCAGACCAAAGTTAGAAATACCTATGTTGATTCTGAATTATCCATCGCTACGTTGTTCCCAAGAACTAGCAGAATCGAAATAGCGAAATTCTTGGGTCATCTCAATTGGTTCCACAGATTTAAACTTGTCATGGAATTATGTGGTAGCAATCTA
This sequence comes from Iris macrosiphon, assembly GCA_036927795.1. Lineage (NCBI taxonomy): Eukaryota > Viridiplantae > Streptophyta > Magnoliopsida > Asparagales > Iridaceae > Iris > Iris macrosiphon. The sequence goes on along the minus strand of JAYESA010000015.1, from coordinate 21,016,836 downwards.
TGTAAACCAGAGTATTCTTTGTCAAAAATTACAATTCGGAGGGGAGACGCGCATGCCAAATTAAATCTTATCATATTATACCATGAAAAGCATATATTTATCATGATTTAAATGATCAAATGTCCTTATTACCTTTCTAACACTTATGAGCTGAAAAAAAACTTCAAGCCAAAGAAATAAAATACGTTAGCTCAAACTTGGATAGACAATGGAAAATGGCTTTATACCTTTCTCTCTTTCTTGAACTGAAATCAACTTCCAATCGAGCATAAACTTTTTTTGCCATCTTTGTTGCTGCGTCATTGCTGGGGTGAGCCCTTGACACAAATACGATAAACCACTCCTTGTCATCATTTTGAACAATTAACTTCAGCCTTGGCTTTAAGATTGTCTTAAATTCGTCAAGATCCTGCCCATAAAATAATCACGACACGGGTATGAACAAAATAGATTTATCTTCAGAACAATATTGCTGTAGATATATGAGGATTTACCTCACAAGTAACAAGAACAACAGTTGCATAAGGTTCACGGAACCAAAATAAGGAGTGCTCCTGTGGGAAACGGCTACGTAGCCTTATGTCTGTGGTTAGCATGAACTCGGCCTGCAATTTCTCCACAAACACGGGATTTCGCGTTTTGTTATTCAAAGAAGCCTTCTTCAATGGTACACGCTGCTCAAATCCATCTTTGACACTTGGCCACAAGTCACTAACATCTTCAACTAGAATGATTCAAGACAACAAAAGTCAAAAATGAAGACAGCCGAATGAAGGGAAAAGGATAAGTGCTAACACCCTGATAAGAAAAAAAAATAGAATTACAGAAAACGAAATAAGTACTAGCATTCAGCTTTTCCCATAATAGTTAGTTCCTATAACAGTTAAGTGCCTGAGATATTCAACATGCCAAACATTTTCGGTTTACTTTGCTTTGTCAGAGCAGAGTAGATGATATGGTTTTTCAGTATTATTACATCATGGACCATGATTCTGATATGCATAGAGACAATCAACATTTGGACTGGAAAATGTATGTGTGTCACACCGACAAGATTGTTGCACCAACTACTTTGCACCTGCAAGAAAATTAGTGAGCACATAATATTCCCAGTGACATTCTCATACTTTTTACATGGTCAACACATCTTCTATAACAGAACATCCATGACACTTCAAAAATCTTTTAGCAAAACCATTTCCTCCAGAATGGCAGATCATTGCATATGGCACCTTTCTAGTTTGACCTCAACTAGCTTCTAGGACTACTACTATGAGAGCTTATAGAGTGTGTCATGGAACAACAATCAATCAAGTAAAGGGTGCTAACAAAAGATCAGGTCCTATCCTAACATATGTTTGTGTCCAAAACATTGAAAAGGACTAGAATCAGCCTATGTATTATGGCACATCATGGAAAATAAACCAATCAGTCAAACGGTACTACCAAAGGATTGGGTCCCAGCCCACCATGTTTGACTCCAAAACATTCAGAAAGGCCAGATACCAGCTCACCGTATGTTTGAATCCAGAAACATACAGAGGGTCAGATTATAGCATATGAATTTGGGTGTAAGTATTGATTTACAAGTACACTGAAGCTTTGAAACTCCAGAAAAATTACAAAGTATAATCTGTATCTAAGATATAAAGGTCAAAATGTGATCTTCAAAGGTATTGAGTCTTCTCTGTTCTCAATTAAGTTATAAATTATTTTATTCACAATCAGACAGTCAAGGATCTTTTAGCTTGTAGATCAAAATGTGGGTATAACATTGAAAATCTCTCTTTTAGACAGGTCGAGCTGAAGCCCCAAAAGTTATGGTTCAACTTTTGCAGATATAAACCCAGTTTTGCCAGCCCAAAGCTTTCATCAAAATCCAATACTATAAATGGTGGCATGAGGATCTTTTTAATATCTTTATCATTGCAAACTCCTCAACATAGTTGTGAGCGAGGCGCATCCCTTAACACCTCAATGTAGGTGGACCAAGGCTCCATTCATGATGCGCATGCCTCACAGCGCCTCTCAGTGAGGCTCAAGCCTATTTGAGGCTTGCCTCATACATATTCTACTTTACGGTTATTTTTACTTTTATCTTTTAAAGGTCATTAGAATGCAAGTATTTCAATTCCATCTTCATTTAAATTTGAATTATTGGTATCGCTATTAGAGTATTAGTATGCTATTACCTATTGTTCCCGTGAACAAAACATTAGAAAATGAATTAGGTATATTATTGTGTAATGAAGTTTTATGATAAATATAAATAATTTACTATTCAATTGCTTACAAGTAATATTTATTACATATATATGATTTATAACAAAATTTTGCATAGTCTAAGTATACGCTTCGCTTTCATGAGGTTCGCATTTTTGCCTCACGCTTCAGCCCTGAACATCCTTCGGGCTGTGGTGTGTCTTGCGCCTTTAATAAACATGTCTCCAATTGCAAGCCACCATATAATTTTCTTTAGCCCCCGAAAGTTGGACCTCTTGTTTATTTAGGCAGCATTTCCGTCCTATTGAATGTAGCTTTGTCCAATAATTACACAGTAATTCATGAATGTTCACACTAGGTTAACATACTTACATAGGATGTAATGCATTCAATGCACACAATTAAATAGGATAGCACTGGCTGCTTGAGATTAAATTACGTGCACAGCTTTTATCATGGTTGTTTATATAATTAATACAAAATTCAATGATTATGTAGTAGATGATAGTCAAAATCAACCACACCCCTAAACTACCAAAAACAAAACCTTTATCCCACATTTTTGAGGTCAACTACATAAATCCTCATCTTCAGTCCACTCTGTTAAAGGCCATCTTTTCTCTAACAATAGCAAATGTCATATATTTCTTAACAGCACCAAGACCGTATAGGTCCCCCTAGTTCTAACAGCTTCCTTTAACTGACATCTTGTCTAACTAGTGCAACTTTGGTTTTTTGTTAGTATGTTAAACCACCTCAACTGATTTTCTCTCATTTTATTCTCGATTGACAACACCTCATCAAACTACTAGTGGCTGCACTCAGTTGTTAGCCCATCTTTTAACATGCTGTCGCTCCATATCAGCATATTCATTTCAACTAAGCTCCTTGATTTTACATGTTTCTCAACTGTTCAATATTTTGATCCATAAAATATGCCTGGTCTCATTATCTTCTTTTATCAAAATTTCCTTGCATTACAAGGGTATCATACTTGCATTTACAAGGGTATCATACGACCACAGCACTCTAGATGAGCTCATCCACTTCAAGATCATGCCTCATTTGCATAACCATAACCACATCATTGTCAGTCTCCCGATCTCTCCACCATGATGAATAATCAATCCTGAGTTGCCAAAACTATTGCTTTTTATGTATCTCGACCATCACATAGACTACTCTGTTTCTCGCTGAAAGTGTCCTGTATTTGACGATCATATAGACTTCTTCGTTTCTCGTTGTAATTTTGAAATCTTAACTCTAGAATGTTGCTAGGGTTGCTTTTGATGATGGGAAATTTAGTATGATGCTAATGGTAATTTTTAAGTGTAACTGTCGAGTTGTGCTAATAATTGTTTAAGCCAAAAGAGAGTTTTGAGCATGCTATCAATGAATATTTCACTTTATGCAAGTCGAGGACATGGATCAAGGTAGAAACCAAGTCAAGTTGTCCAGGAGTGCAAAACAAGCAATGCAAGATCAAGTCTACTCTACTTCAAGTTGATACATGGATGCACCCAATTATAAAAAGAGTTTTATTTGGAAAAGTATTGAGTTAGGATTAAGGGACACTCTTAATTCTTAAAATGGAAAATATAATTCGTACACTAGAAATTAGGCAAGTAATATTTGTATTCTTGTAAATATTGAGCTGATCCACACTTGGTATCATGGTTGTAAATGCGCTATGAACTATGCGGGCGGGCACCCGCCGCCTAGCACCTAGTCCGCCTAGGCTGCCACCCAAATCTTTTTTCTGTTTTCTGTATATAATTTCTGTCAAAATCTTTTCTTCTTCCTGTGAGACAGATGTTTTCTAGGAAAAGAAAATATTTTGACAAAAGAAAAGAAAAAATCTTATAACAAAAGAAAAGAAAAAAAAACTTGATCAGCAAAAAAAAAAAAGGTTTGCTTGTATTGTCGTTGCTCAGTCGGCGGCAGTCGGAGAAGCGCGGGTGGCTGGTAGCAGAGATAGGCGAGAGAGACTTGGGTCCTCCTTTTCCTTTAGATGTGGGCTGCTCACAGGTATAAGAAATTTCTAGATTTTGGATCAATTTGGGAGTCTAGCTGTTGTCTTGAAATATCGGGTCAGATTCGGGTCGGATTTCAGACCCGTTAAAAAATTACAAGCGACCTAGGCGGCCGGCTAGAGAAGTAGGTGAGGACTTTTGGGCGATCGCCTAGGCGGCCGATTTACTTCGACTTTTGAGTCAGTCGCTTACTGAGCTGATTCCAGCGAAAACCTAGGCGGCCCACGAGCACCCAGCGCCTAAGCACCCGACTTTTCCGACTCTTAGAACACTACTTGGTATCAGCATCTGATTGATTGGCTTTGCACATATGAAAAATATGAGAACCTATTTTAAAAAAGAAAGATTATACATTGTTAATACCACATTTCGTATCAGAAATGGGATCAAAACTTTATCAACGGAATTTTTGGTAACATATTGTTTAAGAAAAGTGTATTGGGATGCCAACCAAAATTCCGATCTTAGTAACCAAACTTTTTCGGTGATCAAGTGATATTAAGACTGAAATTCCGGACTTCCTAGACCAAAATTCTAATACATGTCTAAATTGTCTCTAAAGAGCCAATATCCCATTTGAAAATCTATATGAGTTTTTACTCATCTCTTTGACAGAAAACTTTCATATTCATATAAGAGAAGTTTAATTGATCTCTGTAAGCTGTAACAACGAGATGAAGTCCATCTTTTGTTCTTCTTCAAAAGAAATGTTGTAATTTTCTACTGGTGCAAGAGGAAAGGTTCTCCCTTCAAAGGAGGGTTGCTCACTTGTGGTATTCAAAAGAGATCATTGAAGCTTCAGGTTAGGAGCATTCAGGGTGAATGTGCAAACAGTTAAGGGGGCTATAACAACCATTGGATAGTAATCCTGAACGGTTTGGTTGGATAATTGATTATGTGTCACAAACGCCAACCAGGATAAAGTCTCTTACATTTGATTCGTAGTTATAGCATATACTTTTTAGCTTAGTTCTTTTAGTACCATCAATGTTTAATTTGGCAATCAGCCCTATTCAAACCCCCACCCCCCCCCCCCACCCCCCCGTGCACGCGCTAGGGTTGCCATCTTGATTGTCCCTTATCTCATCCTACTAATTTAAATATTTCAAATTCCAAAGCTTCTCTGAAAAATCTCTATTTTTTTTATAGGAGGTCTCATCAACTAACACGATATCATCACAAAACAATATATACCATGGAACCGGAACTTGAATGTGCCTAGTAAGTTCAACCATGGGTGGGTCCAACCTAGTCGACGGGGCATCCCCCTGATTTTTTGATTTTATGTTATATAGTCAACTTCATTCTATTATTTACTTATGTTGTATGAATAATTTATAATTGAATGATTGTCTAGTTGGTAAATGGATTGGAAATTTGGAGGTTTAAACCTAGAAAGCATCAATATGATATGTGATACACAATTTTTTTTAAAAAAAATAGGATGCGGAAACGTTCTTTATATATATCGTGTATAGAAAAAATAAATTGGAGAGATGAGTTAGGTGAAATTACCTAAGCTGGAATCTATGTTGGAATGACAATCGACATATCCGGATGTCTGCAGAATGAGCGAAGAGAGGTCTGGACTCTAGAGACTCTTAACGGATGATTGAAGCAATCATCGGAGTTGGGAGAAGGCGGTAGGAGTCGAGGGCCAGCCTTGATGATTGGATGGGAGATCGAGAAGAAGGGATCGGAGACAGGGCGGGCGTCTCGGTGGTGTTGGCAGTGCAATAGGAGAATAAGAAACGGGAGAGAGTAAGAGTCTCAGGCACGACAATAGTTAGAAGAAGAGTCATTTTGTGCTCACTACTCACATAATCGAGTTGATCAATTTAAATTTCACTTAGTTTAAAGGGTGGGTTATTTGAACAGGCAGCATAGTGGGTCCGGTTTATTTTTTGTACAAGGATATGTCCTAATAAGTATCTGATATGTATCCACAATTAAAATCAATTGAAAGTTAGGATATGCAAAAACACGTATCTTGGACGTATATAGACGTCTGATACACTGGTACATCCAGATGCAGATTCGTGGCTCAGTTTTAAGTATCCGTCCTAACTAGGTTTAACCCAACAGGTCTCATATTCTATTCTCTTTAGCCTTATTACACGCCTCATTCATTTTATTTTATTTTACTTTTTTCTTTCATTTATATATCATGTGCCGTTAATAATCTAATTTAATCCCCCCTCCCTTAGTGTGGAGAGATAAGTACAGGGTGTTGACGCTTGGCATGAGACTACGGGGATAGAAGATGGAAACATATCACCCCCAGTTTTCCTTAATTAATCGCAAACACATTGTACATATTTTTAATAGTCTCGATACAGCTACTGGAAACTAGTTTCTTCTCGGAAACCCCAACTTCTCAAGGCTACCAGCTCTGGCTGTATCAAATTTCCACCGTCCTTGATAGATGATACATGACAAGTGCAAAACTACAATAACAACAAAGCCTTTATACCAAAATTTTGGTTAACTAATACTTGATCGCTCCCCCTAAGTGGTCCATCTATTCGTCTATGTTGCATCCATATTGCATATGTCCGAACAACCTGACACAATTTCCTCCCGTCTTGTCCTCAATTGGCGCCACCTCCGACCTCCCCCGGGCAAACCCACTTCTCCCAAAACCACAGTCACTTCCACCAAAATCACGGTAACCAGAGACGATTAGTACAAAAGTACGCGTGAAAATTAGTCATCTATTCGCGAAAATTACTAGCTTTGTAACTTCGGATTGCTCATGGCAATCGTCCTTCATTCAAAATTGTAAGGATTACATTGTAGATCGTCGAAGAATTAAGAGAATTAGGGTTTTAAATGGGAAAATAAAAGGAATTAGGGTTTTACCAGCGATGACGAGACGATCGCAGGAGTTCTTGATGGTCTGGAACTGGGCTAGGTAACTCGCCATTGGAGGGAAAGGAGGGGGTGATCAGTGGAGGAGGACTTCCATCGGAGAGAGAGATCTCGAGATCCGGGCGGGAAGTCGGGAAGTGAGGAGGAGGTGAGAATTAGATCTGCAGACTGACGAGACTTTACCGAGTCTGGCTACGGTCATGAAGTGGTCATCGTTAGGTTCGTGTTTTTTTTTTTCACAATGGTCCCTGCCTTTGGAGAAATGCTAGGTTATTAGAGCATGGTCCATCCCAATTTTAAGATTATAGATTATAGGTTCAGATTATAGATTATAGATTCAGAAGGTAGGAACTAATTTTGTAAAATAGTAATAATCATTATAAGTTTTAATTTTTAGATTTTTTTATGTGTAACCCACCCACATGAGCTATATGTTGGGTCTGAGAATTTCTATATTCGGAATGTAGAAACTCATTTTTTAGGATAGTAAGCTTCAATTTAAATCCAAATTTCTAGATTCTAGATTTTATAATATTTGTTTCCACATTCATTTTTTAGCGTACAATCTTTGGGACCAAAGATCATTTTATTATTTTATAATGTTCTCATACAAAGCCAACACAATATACATTTTTTTATTTATTTTAAATCTTTGACCTAAAGATGCAATTTTTAGCACCATCTACTAAGGATGTTCTAACAATATTAGTGACTCGTAAATACGCTTATATATACACTGATAGATATTAAAGTCCATATCTATACTACTATATAATTTATACCCTCTTATCTATGTTTAATACTTAAAATTGTTCATTGAATTTAACATGGATAGTTATATAATTACATGTGTAAAAAAATTAAACTGAATTGTTCTTTACTTTTTTCAAGATGTACAAAATTAATTGGTTTTGCTCTAGTAAAAATAAAAAACGTATTGTTTGTTTTTTTTCAAATAGTATAAAATACGTGCAAGGCACGTGCATATATAATAGCCGATGGTAATGTTAAAAGTAGTATGAGTTTATCTGAAACTGCAGAATATGCAAAAATAATATAGGTATGATATTTGTATTTAAGTGTTGATAATATTAGGATATGATGTATCTAGCAACCGCAAAACTATTTCGTTATATATTCACTTTTATTTGAGTGTCAATAATATTAGAATATGATGTGTCTATTAGCCGCAAAACTATAGCATTAAATCTCCATCATTGGCGGGATGGAAGTTATTTGAGAATTATTATCAAGTATAATTGTCTTGAAGTAGTCGAGAAAGTTCAAAAAGCTTTAAATGCTTCTAGTAGAGTTATCATACTTGCAAGGTTGTATGTAGTGTTGAAAAATCATATATATATTGGAATAATTGTTCATAACTAAATATGTAAAGAAAATAACATATCATAAGCGAGTTTTTTTTTTCTCTCTGATTTCTAGTCTTTCAATCCTCCATGGTTCCCTTTACTTTGTAGTTGTTATTGTTGTGTGTTGATTGTAAATGGGTATGTCTGTCTATCAATTTATCTTAGACTTCTTTATTTGCTAGATCAGCCCTAAGAACTATGGGCCTAAGATAAAAACTTAAATGGACCTCTATCAATTATAATTTATTTTTTTTATTTAAACCTTATATATATATATATACACACACGTGCATTTTATTGTTGCATAATCACTAATTCTGTTGCATCGTCAATCATGTCAAAAAAAAAATTATTTCAATAGCTAAAACAACTATACATTTAATCTATTTTGCGACATAGTGGTCCGCAAGTAGTCTTTAATAATTTCAAATTTGAAAAACTTATTTTCCAAAACTACTACAACATGAATAATCAATAACATTCTTTATGAAATTAAAGCATTTGTTATACATATCTTTAACAAAATCAAGTATTTGTTGGCGGTATTTTTTTCCTTTCAATAAAACATCTAGTAAAAATCTTAGCTCAAAAACTAGATCTAATCCATCAATGTCAGAAACCTTATTTTAAATTTTGTTTTAAGATTAACACAACTTTTTTTAAAATCATCATCATCCAATAAAGATAATTTATTCGAATGAAATCAAAAATAAATTTTGATTCTTCATATATTTAAAATTCTTAAAAAAAAAATTTAGACAAATACGAGCTTTATCTACTACATAAAAAAAACACAATTTTAAAACATTGTTTAGGTAAACGTTGGATATCAACATTATTATTCTCATAAAAAAAATTTCTATGAATTTTACGTTTTCTAGTGAAATATGGGATTAATTTTAATTTCATGTACAATTTGTTTAGCATATATAAGAGCTAGTGTAAACCCACTTTCTCCATGTTTAAAAAAACAAGACCTTTAATTCTATCAGTAGATGCATATATATGTATTTCTTTATATTGCAAGAATTTACCAATTACATTAGTTGCAAGCATATAACATCAAATAGTCATGCCCAATAAGATTTAAAGTTCATGTGTAGCGAAGGCCCTTAAAATTTTATTTGACATCAATATAGCTAGTTTTAGATAATTCAATCAGGACCTCCTGTAAATTTAAAATTTGGAATATTATTGCGTTAATTCTTACAATACAACTCTCAAATGCGTTTGTGATAATAATTTTAAAGTTAGACCAGACACATTATCAATTAAAAAATATCATTTTTGTGAATAAATGAATAATGTATAAATATGTTGTACAACAACAACAAAAAATAACTTTTGAACAAGAATTAACGATATCATAAAGTGTAAAATTTAAACTGTGACAAGCACATGGAGTGTAAAATGCTTTATGATTTATTTCTGTTAATTATTTTCCCCTTTTTATATTATCAATATCAATACCAATATCTTTTAATACATCTTATAATTCATTAAAAAGTCATATTCCTGTTGTAATGTCCATATTTGTAAATTCTAAAAAGTACTAGTTCACTTTTATTAGGCTAGCTGAAATATCTACACTGTATTATCAAAGATATTTTTTCTTAGGATCTACTTGGATCGAGGGTTAAGAGAGTTAAGTGAGAAAAAAAATATGCTTGGTTTGAGGGTGGAGGTTTGGGAGGGAAAGTCATAAAAGGTTATGTGAGCGTTTGTTTAGCCTTCTTTTTTTTATTTTTTCAACCCCCCACCCACCCCGGAATAGGCCGATACGGTATTTTTCGGCGGATACGCGTTGATTCCGGCATGCGAATCAAGTTCCGCGAAAATTCACACGTCTGCGTTTATGTTACGCACTATTCGGTAAAATTCGCACGCGACGACGTGGCCTCGGTTGGCGGGATGCACCCCGTATCGAGAATTTTGGGTTTTTTAAAATTAAGTTTTTTGACAGTTTTCTATACTAAATTAATCATAGAACGACACATAATAAAATAAAATATTTAAAGGGTTTAAAACTTGGTTAGGTTATTTTCACACAGAAAAAAGAATCACTTGATTCGGCATCACGGTTTGGGAGTTATTGATCTCGAAACATGGATATTTGGGCTGTTTTGAAACTGTCGTGAAGTCAATTTTTCGCCTGACTTTCGGGTCGACTTTCTTCGATTATAAATTACTTTAAATCAAAACCCTTGAAGGGGTTTGAGGTCCTTCATATTATGAATGTATATGGACAAGAAGCTCAAAAAATGATCGAGCGAGGAGGTCGTGCTCATACCTCGAAGTGTGCCTCATGAAACGCTACTGCTATTGCTGCTGCCCGTGCTCGCGGTGGCCGCGGTGGCTCCGGTGGTCACGGTGGCTCCGTTGAGGTTGTGGTGCCCCGTTCCCCCTATTCGGGGAGCGCGGCTAAGAAATACTAGACGGTATCGTTCGATCGGGATAGATTGATTCAAGAACTCATCCTCGTTATGGATTTGTCTCTTCGGAATCGATTCCCATATTCAGTGGACCGTGCCCCAAGGATCGACTTAGCGGCAGAGTCAGGAGGGACCTCTCCGCTGCATTCTTTGTTGCCTAGTTTTCGCTGTCGCTCGTTGCTTTCGTGCCTTGAGTTGGTTTTCGGATTTGCTTGGATTTTCTTGAACGGTTTCGATGGATTTCATTGCTTTTGTTCTTAGGACTGCATTTCAATTCCGATAAGGGAAAGAGAGGAAGAAGTACTGATCAGCTGTTCGTGTCAATACAGGTGAACCAGCTGTAGGCGTCGCTCGAGCGGACTCCTAAAGCACTTCTTTTCTTTTCCTTCCAACTACCAAAGTGAGTGGCTACCAACCCGATTAGCTAGCCGTACTTGCTAGTCTTCACATCTAAATCTTGTGTTCGTGCTTGCCCCGATCAAACGATACCAAGTAATAACTAAAAGATATCAAGATAATAAGGGATAGACATGGACCTGTTTGCTTGTCATTGAAACTTGTGAACGGTTGCTTACTTACTACATGCTTGCTTATTCAAATGTTTACCATATGCCTATATACAAGTTAGAATGCTTACTTCTTCTTCTATAAATATGCTATATGTAGAACACCCTTTGCCATGCATCAATTATTCAGGGAGACTATGCAAAATACATCACACAATGCTATATATCCCCTGATTTCATTGACTCAGCTACACAAATGACAAACTTAACACAAACGCCGTTGATCACGGACAACTTGTGCACAAGGCCTCCTGGTTCCTGCGGACGGTCGCTGGGGCACTGGCACCGATCCGATCCGGACGGAACCTCAAGATTAGTCTCTCCCATAGGCGGGATGGCGTGTAGCGATACATGTGCCTCCGTCACCTTAGCCCGAGACTAAGACCGTCCATTATGGCATCAAAGCCAGTGATCCCCTCGTATATTTAAACCTGTTTCAACTAACTTGTGTCTTCTTGGCAGGGAAGGCATGGTAAGTAATGGCAGGTGGTTCAGACGGACAGGTAAATGTCACCGAACGGTGGCGGGTTATTTCAATAATTCTATATCTATGTCTTGTTGTAAAATAAACTAAGGCAAGATAGAAACCCATAATAAGTATGCATGCTCCATTAAACAACGTGTTGATTGGTAAAGTTGGGTTAGCTTGCCTTCACCAGTACGTTTCGATGTACTGACCCTCGTTGAAACAGGTTCCCCGCGCTAGGAAGAACCGAGCGAGGAGCAGGAGACAAACCCCCAATCCAGTCCAGCTGTAGGCACGCCTCGACCATGCTACCTTTGAAGCATTTTGAAGAAGAAGAAGAAGCATTTTGAAGTTAGAAGCTAGCCACCAAGCAACCATGCAACTTCGTGGCAAAGCAGTCGTTCCGACCCAAGGTCTTATATTTTGAGTTTAGTAAAAGGATGTAATGTACAGGACTGCTATCTCATTTTGTGTCAACACTTTTGTAAGCCCATAGAGGCAATCCTTATGACTCAGTTCAAGGAGTTTGTAATAGATGTTCATATTATCAATAAAAGAGAACTTTTCCATGTTTCAATATGTGTTTCAATTATCTGCGTACTCTGAATATGTGCTCGCTATGCGAAACAAAAATACTTAGCCTTGTGCGGTGCGCAACCTAGGCCCGCACGGCGGTCACGCCCGGGGGACGACTAACGATTCCACGGGATCGGGGCGTGACATGTTGGTATCAGAGCACAGATTCAAAGTTCCTTTGACTCTTAAACTGGAAAAGTTCCCTTAACGATAAATCCCTGTGCGAACTCCTGAACTCGTTAAGGCCAAAATGAGATACGTTCATGCAATAAGTCCATAATACATTATGATCCTGATGTAATTTACCTTCCTTTCAAGGAACGACGCAAGCGCAACCATCAGCGCTGGCGCCAGGCGAGACAAGGACTCAGGAGAGCAGTTCCGGAACTTCAGGAAGCTCTCGGAGCCAACGGGGCATGTCTCAATCAGATTCCCTTCAGCAGGTGATGCAAATGTTCACGGAGCAACGACAGAGGGATGATGCCCGCCAAGCCAAGTTCGAGAGCAACCTAGAGGCCCGGCTCTCAGTCCAACAAAAGCAGGTAGATACCCTGCAACAGCTTGTCCAGACCCTGGCCTCCAACCATTCTGCCGCAACGACAGCTACACCAGTGGAGCAGCCAGCGCTTGAAGTTGAACTACCGCCCGCGCCAAGGACGAGGGAAGTGACTGCCTTCACCTTTGGCAACTTCAAGAAGGTCTGCAACACGCCGTTTAATGGGACTGAGGACCCGATCGTGGCCCTAGATTGGCTCGCCGAGCTTGAAGATTATTTTTCTCTCCTAGAAGTGCCGGAAGACAAGCGCGTCACCTGTGCCCAACTATTGCTTCGCCTCAACGCGCACGACTGGTGGGACGTGCATCGACGATCTCTTCAACTTGGCCATGGAGAGGAGGCGATCGCGTGGACGACTTTTCGTGCCGCATTCGAGGAGGAGTTTATACCCCCACCTCTATGACGTCAACGGGAAAACGAGTTCGTTCAACTCCGGCAGGGCAGTATGACGGTGAAGCAATACTCGGCAGAATTCAACAAACTGGCCAAATTTGCTACCGCTTATCTACCGGATGCATCGAGTCAAGCCAGACGATTCGAAGGAGGGCTACGTCCTGGTATTCACGAGCACGTGTCCGTTCCGCAGTATCAGACAATGCGGGAAGTATTAAACCATGCCCTCTCCCTCGAACCGCAGTATCCTCACGTTGCCACCGGCGCTGTGCAAACCCCCAATCACAAACGCCAAGGCAACGATAGAGGAAACACAGCTGCAAAGTGCCCTAACAACGGCGGTTCGAAAAAGGGAAACTCGGGGCAACGATGTGATTTCTGTAGAAGGACAGGGCACGTCGAAAGTGAATGTCGCCGGAAGCATGGGTTATGTCTCATTTGTGGAGCTTCCGATCATGCCCTTCCCAACTGTCCAAAGTTCACCGAGCGCTGTCCTCCCCAACAAAATCAGACTCCGGCACCTCAGGCAAATCGAGCGGCGCCTCAGCAAGGGCGTAATCAAGCTCAAGGCCGAGTCTACACCATGACACGGGAAGAAGCATTAGCTTCGGATACCGTCGTGTCAGGTACTTTGCTTTTCAATAATATACCTGCTCGCGTTCTATTTGATTCAGGTGCAACCCATAGCTTTATTTCTACAAACTTCGCCACGGAGAACAATGTAAAAATGACTCCGTTGCATTTAGATTTAAGCGTTAGCACCCCGTCTGGTACAAAAATTCCTGTCTGTTCAGCATGCCTAGGCGGTTATATCTGTATTGGGGAGAGAAAGCTGTCACTTGATGTTTTAGTTCTTGATGTACGGGACTATGATATCATTTTGGGAATGGACTGGCTAGGCACGTGCGCGGCAACTATTGAGTGTGCAGAGAAGCGAGTCATTTTTCGTCTGCCCGGAGAAGCCGTGTTCTGTTACACCAGTAGTCCAGCGAACAATGCGACCAGGGCCTGCATGGTGATTTCGGCAAAATCTGCTCGGCGAATGCTCTACACAGGCTGCGAGGGATTCCTAGCATCGGTTCGGGACACACGGCAGGACTACGCAAACGTCGAGTCAACTTCCGTTGAGGCAGAGTTCCCCGATGTGTTCCCGAGCGAACTACCCGGTATGCCGCCAGACCGAGAGATTGAATTCACTATAGACACATTTCCAAATACACAGCCGATTTCAAAGCCTCCGTACAGAATGGCACCTGCAGAGCTGAATGAATTAAAGCGCCAACTCCAGGAACTACTTGATCGCGGGTTCATCCGTCCGAGCGTGTCTCCTTGGGGCGCTCCCGTGCTCTTTGTGAAAAAAAATGACAGAACTCTACGCCTCTGCATAGACTATAGGGAATTAAACAAAGTCACAATCAGGAACAAATATCCTCTGCCACGGATAGATGACTTGTTTGATCAGTTACAAGGGGCAACGGTGTTTTCTAAGATTGATCTTCGCTCGGGTTACCACCAGCTGAAGATTAAGCCAGAAGACGTGCCCAAGACTGCTTTCAGAACCCGCTACGGCCATTACGAGTTTTCCGTGATGCCGTTTGGACTGATGAATGCTCCTGCTGCATTCATGGATATGATGAACCGTGTCTTTAGGCCCTTCATCGATAAATTCGTGGTGGTGTTTATCGATGACATCTTAGTGTACTCGAAGACTAGGGATGAGCACGCAGGACACCTGCGGATGGTGCTACAAACCCTTCGAGACCACAAGTTGTATGCCAAATTAAGCAAATCAGAATTTTGGCTGGACAGTATCTCATTTTTGGGGCATATCATCTCCTCGAAAGGCATCTCAGTTGATCCGAAGAAGATAGAAGCAATCACGCAGTGGAAATGACCGGAGTCAGCTAGCGACATCCGAAGTTTCCTTGGTCTGGCAGGGTACTACCAAAGATTTATACAAAATTTTGCTAGGATTGCTTCGCCCTTGACTCAGTTGACACGAAAGGATGCGAAGTTTACTTGGACAGAGGACTGTGAAGCTTCGTTTACGGAGTTAAAGCAGCGCCTCATCTCTGCCCCAATTCTCACTCTGCCGAACGGACCGGATGACTTTAAAATATATAGTGATGCCTCAGGAAAGGGTCTAGGATGTGTCCTGATGCAGCGCGATAAGGTGATAGCCTACGCGTCTAGACAGCTAAAGCCTCACGAGCAGAACTACCCAACGCATGATCTCGAACTTGCCGCGGTAGTATTTGCATTGAAGCTGTGGCGTCACTATCTTTATGGCGTGCCGTGCGAAATCTATACGGACCATAAGAGCCTGAAATACTTGTACACTCAAAAGGATTTGAATCTTCGGCAGCGGCGATGGCTTGAACTCCTCAGCGACTTCGATCTCACGATCAGATACACGCCTGGAAAGGGAAACGTAATAGCTGACGCGTTGAGTCGAGTGTTTGTAGGGAGTTTGGTTATTGATGATAGGCTGCGCCGAGATCTTGAATCACTGGGTATCACACTGAAAATAAGATATAAGAAGTGGGCGCAAGTAGCTCAACTGCGCCTCGAGCCCGACTTGTTACACAAAGTGAAGGTCGCTCAGAAGAATGACCCATTCCTGCAGAAGATACATGCCCTCATCTTGGCAGGAAAGGCGTCCGACTTTGTGGTAAGCGCGGATGGGATGCTTCGAGTAAAGGGAAGACTATGTGTTTCGAACGACGCGGCCCTCAGACAAGAGATACTCACGGAAGCTCACTATGCTAGTTATACTTCTCATCCAGGTAGCACTAAGATGTATAGGGATCTTCGCACGACGTTTTGGTGGCACGGCTTAAAACGGGATGTGGCGCAGTTTGTGTCGCATTGCATGGCTTGTCAACGAGTAAAGGCCGAACACCAGAAACCAGGCGGAGAGCTTCAGAACCTTGCTATTCCGGAGTAGAAATGGGATGATATAACGATGGACTTTATTGTTGGCTTGCCGAGGACGCAACGGGGACATGATGCAGTCTGGGTTATCGTCGATCGACTCACCAAGTCAGCTCACTTTCTGCCTATCAAATCTACTTGGAGTGCCGACCGCCTGGCTCAGATATATCTCAACAAAATCGTCCGACTCCACGGCGTGCCCGTAACCATAGTCTCCGATCGAGATGGTCGATTCATATCACGTTTCTGGGGAAGCCTGCAGTCAGCAATGGGGACGAAATTGAAATTCAGCTCCGCCTACCATCCACAGACCGATGACCAAACAGAGCGCGTCAACCAGATCCTCGAAGACATGCTGCGACTCTACGCCTTGGACATGAAGACTAGTTGGGACCTTCATCAACCTCTAGCCGAATTTGCTTACAACAATAGTTATCAATCAAGCATTCAAATGGCGCCGTATGAGGCATTATACGGGCGGAAGTGTAGATCTCCTATCTGTTGGGACGAAGTCGGGAAGGGGCAAGTACTTGGCCCTGAGCTCGTGGAGCAGACCGTCCAGAAGGTTCGGCTGATTCGGGACAGATTAAAGATAGCTCAAAGTCGTCAGAAGAGCTATGCGGATGTTCATCGGAGACCGCTAGAGTTTCAAGTAGGTGACCGGGTATTCCTCAAGGTCTCGCCCATGCGAGGGGTCAGCAGGTTCGGAGCGAAGGGAAAGCTAAGTCCACGATTTGTCGGCCCGTTCAAAATACTAAAGCGGGTTGCTTCAGTTGCTTATCAGATCGCTCTACCACCATCCCTAGCTGACGTACATGATATATTCCATGTTTCCCAACTTAGAAAATATGTGTACGATCCAAGCCACGTGGTAGACCAGGGACAACTGAACCTTCAGCCCGACTTGACGTATGTAGAACAGCCGGTACAAATTTTGGATAGAAAAGAAAAGCTGCTTCGGACCCGTTCGGTTCCTCTAGTGCGCGTGCTTTGGCGGAATCACTCTGTCGAAGAATCTACTTGGGAGCTCGAATCCGATATGAGGGAACGGTTCCCCTCATTATTTCCTAGTGGTAGGTTTTATTCCTTAAGTTTCGGAACGAAACTTCCAATTAGTTGGGTAGGATGTGGTGCCCCGTTCCCCCTATTCGGGGAGCGCGGCTAAGAAATACTAGACGGTATCGTTCGATCGGGATAGATTGAATCAAGAACTCATCCTCGTTATGGATTTGTCTCTTCGGAATCGATTCCCATATTCAGTGGACCGTGCCCCAAGGATCGACTTAGCGGCAGAGTCAGGAGGGACCTCTTCGCTGCATTCTTTGTTGCCTAGTTTTCGCTGTCGCTCGTTGCTTTCGTGCCTTGAGTTGGTTTTCGGATTTGCTTGAGTTTTCTTGAACGGTTTCGATGGATTTCATTGCTTTCGTTCTTAGGACTGCACTTCAATTCCGATAAAGAAAAGAGAGGAAGAAGTACTGATCAGTTGTTCGTGTCAATACAGGTGAACCAGCTGTAGGCGTCGCTCGAGCGGACTCCTAAAGCACTTCTTTTCTTTTCCTTCCAACTACCAAAGTGAGTGGCTACCAACCCGATTAGCTAGCCCTACTTGCTAGTCTTCACATCTAAATCTTGTGTTCGTGCTTGCCCCGATCAAACGATACCAAGTAATAACTAAAAGATATCAAGATAATAAGGGATAGACATGGACCTGTTTGCTTGTCATTGAAACTTGTGAACGGTTGCTTACTTACTACATGCTTGCTTATTCAAATGTTTACCATATGCCTATATACAAGTTAGAATGCTTACTTCTTCTTCTATAAATATGCTATATGTAGAACACCCTTTGCCATGCATCAATTATTCAGGGAGACTATGCAAAATACATCACACAATGCTACGTATCCCCTGATTTCATTGACTCAGCTACATAAATGACAAACTTAACACAAACGCCGTTGATCACGGACAACTTGTGCACAAGGCCTCCTGGTTCCTGCGGACGGTCGCTGGGGCACTGGCACCGATCCGATCCGGACGGAACCTCAAGATTAGTCTCTCCCATAGGCGGGATGGCGTGTAGCGATACATGTGCCTCCGTCACCTTAGCCCGAGACTAAGACCGTCCATTATGGCATCAAAGCCAGTGATCCCCTCATATATTTAAACCTGTTGCAACTAACTTGTGTCTTCTTGGCAGGGAAGTCATGGTAAGTAATGGCAGGTGGTTCAGACGGACAGGTAAATGTCACCGAACGGTGGCGGGTTATTTCAATAATTCTATATCTATGTCTTGTTGTAAAATAAACTAAGGCAAGATAGAAACCCATAATAAGTATGCATGCTCCATTAAACAACATATTGATTGGTAAAGTTGGGTTAGCTTGCCTTCACCAGTACGTTTCGATGTACTGACCCTCGTTGAAACAGGTTCCCCGCGCTAGGAAGAACCGAGCGAGGAGCATGAGACAAACCCCCAATCCAGTCCAGCTGTAGGCACGCCTCGACCGTGCTACCTTTGAAGCATTTTGAAGAAGAAGAAGCATTTTGAAGTTAGAAGCTAGCCACCAAGCAACCATGCAACTTCGTGGCAAAGCAGTCGTTCGACCCAAGGTCTTATATTTTGAGTTTAGTAAAAGGATGTAATGTACAGGACTGCTATCTCATTTTGTGTCAACACTTTTGTAAGCCCATAGAGGCAATCCTTATGACTCAGTTCAAGGAGTTTGTAATAGATGTTCATATTATCAATAAAAGAGAACTTTTCCATGTTTCAATATGTGTTTCAATTATCTGCGTACTCTGAATATGTGCTCGCTATGCGAAACAAAAATACTTAGCCTTGTGCGGTGCGCAACCTAGGCCCGCACGACGGTCACGCCCGGGGGACGACTAACGATTCCACGGGATCGGGGCGTGACAGAGGTCGCGGTAGCTCTGGTGGTCGCGGTGGCGACGGAGCCACCACGAACACAGGAGCCCGTCGCTACCGCGACCACCGGAGCCATCGCGACCTCAACGGAGCCACCGCGACCACCGGAGCCAGCGCCAGCTGATCCCAAGAACTATAAAGGAGGGTAGTACTCCATGTTACAATGGCGTGATACCACACGAGGGAGCTAACCTTGGCTTTGGGTCATGTTATAGCGGCGTAACACCGTATATAGTCAAAGACACAACATATATGGGCTTGAAGGACCTCTGATATTGTGTATTTGCAATCCTACCGTCACGCCCCAGTCACAAAATACCAAGGGACTAGTCACGTGGCAATGGCCAACAGCACAACTCCAATGGGCAAACCCAATTTAATGGACCCGTTATAGTGCACTTAAGCTGTAATACATATAAAATGGTCTATAAATACCTGTCACGATTTATATATCTAATCCCATCCACAATAAGTAACGAAATCATAAAGAGACAAGTCTAGTCACAATAATATAAATGATCTGTCCAACCAAAGCAATATAAATAATGTCACGGAGAACAACTCGTCATCAAAATGGAAAGGAAAATAACTCCAAGTAGAATATCTAGAAGTCACTACAAGATCAAATATCTAAGAACACTATGCATAATAAATGAATGGTAAGAATACTTTATGCTCAAGAGAAGTCCTCTGGAACAACCTCGTCCTCTGCAACCTGTACGTCTCCAATAGCAGCACCTGCCCCGTAAACCTCAGGATAGCTCTCATCGTCTACACCTGGGGACATAATCCAGATCCAGGTCCTCAGGGGACATAACAAGGTACAATAAACACTCAAGCCAAATGAAATACAGTAAGTAAAAACAGATCCTCATGACAAGCTATGTAACCAGCTAAGTAAAATACAAATGAGAGTATCACTAATAATCAGGCTGAGACCACTAAAGGCTCTATATCGAGGAGCCCATAGCAGCAAGTAGAATCTCGTAGAGCCAGTAAATGTGCCAAGCTCTGATACAGAGACTAAAGCACCTCCAGTAACATAGTATATATATAAACATAATCAGCCTGTAGCATGTGTGTCTCTTCCCACCCAATGTAACCTCATATCTCATGTCCACAATATCTCTTGTCCATAACACGCAAGATCATGACCTCTAGCTAGTACAATGAGTCATAATAATATTTCTATATATATGCAAGTCTCATATCACGAATCCTGTAAGCCTATACAGAATCACCATGAATAACTCAAGAAAGATTTTGTCATATAAAATAATGTCAAGTGTCCTACAGTCTAACGTACTTGGTATAGCAAGCACGTAAAAAAATAGGATCGTGGAATCAACTCTCTAAGTGACGTTACATAGCTCCGCGTACAACATTAGCACCTGAATCTTGTTCGACCGCTAAGCAATATCTCACGGTCCTAGGTTGAACAGTTACATCACAAGAATATATATATATATATATATATATGGAAGAAATACAAGCAGATAATATAACATGATCTAATGCAAGTTTGGCAAGATACACTTGCCTGAGTTATGAACTCCATCAATTGCTCCTGGAAAAGTAGAATCTGCAAGTTCGCCTTCGGATGCTGAAACAAACATCACCAATATTTTCAGAATACATAAAATAGCTAGGTGACTACCCATAAGTCCAATTTGGACACAGGGACATAATTGACCGTTTTGGATCAAAACGGGGTCCACATGTGGTCCACTTCGCACCAAAAATATGTCAAAGTTAAAGTACTCCAAATTTATCAAACTTAGTATCTACGAGTCCGGAACGATGATACGAACCCAACAGAACGTCCTGAACTAGATTCCGATGAGCCGATCACGAAATCACTCGTCATGTGGAACCGTGGGGCCCACAAAATGGTGTTTCGTCAACGTTCTCAGATTTGAACCAAACATAGGTCACAGGACCAACGTAGCACTACGAATCCAATGGCATAAGTTTTGTTGTGAACCGACGAGTACACATGAGGTATGGCGAGATATCGGGATAGGCCGATACGATATTTTCGGCGGTTACGCGTTGATTCCGGCGTGCACACACGTCCGAATCAAGTTCCGCAAAAATTTACACGCCCGCGTTTATGTTACGCATCATTCGGTAAAATCCGTACGCGATGACATAGCCTCGGTTGGCGGGACGCACCCCGTATCAAAAAATTTGGATTTTCCAAAATCAAATTTTTTTGACAGTTTTCTATACTAAATTAATCACAGAACGACACCTAATAAAATAAAGTATTTAAAGGTTTAAAATTTGGTTAGGTTGTTTTCACACAGAAAAAAGAATCACTCAATTTGGCATCATGGTTTGGGAGTTATTGATCTCAAAACATGGGTATTTGGGCTGTTTTGAAACTGTTGCGAAGTCAGCTTTTCGCCCGACTTTCAGGTCGACTTTCTCCGATTATAAATTACTTTAGATCAAAACTCTTGAATGGGTTTGAGGTCCTTCATATTGTGAATTTATACGGACAAGAAGCTCATGAAATGATCGAGCGAGGAGGTCATGCTCATACCTCGAAGTGTGCCTCATGAAACACTGATGCTGCTGGTCGTGGTCGCGGTGGTCGCGATGGTTCCGGTGGACGCGGTGGATCCGTTGAGGTCGCGGTGGCTCTGGTGGTCGCAGTGGCTCCGTTGAGGTAGAAAAAGGGATAACCGAGTGGGAGAGGAAAGAGGGAGATGGAGGTTCGGTTGGGTTAGAGTTGGCCGAATGGGGGTTATACCTCCTTAGGAGTATAATAGTTATAGGTAGTAAAGAATGGGAGGGGAGGTGAAAGGTTGGGGGTTTTAAAAAAAACCAAGGGTCATATGTAACTCCCCCTAGAACCCATCCCTATTCCTTGGCTGCGGTCGGTCCCCCCCTCTCCATTTGAGTGAGCACATGGTACAAGTTAGTTAAGATGGTCCAAGGGCTATGCTATTAATTGGTTTATGCTGAAATTAAAATAAAAGTAGGTAAAAAGTAGATTTTGGTGTGAGAAAAAATGGTGTTTGGTGAGTAGGAAGGTGGGGGATGGGTGTGTGGTGTTGTGCATGAGTTAGACATGTTGGTTTGAGTGTTCAAGTTGGAGTTTCGGGCTCGTTCAGGTGCAATTAATCAAAATGGTCATTTTTGACTAATTAAAATGCACAGTATTTCTATATTAATTTTTAAAGCCTACAGAGACTCAAATAAATGTGACACTAATGACATGTGCATAGTTTGTCCTGTTAGGCTAGGGGTTATAAAAGTCAGTGTCAAAATTTGGGTTCATGTTGCTCGTCTAAATTGACCGCAACGAAAAAGTATCCAAGTGTGATATTTTTTTAGTCAAAAAGCATCACAGTTATTGTGCGAACAAAACGAAGTGTAGGTTTATAAAATTATGTAAGACATACATGCCATGAGCTTAATTTGGCTTAGCTAAGCCTATTATGTAAAGTTGGTTGGAAAAAAAAAGCTAGTATTGTATTCCTGGCATTAAGACTACACTAAAGGGTTTCTAAATTATAGAAATTATTTTAATAATTATAATTATAATAAAATTAATAAAATAATCTTATCTAAATTTCAGGGAATTTATAATCTACCCTCCTTAAAAGAATTGCGTCATCGCAATTAAAAATTTAAACTACTCTAGAAATTTATAAAGATATGGTAATCTATGGGTAGTTCTTAGGTCATACATGCATCCTCGAATAAATAAGGATAACGCTATCGTATGACATCCTCTCGCTCCCAAGTGGATTTACCTGGAGAGTGATGCTTCCAAGCTATCCAAACCAGTCTGATCGTCTATCCTCGCAATGTCTTCTCACTGGTATCCAGTATCCCAACTAACTGCTCCTCATAAGTCAAACTCGGGCCTACTGAAATCTCGGAATGATCAACTACGTGACTTGGGTCAGTCACGTACCTCCTCAGCTGTGATACATGGAATACATTATGCACTACCTCTAGAGATGGGGGTAATGCAATATGGTATACCACATCATACTACACGCTCAAGATTATCAAAAGGTCCAATATACCTTGGACTCAACTTGCCTCTTCTCCCAAATCAAATAGTGTCCCGATTAGGTGAGATCTTCAGAAACACATGCTCTCCTTCCTTGAACTCTAAAGGTCGATTGTGTGTGTCAGCCCAGTGCTTCTGTCTGTCCTGAGCTGCCCGCAGATGGTTCTGAATTTGCTTCACCTTCTCCACTGTCTGCATTACCAACTCTGGACCGAGTATTTGACGCTCACCCACATCCATCCAACATATAGGAGTCCTACACTTCCTGTCTTACATCGCCTCAAAAGGTGCCATCTGGATGCTTGCTAGGTAGATGTTGTTGTAAGATAACTCTATCAGATGCAAATGGTCTTCCCAAGACCCTCCAAAGTCTAACTTACATAACCTCAACATATCCTCTAGGATCTGGATCGTGTGCCGACTGACCGTCTGTGGATGGTAAGCAGTGCTGAACTTAAGTCGGGTGCCAAGACTCTCCTGCATGCTCGCCAGAAATGGGATATGAATCTTGATTCATGATCCGACACAATACTAACTAGTACTCCATGTAACCTTTCGATCTGTCAAATATACATGTCGGCTAGAATCTCTGTGGACTGTCCAACTATGAATGACAAAAAATATGCTGATTTGGTGGGCCGATCTACAATAACCCAAACTGCATGCTTCCCACTGGGGCTTCTTTGAAAGCCTGTAATGAAATCTATAGTGATATGTTCCCACTTCCATTCGGGGATAGGAAGCGGTTGTAACATATCGGCGATTCTCTGATTTGAGCAAATAACCTTCTGACAGACCAAATATTTTGCCACAAACCTAGCAATTTCTCTCTTCATCCCATGCCACCAATAGTACTGCATCAAATCTCGGTACATCTTCTTACCTCCCGGATGAATATAGTACATGGATCAATGTGCTTCCGACATTAACCCATGTCTCAACTCCCTATTCAGAACATATAGGCAATTTTCGCACCTTAACGTCCCATCCTCATGGATCCGAAGTCCCGTTTGCATGCCGACTTCTGTCCTCTCTTTATGTCTCTGGAACGTAGCATCAGTAGGCAATGTCGCCTTAATTCTCTCCACTAGTGATGACTTAACCTCAAGATTAGCCAACTGTCCACTATGCCCTGGCAAAATAACCTCTATTCCGAGCTCATGTAGGTCCTCTAATAACTGGGGCTGCATCGTCAAGAAATAAGTTATGGGCTTCCACTATGCCCTGAGATTAAGGCGATAATCGTGCGCATTGAGGCGGAGCTGAAGTTGCGTGCAGGCGACGCGCTTCTCTTCGGGGACCTCTAGCAGAGCGAAATGATCTTCAAGTTCGGCTAGCCAATCTAGGGCCACGATGGGTTCCTCAGTCCCGTTGAATGGGGTGTTGCAAACTTTCTTGAAGTGGCCTAAGTTGAAGGCAATCACGTCCTTCGGCCTTGGAATTTGTGGCATCTCTACTTCAAGCACGGGCTGTTCCACCAGAGTCGTTATTGTTGCGACGGAATGGTTGACAGCCAAAGTCTGAACGATCTGTTGCAGGGTATCTACCTACTTTTGTTGGACTGAGAATCGGGTCTCTAAATTGCTTTCGAACTTGGCTTGGCGAGCATCATCTCTTTGTCGTTGCGATTCTAACATTTGCATCACCCGCTCTAGCGGGTCGACTTGAGATATGCCACGCTGGCTCCGCGAGCTTCCCGAAGTGTCCGAACTACTTTCTTGTGTTTCGTTCGGTGCTTGCGCTGCAGATTGCGCTAGTGCCATTCCTTCAAAAGAAGGTAAATTATATTAGAATCATAATGTATTATGGACTTATTGCATGAACGTATCTTATTTTGGCCTGGCGAGTTCAAGAGTTCGCACAGGAATTTGATCGTTAAAGGAACTTTTCCAGCACGAAGTCTAAGGAACTTAAATCTGTGCTCTGATACCATTATGTCACGACCCGATTCCGTAGAATCGTTTGAGACGTCCCTCGAATCGTGACCGCCGTGCGGGCTTGGGGTTGCGCCCGCACAAGACTTTAATGATTTGCATAGCAAGCACATATTCAGAGTACGCAGATAAATTAAAACACAGATTTGAAACATGGAAAAGTTCTCTTTATTGATAATGAACATCTATTACAAACTCCTGAACGAGTCAGCTAATTTGCCGCACGGGCTTACAAAAGTGTTGACTCAAAATGAGATAACAGTCCTGTACATTACATCCCTTTATAAACTTCAAAATGGTAAAGACCTCCAGGCTGGAGGATGGCTTTGCCACGAAGCTGCATTTGTGTATGAAGAGTTGCAAGCTTCTGACTTCAAAATGCTTCAAGGGGCACGGTGAAGATGCGTCAACAGCTGGACTGGATCGGGAAGACGACTTTGGCTCCTCGCTCGGTTCGCCTTAGTGCGGAGAACCTGTTTCAACGAGGGTCAACATGTCAAAACATACTGGTGAAGGCGAGCTAACCGAACTATACCAATCAACACGTTGTTTTAATGAAGCATGCATATTTTGTGGGTTTCTATCTTGCCTTAGTTTATTTACAAGTAAGCAGCATATAGAATTTACTGAAATGAACGTGCCACCGTTCGGTGGATTTTACCTGTCCGTCTGAATGACCTGCACAATACTTACCATGCCTTCCCTGCCACGAAGACACAAGTTAGTATGCAACAGGTTTAAATATACATAGAGATTACTGGCATATTGCCACGAGGGACAGGTTATAGTCTCAAGGCAAAGTGACGTGCAACGCGGGTGGCGAGCCCCGCTGCATAACATTTTGCCGGGTAACATACGACTATACATACGTTCCGTCCGGAACGGATCTGTCCCAGCGCCCCGGCGACCGTCCACGGAACTCATAACATACCTTGTGCACAAGATGTCCGTGATCGAACAACACTCATAGAAATAGTTCCATAGCATAACAGTTTGCATAGTCTTCCTGACAGTTTATTTCATAACAAGCATATTTCATACTTAGCACGATTCATAGAACAGTTATAAACGAACTAGCATACAGGATGATAACCGTTCATAAGTTTAGTTGACAAGCAGTATTTCCAAGTCTATTTCCTTTTTATCTTGATCTCTTTTATTATTATTTGGTATCGTTTGATCGGGGCAAAGGAGTGAAGCTTGGAAGCAGGGCTAGCTAATCGAGTTGGTAGCCACTCACTTTGTTGGAAGGAAAGGAGAAGAAAAGAGGCGCTTCACGACTCCGCTCGCAAGCCGCCTACTGCTCGTTCGCCTGCATTGTACGAACAGCTCGATCAATACCCCTTCCACTCTTTCCAATCTCGGAATGAAGTGCAATTCAATGAACAAAAATAATAAAATCATCGAAACCGTTCAAGAAAACCCAAGCAAATCCAAAACCAACTCAAAGCACAAAAGCAACAAGCGACATCGAAAACCGAGGCAATAAAAGATAGCAGCGGAGAGGTCCCTCCTGACTCTGCCGCTAAGTCGATCCCGGGGGCACGGTCCACTGAATATGGAAATCGATTCCGAAGAAACAAATCTATAACGAGGACAAGTTCTTAATTCAATCTATCCCGATCGAACGATACCGTCTTGTGTTTCTTAGTCGCGCTCCTCGAATAGGAGGAACGGGGCACTACATCCTACCCAACTAATTGGAAGTTTTGTCCCGAAACTTAGGAATAGAACCAACCATTAGGGATTATTTTGTTGAGGCAGAAGCTTAGAGGGGAGTGGACAATCCCGAGCTACGTGGCCTGGCCTGCCACAGTTGAAGCATAGACCTTTTCTGCTGTAACATCTATCGGTAGTGTGCCCACATCTTCTACAAAAATCACAGTATGGTCTCTGGTTCCCTTTGTGACGACCACCGTCGTTATGTCATTTTGCAGCATTGTTTCCTCTATCGTCGCTTTGGCGTTTGTGACTGGATATATGCACAGCGCCGGCAGAAACGTGAGGATGTTGTGGTTCAAGAGATAAGGCATGATTCATGACTTCACGCATTGTCCCGTACTGATTATTGACCACGTGCGCATGGATGGCAGGGCGCAAACCACCTTCAAACCTTCTAGCTCGACTCGTTGCATCAGGTAAATAGGCCCTAGCGAATTTGGAGAGTCGGTTGAACTCGGCGGAGTATTGCTTTACTGTCATACTGCCCTGCCACAGCTACACGAAATCATTCTCCATTTGACGTTGTACTGGAGGGGGTATGAACTCCTCTTCAAACGCGGCACGAAAAGTCGTCCACGAGATCGCCTCCTCTCCGTGATCAAATTGGAGAGATCGTTGATGCACGTTCCACCAATCATGCGCGTTGAGGCAGAGCTGAAGTTGCACGCAGACGACGCGCTTCTCTTCGGGGACCCCTAGCAGAACGAAATGATCTTCAAGTTCGGCTAGCCAATCTAGGGCCACGATGGGTTCCTCAGTCCCGTTGAATGGGGTATTGCAGACTTTCTTGAAGTGGCCCAAGTTGAAGGCAGACACGTCCTTCGGCCTTGGAATTTCTGGCGTCTCTACTTCAAGCACGGGCTGTTCCACCGAAGTCGTTATTGTTGTGGCGGAATGGTTGACAGCCAAAGTCTGAACGATCTGTTGCAGGGTATCTACCTGCTTTTGTTGGACTGAGAATCGGGTCTCTAAATTGCTTTCGAACTTAGCTTGGCGAGCATCATCTCTTTGTCGTTGCGATTCTAACATTTGTATCACCCGCTCTAGCGGGTCGACTTGAGATATGCCACGCTGGCTCCGCGAGCTTCCCGAAGTGCCCGAACTACTTTCTTGTGTTTCGTTCGGTGCTTGTGCTGCAGATTGCGCTAGTGCCATTCCTTCAAAAGAAGGTAAATTACATTAGAATCATAATGTATTATGGACTTATTGCATGAACGTATCTTATTTTGGCCTGGCGAGTTCAAGAGTTCGCACAGGAATTTGATCGTTAAAGGAACTTTTCCAGCACGAAGTCTAAGGAACTTGAATCTGTGCTCTGATACCATTATGTCATGACCCAATTTCGTAGAATCGTTTGAGGCGTCCCTCGAATCATGACCGCCGTGCGGGCCTGGGGTTGCGCCCGCACAAGGCTTTAATGATTTGCATAGCAAGCACATATTCAGAGTACGCAGATAAATTGAAACACATATTTGAAACATGGAAAAGTTCTCTTTATTGATAATGAACATCTATTACAAACTCCTGAACGAGTCAGCTAATTTGCCGTACGGGCTTACAAAAGTGTTGACTCAAAATGAGATAACAGTCATGTACATTACATCCCTTTATAAACTTCAAAATGGTAAAGACCTCCAGGCTGGAGGACGGCTTTGCCACGAAGCTGCATTTGTGTATGAAGAGTTGCAAGCTTCTGACTTCAAAATGCTTCAAGGGACGCGGTGAAGATGCGCCAACAGCTGGACTGGATCGGGAAGATGACTTCGGTTCCTCGCTCGGTTCGCCTTAGTACGGAGAACCTGTTTCAACGAGGGTCAGCATGTCGAAACATACTGGTGAAGGCGAGCTAACCGAACTATACCAATCAATACGTTGTTTTAATGAAGCATGCATATTTTGTGGGTTTCTATCTTGCCTTAGTTCATTTACAAGTAAGCAGCATATAGAATTTACTGAAATGAACGTGCCACCGTTCGGTGGATTTTACCTGTCCGTCTGAATGACCTGCACAATACTTACCATGCCTTCCCTGCCACGAAGACACAAGTTAGTATGCAACAGGTTTAAATATACATAGAGATCACTGGCATATTGCCACGAGGGACAGGTTATAGTCTCAAGGCAAAGTGACGTGCAACGCGGGTGGCGAGCCCCGCTGCATAACATTTTGCCGGGTAACATATGACTATACATATGTTCCGTCCGGATCGGATCGGTCCCAGCGCCCCGGCGACCGTCCGCGGAACTCATAACATACCTTGTGCACAAGATGTCCGTGATCGAACAACACTCATAGAAATAGTTCTATAGCATAACGGTTTGCATAGTCTTCCTGACAGTTTATTTCATAACAAGCATATTCCATACTTAGCACGATTCATAGAACAGTTATAAATGAACTAGCATACAAGATGATAACCATTCATAAGTTTAGTTGACAAGCAGTATTTCCAAGTCTATTCCCTTTTTATCTTGATCTCTTTTATTATTATTTGGTATCGTTTGATTGGGGCAAAGGAGTGAAGCTTGAAAGCAGGGCTAGCTAATCGAGTTGGTAGCCACCTACTTTGTTGGAAGGAAAGGAGAAGGAAAGAGATGCTTCACGACTCCGCTCGCAAGCCGCCTACTGCTCGTTCACCTGCATTGCACGAACAGCTCGATCAATACCCCTTCCACTCTTTCCAATCTCGGAATAAAGTGTAATTCAATGAACGAAAATAATGAAATCATCGAAACCGTTCAAGAAAACCCAAGCAAATCCAAAACCAACTCAAAGCACAAAAGCAACAAGCGACATCGAAAATCGAGGCAATAAAAGATAGCAGCGGAGAGGTCCCTCCTGACTCTGCCGCTAAGTCAATCCCGGGGGTACGGTCCACTGAATATGGGAATCGATTCCGAAGAAACAAATCCATAATGAGGACGAGTTCTTAATTCAATCTATCCCGATCGAACGATACCGTCTTGTGTTTCTTAGCCGCACTCCTCGAATAGGAGGAACGGGGCACTACACTGAGCTGGTCCACTCTGCAGCTGCCGAGCCTGCTGGAATAGTGCTGCCTGTGGTGCCAAAGGTGGCCTCGGCTGATACCCTCCTGGAGCTTATGGTCTAACTCCTCCAACTCCCGTCTGTGGTGCTCCCATTGCTGGATAAGCTTGCCTAGGTGGCTGTTGGGCTGGTCTCGGTGCTGGTAAAGCTTGTCGGTTTACCATCGGTGCTCCCTCTCGACGCTCAAGGCAATCCATGGCTGAATGTTGGCTGGATCCATAAACCAAGCATAGTCCCAACTTACATCTGCACTCGCTCGCGTAATGACCTCGCTTGCCACAATATTGACATGTAAGCAGTATCTGTGGAGCTGCTCTGGGTGGCTGGTGCATGTGAGGTCACTTTACAGCTCCTCCCTGTGGTTCTCTGGCTGGTGCTGATGTGAACAAACGTTTATGGCTGGACTCTCTCCTGGTGACGTGCTCCATGCGTCGGGCTGCGGCAAGGATATTCGTGTAAGAAGTAGGTGCAACTGAGCCGATCAACCTCTGCAACTCAAAGCTAATTCCATTAAAGAATTTCTTCGTCTTCTCCTTTTCTGTCGGGATCAGAGTAGGGGCAAAATGACTCAACCAAATAAACTCCGTATTGTACTCTTCCACAGTCATATTACTCTGAGTATGGTGGTTGAACTTATCCCGAAGTTCTACTCTAGCAATAGATGGAATGTACATCTCCTGGAAGAGTCTAGAGAATTCCTTCCAATTAACTTGGTCTGGTCCGAGCCATTTCTTCTCAGATTATCACCAGTGATATGCATTGTCCGTCAACTGCATCCTGACGATAGTCATCCAACGCTCCCTCGGAAGATCAGCTGCTTCTAATTGGTGTTGAGTGTTTATGAGCCACTCATGAACTTCAGTGGGCCCCTCCTTGCCAGAAAATGTATGGTGCTTCAGCTGGCAGAAATCAGTGATATATCCCGTCGATGGCTGTCCGGCTGGTGGGGTCGCCTGCTCCAATACGGTCACTATACTGTTCCTCTGGTTCTCTGCCTGGTGACGCTGAGCCACTTGCTGAATTTGCTGTTGAGCTTGCATCATTGCATAGAATATCTGAAATAGATGATGTCCGTCCATAGGATGCCCTAGCGGAAAAGTTGGCATCGGTGGAGTGAATTACGGTGGTGGTAGAATGTCATCTCTCCGAAACCTCGAGGCGTCATGATCAGCCGGATTGCTTTGTTGAGTGGATGAATCTCTACCCAATGGTGTCACCCCGTCGTCATAAGTAATCACCGTACCCTGTGGAGTTCTTATTGCAGTATCATCACTAGTCCGTGGATCCATTACCCTGCACATAAAGTAAACTATGAGGTCACACAGAGGAATCAAGGCATGATGCAAGTCAAAAAATTATTTTGAATACGATATAGAGGTCATGAACAGGTCAACAAGTGGATGAGATCCTATAATTTATTATATCCTAATTTGCAGGCTTGCTCGGTTCCGTAATTAAAATCTGAAGCAATATATATTCGTTGGACCTGCATGGGCCACCACAAAAACTATGTCACGCCCCGGTCCTAAAATACCAAAGGACTAGTCACGTGGCAATGGCCAGCATAACAACTCCAATGGGCAAACCCAATTTAATGGACCCGTTAGAGTGCACTTAAGCTGTAATACATATAAAATGGTCTACAAATACCTGTCATAGTTTATATATCTAATCGCATCCACAATAAGTAACGAAATCACAAAGAGACAAGTCCAGTCACAATAATATAAAATGATCTGTCCAACCAAAGCAATATAAATAATGTCACGAAGAATAACCCGTCATCAAAATGGAAAGAAAAATAACTCCAAGTAGAATATCTAGAAGTCACTACAAGATCAAATATCTAAGAACACTATGCATAATAAATGAATGGTGATAATACTTTATGCTCAAGAGAAGTCCTCTGGAACAACCTCGTCCCTCAAACATATGTATTCAACCAAACCTAGAGATAGTAAAATCGGACAAGCTACTTGCGAAAATCTCAAGGGTTTGCACAGGTCGACACAAATGCCTTATCATTTCAATTTCATACAAGCAATCATATCATTCAAATGTACTTTTTTTTAAGTATTTAGACTCATTGTTAGAATATTCCGTTTGGGACATTAAGAGAGAGCGTGCACATAACCCACGAACGAGCTTTCGAAACTGTGATAATCGAAACAAAGTCCAAAGGCGTATAGTCAAGCTCTGATACCAATCTGTCATGCTCCGATCTCCCGCAAGCTAATCGGCCGTCCCCGCTAGGCAAGAATCACCGCGCCAGCACTCCCGCGGAACGATCGCTTGACCCATCCGAGCGTGATGCCGCACGAGCGTGAACCATGCCCGTGCAAGGCTATGGTTCGTTGGTTGGCAATAAGAGGTCTAAGCCACAGAGTCGCACAGATTGTCCGAGTGCAGCAAAATTATAAACGCATAGGCGATTGATAACAAGTTCTCTGAGTCGACAATAGCGGAAGCATTGAATAACACAAGTTGAAGTAAAATAAACTCTTTATTGATATAAACAAGTGTTACAGGCGGCGCTTGGCCGAGATTACAATCCGCTCGAGTCTCTCTCTGAAACAGTAAAAGCGTGCCAAGTGGCTACATTTATAGAATAATATACAAGCGATGTTCAGGCAATGTTCCAACATTATATCTTGTATATGTGCTTCAGTTCCGGATGCAGCGCTCTAAGGCTTCAGATTTACTCCACGCCTTAGCACGCACAAAGGAGGCATCCGTACTAAACGAGGTTCTCCCGTACCCTACAAACGACCTAGTGGATTATCAGTACATGAATGCACTGGTGGGGAGGCTACTCGCCCGCTGGACAAATCCAAACACGTAATATAGGTTCCATGCACCAATTATTATGTTGTCTTTCTAGTTGCCTTAGGATCAGTTTCATGGCAAAGATTGAATAGCCTAACTCGTGTGGTAGTGCGCCGTACGACATAAGAGGAAACACGGCGAGACTTACCAACTTACCGTTTGACCTTCCCTGTCCAAGGCAAACAAGTTATTTTTAAGCACGAGCATATATAACATTCAGGGCAATAGCATATGCAAACACTGTGTCATGATCGTTCAGGCGTTCAGCTGTTCTTCTGATGTGATGCAATGACTCGTACGCGGATAGCCGCTAAGCGAGGATGACTTATCTATATGAACATTTGTCGCTGGCATAGCCATAAAGGACGAGGTATAGTCTTAAACAAGGATGGTATGCAACGAAAGCATGTGAGGCGCTATACGCCATCCCGTCCAGCACGTGAGACTATCGTGAAGTTTTGCCCGGATCGGATCGGTGCCAGTGCCCCAGCGACCGTCTGCAGAACCGCTGACCTTGTGCACACGTTATCCACAACACGCAAGTCTGGGTATTTCCAAATCCATAACTTGATATGATAATCCATGATTCTTGTTCTGAACCGAGGGTTTGCTCCACGAGCTGTGATTCATGATTTGTTTGACGTGATTCTCGTTCAGATGTAACTTGATATGATTATCATTCAGGTGTAAACTTTATATGATCTCATTCAGAGTTAGACTTGCCTTGATGCATTCCCCTGGTGCGGGGACTGCCTTAGTGACCCAACGGTCCTGGATACTTGCAGGTTCATTGGCACAGAAGGACCATTTGATAGTCTTATGGTTGAGTCAAATTGCACGATATGCGATAGTATTCTTGATTGTGGCATGATTTCACGTGGAAAACGTTGAGGCAAGGAAATATTAAGAACTTAAATAATCACGTTGGCTCGGGCCCGAAGGTAAGCCGAGGAGTGAAACCGTAAGGGACTTTCCGAGATACATGATCTAGGGTAGCATGCGAGAGTCTGAAATATAAAAAATATTTCAATTCCATGTTCTACACAAGCAATACAAGTTGGGATTATTCCCTTAGCTAGGTGCGTTGTATTCTTATTAGCATGCACGGGGTGATTCACCTAGCGACTAGCATATATCATTCCATATTTTAAGTGTGCTGGCTAAGCAAAGACAAGTTCACCGTAGCCACCCACCTTAGCGATGATTCGCCTCGGTTGAGCGATACGTTGAGCGAGCCTCTGTAAGCCTAAGCTGAACTCTTATAGGGACAAGTCTGGATATCCTTTGCCTCAAACGAGTATTCTCGCCTGAGCAAAGCGGGTCAGGACGTTGCACTCTTGCCGTTTGAATCGGCAGTCCGCTTGAGCGAAATGGGGTGTTACAGAATGTACATATCTTAGTTATAAAATTTAGAGTTTCTCGCAACCATACCGGTTGGCGTGGTGAGGATTCTAGATGACATGATTATATAGTTGCATACCCTAGTTATGGAATCTATCATTTATCACAGCCATGCTTACTGGCGTGGCGAGGATTCTGAGTGTCATGATTTCAGACAAACGTGTATGATTATCAGGTTGTATCTTAAATTGGTTCTTAAAGTATCATCTCAATACTTATCCACTTCTGTTATTATAGGACTTTGTTCCATCATTCTTTAGCTTAGCAGTAGAGATACCTTCAGTTCTTTAGTCCACTTCCTTATAGAGTTCATTCCATTAGGGTTCCTTGTTAGTGTGATAATTGGTGACTTACAATTAGGTATGTATCTTGAGTATCAGTATTGACTGTTGGGAGTGTGGCTTATGAGTCTGTAAGTGGTTCTTGGTTGGGCATGCGAGCAATAGGCATCAATCTAGAGATAACCCATAACGTAGTACCTCGTAGCAATAATTCTATGATATGTGTCATTATAGTTAGTATTGGTATTATGGTAGAAGAGAGAGTAAAGAGTATCAGTGGTGGTTCCAGGAGTTAGTATCAGAGTCAGCATGCCAGTTCTGGATAGTCATAAATTTATGTAGTTGGGTGATCCATGTAAACAATTAAGTATCAAGAAAATTATGCTGAAAATCAATGGAGCATGATATTCAATTTGGTGGTTGATACTTTGGTGTGTCAAGAGTAAAGAAATGTATATGCATCAAGGGTATTAGTGAGTGTACCATAGTAGAATAGTACCCATAAGTGTATAGGAGAGTGTGAGAGAATAAGAATACATTATGCTAAAGTAGTAAGACATGTATTACAGGTAAAAGTAGAGCATTAATGTGAGTAGATAGGAGTGTGCCAGTATATGACTAGTGATGTGTATATCACCCGAGATTGAGGTTAATGATGTGTTGGAAGCAATAGGTGGAAGAGTATCTAAAAATTGTATGCAGAATGCACAATAGATGATAAGTATTAGAAAATAAAAGTTCATGAAAGAGGAAGCCTGAGTATTAGAAATTTCAATAGTATGCCATAGGTTGAAAATATCAAGATTGGTCATGAAAGATATGTAGTATATTACTGATTAGTATATCAGTCCGTAAAAGGTTTGAGGAGAGATACATATATATCAATAGAGATATAGAACCATACGCCTGCCTTTGAGAGTGAAGTGAAACATGTGTATTATAGAAGTTAATAACTGGTGCAAGTGATCATGAGTTCTAGTGAGTGTGATAAGGTGGTCTAATGATATAGCTAGTGTCCTAGAATATTAAGGACATATGTTATGTAGTTAGGAAGCTAATGTTACTATATCAAGATTGCTAGTATTTCTATATTAGGGATTAATTGAGTAATGTGCTAGTAACAGTAAGTACCTTGTGTGATAATATTAGATTGGTGTATCAGTTATATGGATAGAAAATTATTTGAAAGTAATAGTACAAGTGATCCAAGCAGTAGAGGAGAGAGACAATATATATATATATATATATATATATATATATATATATATATATATATATATATATATATATATATATATATATATATATATAGAAGTAAGTTTAGTAGGTATAGTACCTTGCTTATTTTGAGTATAGAGGTCATATGTATCAGAGAATAATACGAGGGGTATAAGGATACCAGTGAGATGTCATGGTGTTGTAATGGCTAGAAGGTAATTGTGTATTTATTGTGATACTAATGTATAGATGAGAACCTTAAGATGATTAACAAATATTAGAGGATGAGTTGCACCAAGTATCAGATAGAAAAAGATATCCTAGTAACAAGAGCCGTAGTACCTCAAGTATTATGAAAGTTTAGGCACAAGCATTTTAATAACTAGTATAATAATATAGAGGAGAGACATGAGTAGCTTGGTATGAGGATCATATCTAAAATACATATGAGAGCTGGTGCATTGTGTAGACAGTAACAAGTTTTGATAAGGCATCATATGAGAGTATTCAAGTTGGACAAGGGTGTGCTAATAGAACACATGATTGAAAAAGGTATACAAGTGTTCCTTATAAGAGAATGATTGAGAAATTTTGGTGATTACAAGAATTAAAACAGATAAAGAAGACAGTGTCTTAGCGGTGTAGCAAGTGCCAGTGAGTGAAGCATATCCATGACCTAGAACTATAGTATATCACGAGTATTTGGTAACCCTCAGTATTAAAAATATCTTGACTAGGTTGATGATTAGTTAATGCATAGTGTATAATAGAATATACCATAGGTGGCATATTAGGTTATCCCGCACCAGTAGAGGGAGACACCCCAGCAAGTCAGAGACTAAAATTCATGATGGTTAGAGACTATATCCAAGTATGATTTCTCTTTCAATAAAATGGTAGGATTGTATGTTATATGATAGGACTATTTTAGACTGTGATTGATGGGAGTTTGATACTAGAAAAAATTGTATGACTGGCCCAAGAGAGCGGGTGAGAGTTTTAATTTCGAGGACAAAATTCTTCTAAGGGGGGTAGACTTGTCACTACCATATTTTCTAAGAAAGGGTATTTTAGTCATTTGGTAATTAATTAAATATTGTGCATGTTAAATATTTATTTATTGATTAGCATGTTAGATTTATTTTTGGACGTGTTAGTGGACCTAACTAATTTAGTTTAGACTCATGGACCAACATGTATTAATTATTAGAATTTAGCCCAACTAGAAAGCCTATTGATTATGAGGATGATTAGTTTAATTAAACCATTAGACTAGAACCTTTCCTCCTTAATTATTTTTTTATGAGAGGCCCCAAGGGGTATAATGGACATTACATAGCAGCTTGAGAAAGGGGCAAGGGGGCCGGCCTACATAAAGAGGGGGGGGACAGTTTCTCTCTCCTCTTTTCATTTCAAATCTAGATCTAAAATTTTTCTCAACCAAATTTCTTCATTCCTACATTATTTTTCTACCAAATTTTATCACAATTCCTTCTCAAATAATCATTAGAGGCTAGTAGAGTAAGGATCTAGAATGAGGAAGCAAGGATCTACAAAGAGGAGTAAGGATCTACAAGTTGAAGGCTCATTTTACCATTTTTGGAGATTTTATTGGGAATCCATCTCCCAATAGGTACAATTCAGTTTTTTCTCTTATATTAGGTTCTAAATCTGATAATTAACTATGAGAAATTAACCCATATGCATATGCTACCCATAGGATTTGGAATTGAGTTCATAGGAGGTCTATTAAAAAAGTTATGATGCTTTCTGTGTCAATTTTGGAAGAATTTTGATATTGACACTTGTTGTGTTTGTCAATTGGTCCTATAGATCAACTTGGCATGTGTTTGTTTGTTTGTGGCTAGTGTCATGTCCACAATTGGGTATGTGTAGTTCGTATCCCAATAAAATTGGTGATACGTGTTGATTTGGGGGGTTTTCCTCCGACGCGGGACTATGTGCATGTAATATTTTAACACGGGCACGTAGATGTGTGTTTGACTCTTCGTATTGTTCATATATAGTAATTTAGACTTGCTCGTGTCCTTCGGGGTACGTTTGGTAGTGTGGTGGACTCGTATCGCAAGCGTATCATAGATCTAGTGTGATACGGGTGCGATACACTCCACGTGTTTGTTTTATTGCCCCTTAATTCTATGTGACTTGTGTATATTTATATTAGTATGAGTTATTATGTATGATATATATGTATATGTGTTTATATAAGAGTGTTTATGGATATATCTTGTATAAGTATATGGATACGTATACATGTATATATGTGTGTGAGTGGAGAGTTATATATACATATGTATATAGACATATATATCTAGATGTGTGGAGTTGTGTATAGGTATATTGTATATGTATAAGTAAGTATATGAAACCATATAGTTATGTGGGTATATAGCTATGTGATTGTGTATGTGTATATATATATATATATATATATATATATATATATATATATATATATATATATATATATATATATATATAGTTATAGTTATAGTTATAGTTATATAGATATACTTATGTGTATATACTTATGTATATATGTTTGTAATATATGTACATATGTGTATAGATGGGAGGAGTGTTTTACATATTGTAACTAGTGTGTGTGTGGTGTGGAGAGGAAGTGAACCAGTGCACCTACACAGAATCAGTGCAAACAAACAATAGCAGCAACGTATCAGTAAACGATCAACAAAAGAGCAACATTTCAGCTAAGAGCAGTAGCAGCAGTGTTTGGCAACAGAGCAGCAGCAGCCGCGTTCAGCAAAGAGCAGCAGCAGCAGCATTCAGCCAAGAGCAACAGCAGCAACTTTTAGCAAAAGAGCAGCAACAGCAGCGTTCAGCAAAAGAGCAGCAGCAGCCACGTTCAACAAAGAGCAGCAGCAGCAGCGTTCAGCCAAGAGCAGCAGCAGCATTTAGCAAAAGAGCAGCAACAACAACGTTCAGCCGAGAGCAGCAGCAGCAGCGTTCAGTATGGAATGTAGCTGCCGCAACTCGGGTATGGCACAACACTGTACACCTCTGAGTGCACAGCAGAGTCTACAAGCAGCAACTTAAACACGAGCAGCGGCACCAACATCATGTATAGCTAGATAGTAGGGTCAGTTAGTTAATGGATAGTTAGTTAAGTTATTTAGTTTAGTTAGTAGCTCTATGGATATACTTGTGATTAATTAGTAAGTTAGAACTATATATATGATACTTATACATATCTACCTAGGTATATACATGTTGTAAGTATGTATGTATATATGGGTATGTGTATTAGTTGCATTGATGGTTAGTGTAGCATGGTAATTGGTATCTAATATTCATAGTAGTAAATACTAGTAGGTTATATTGGATTGATATATACTTGTTAGTATATAGTTAGATTGATGTACCTACTAGTTAGAATATTAACTATATGTATCTATATATTTGGGTATTGGTAGTAAGTTATTATGTAGGTATTATATTGATATGTATTATATGTTAGTAGTTGTAGTATTTAATAGTTAGAATAAGTTAGCATATGCTTTAGTTATGTTAGTATATGTTTAGCATATAGTTAGTATTTGGGGGTTTATATGTGTATTAGCTATACTCATGGGTTTTGAATTACCTCGGGATACCAAGGTAATATCAAGGTAAGGGGGTCGATACCAAGGTATTGAGTTTGGGTATCGAGATAGGTAGTGCGATACGCATTGGTACAAGTCCAAGGTATCCTAATTTCATCAAGTGGTTATAGATACTATGTATATTGACTTGAATATATATCTAAATTACTATTTTTATATATTGAAACTTGCGTTTCCTATGATACGATATTTTGTGTCTCCTAGTATCTTAGAATGACTAGTGTGGCATAGATGCATAGTGTATAGACCCAATCTCATTGAGATAGACTCATGCAACCTATAAATTGGTAGTTTGACCAAGTTTGACCATTTTTACCTAGAGTTGACCTAGTTTGACTATTTTGACTTAGAAATAGCTTCATGACCTAGAATTGAACTAGTTTAACTTATTTTTATTCCAAAATCTTATATTAATGCAATACTCCATATATAGGTCTGTGTGACACCAGTTCGGACACAGTTTGGCATTCATTGCTCTGGACCACAGGCGAGTACATTCTCTGATAGTTTCTTATTTATGATATCCTCTATGTTCATTGTATCTAGTGTAGATATCCATATTTTCTTGACACGATGATTACACGGATTGGTATATCCGGATTTCGTCTTGAGATATTATTCCTTGGTATATATGGTGTATCTTGTGCAAGCCTTGTTTTATTGTTCTTCTTGTACATGTACAGACACTGATTCTCAGGGAGACTTGCTACCTTCCTAGGGAATCCCGTGACATAGCGTACCATGGTTGGATCCACTATACCAGTCGGGGTTGGGGAGTATGTAGTGTAGATATATGATCATACCCTTCTTGTATCAAGTCTTGTTCTTGAATAGTGTTAATCATGCACCGCACGTATAATTAGCCAGGTCATAAATCTTGTATCAAGTTTTTA
The DNA here is from genome assembly GCA_036927795.1 of Iris macrosiphon. Taxonomy (NCBI): domain Eukaryota; kingdom Viridiplantae; phylum Streptophyta; class Magnoliopsida; order Asparagales; family Iridaceae; genus Iris; species Iris macrosiphon. The sequence continues at coordinate 20,976,486 of JAYESA010000015.1, read as the reverse complement.
AGCCGATCACATGTTAAAGCTGGTACTCACTCACTTAGTCATTAGTATTTCTTGTTCATTCCATATTGCTCATTCTTGTATTTATTTCCAGTATTTTCTTTATTACGTATCTCTTGTACATGTATATGGCATCTTATATATTCACATCTATTTACTGTTACATAGTTTATATCATTGATTAGAACTGCTGTTAGAGATGTACTTTTCTTCATTCCTGACTGAAAATTATTTTTCAGAGGATCCGGGAGATTGGTGTCCGACATACTATGGACTTCGACCTATAGATGATGCAGACTTGGACCCACTAGTTCTGGAGTGACTGTCGGAAGTTTTAGCCGGTATCACTTGTTAGCATAGTTAGTTATCTTTAGCATTTTGGTACCGAATTTATTTTTGGCTTATATTTGAGAGTTGGATATTATTGTTGTTATTATATATTTTGAATATATAGTTAGACTTCCTTGAGATCTTCTCGTGCTTTAGAATTGTGATTGAGTTTTGTATTGAGATATTGTTAGCAAATTTTATATTATTGTGAGATGTTTAGATAGTATAGTTGACAAAGACAGCGTTCTACCGTCGATGCTGTGGCGTAGGCTGGGCGTTGTTTCCGACTTACATCCCTATACCGGGTGCGGATCGTGACACATTTTTAGTGGTGGCCCATGCAAGTCAGGCTTCACAAGTTATACGATGTCATGGTAGTACGATGACTTAGTTGTACTACTATGAGCCTGCGATAGGATATAGGATATAGGATATATGATATTAGGATAAGAGGATACTTAATTACAAATTTTTTGAGATATTCCTGGAACGTGCCACGCCCCGGTCCCGCAGGGCCGTTCGTCCTCGCTTTGGTCCCTATGGAACCGATCGTCCTCGCACGGGCGTGATGCCTATGTCACGCCCCGGTAGTGATGTCGTACAAGCCTAAAATGCGCTTGCACAAGGCCAAAGCTTTGATACAAGAGCAAGTAAGCTATTCAATACTGAACCAGCGGCACACATATTGCAGAAAAGTGAAGAACACAATGGCATAAGAAAACCAGCTCCTTTATTAAAAATTAAAAGTGTTACAAGCGGCGCATGACCGAGGTTACAGATCGCTCAAGCATTATTTCTCTCGATTACAATGACACCGTTCCATACATTATATCCCTCTATACAAAAGTAGCACAACTCGATACGGCTCAAGGTATCGACTCCAGATTTTCGATTCCTTGGGATGAGACACGACTATCGCTTCCTCGGATGATCATGCACCTGAGAACAAGCAGACTGTTGGTGGGTCAGCACTTTTATAAGTACTGGTGAGATAAAACAACTGAACAGAAGCTACACCCCCTGAAACCCACACTAAGTAATCATGTGGCAAAATATTGCATTTCTAGTGATCTTGCTACTTTTACCTAAGTTTATTTCATGCAGCTCAGGATTATAGTCAGATTACATCTTTTGAAAACATAACTTTGAAACAGTTTTGCATATTCAAACAATAAGCATACGATCGGGGCAGTGCTCTATCGTGCAGTGCGCAACATGTATTATGTATCAAATCTAACTCTTTGGGGGCAAAGTTCTTATAGTGGACTGAATTATCTCATATCAAAGCAAATATTTAGTGGACTATCACACATTTAAGCACACAGAAGAACTAGCTTATATGAATTCGGTCCCCGAGAAACTCAAGATCGGTAGCAGTAATCCAGCTAACCAATGACTCACATTCTGATACTATTTGCAGCTGTAACCAAGGTTCAGCTCTGCACTAATAGTCATTGTCTGACCGATGCGAATGCATGAAGCACTAACAGATAACTCTATGATGCACATTTCAATGAACAAGCAGACTTATATGTAAATACTTGTATTTCTTACCCCATTGCCGAACGGTTATCCCTGCAGCAGACACACAAGTTAGCCACAATATGCACATTATGAACAAACTTATGAATCAATCTTTTGGTGTCATCAATTGATAGGTATACAAGAAGGTAAACCTAGCATGCGTCCTATCTATATGATGGTCCATGAGTTGCCCCATGATTAGCAGCGGTTGTCCAAGGTTCAGCTCTTCACTAGTACGCATGGGTATCGGCAATTGTGACTCATAGTTTAGCTCTTCACCAACACACCCGAGTACTAGCAGCTGTGACATCATGCGTTCCATACAACACTAATAGACATATCGCCCCACTAGACCCTTGCGAGCCATACCCTCAGGGCGATCCAAAAATCTCTTCCGGACCGAGCGATTCCCAGTGCCCCAGGAATCGTTCGAGAGACAAGACCTTGTGCACAAGTTGTCCGAAACTAATACAATGACATGAACACACAATTCAATCAAAACAATAATCATGCAAAACATATACGGTCTTAGCAGAACACATCTTATCAAACGAAGCACATCTTATCAAACGAAACACATCTTTCACATATCTAATAGCATACCCCACTAGACCCTTGCGGGCCGTATCCTCACGGCGTACTATTAGTCACTGCATTCACACATTTTCACTTATAGCATTTCGATATAGCAACACAGGCAAGCAAAACATATAATGACAAGCACGATTTATTTTATATCTAACATGCAATAACTATCTCTTTCTTAGCATTTGCAAAGGGACATATTCAAACGATTTATTTACTTATCTTCTTAGCATAGCAAAGGTTCGTTCGATAGCTGTGTCAGTGTTTCTAAGCATGCAACAGTTCTTATACTCTTAGCATGGCAATGGTTCTATTTCATTTCAGACAAGCATTTCCAGTTCTCTAGTTAGACAAGCAAACAGATTCATTTCAATGACAAGCTATGTGAGTTCTCTTATTAGCATGCTGAGTCGGTTCTATTATTCTTCTTATAAAATAATCTTCTTAAGCAAACAAGCATTCAAAAACTCAGATTCATTATTAAGTCGTGCAAGAATCAGAGAATGCAGTTCTGTCCAATCATATTGATCAATCGATCGAGAACTCTCCGAGAAAACTTTCGTTCAAGCAAACAAGGCGATATCACTTGTACATAGTGCCTACGCATAGCGGGGCACTACAGGACGACCCTTGAGAATCATATTATAAATCTTTTCCCTTATTTTTGTCCGCTCTCACTTGTTGTTATTGAATTTGATTCTTGGTGATCAGTTATTGAATTTAATTCTTGATGTCGTTGTTGAGTTTGATTTCATATCGAGATGAATTTTACGGACTAAAATTACGGTATCATCTAATGACATATGTTGATGAGGACAATGAGAAAGGTAAAATATCTACTTTGGTTATGGAGTCTAGAGTTTATCGCAGCCATATTTGCTGGCGTAGCAAAAACGTAGGGACCAGACTTCGGATATACATATCTTAGTTATAAAATTTAGAGTTTCTCGCAGCCATACCGGTTGGCGTGGTGAGGATTCTAGATGACATGATTATATAGTTGTATACCCTAGTTATGGAATCTATCATTTATTGCAGCTATGCTTACTGGCGTGGCGAGGATTCTGAGTGTCATGATTTCAGACAGATGTGTATGATTATCAGGTTGTATCTTAAATTGGTTCTTAAAGTATCATCTTAATACTTATCCACTTCTGTTATTATAGGACTTTGTTCCATCATTCTTTAGCTTAGCAGTAGAGATACCTTCAGTTCTTTAGTCCAGTTCCTTATAGAGCTCCATTCCATTATGGTTCCTTGTTATTATGATAGTTGGTGACTTACAATTAGGTCTGTATTTTGAGTATCAGTATTGACTGTTGGGAGTATGGCTTATGAGTCTGTAAGTAGTTCTTGGTTGGGCATGCGAGCAATAGGCATCAATCTAGAGATAACCCATAGTGTAGTACCTCGTAGCAATAGTTCTATGATATGTGTCATTATAGTTAGTATTGGTATTATGGTAGAAGGGAGAGTAAAGAGTATCAGTAGTAGTTCCAGGAGTTAGTATCAGAGTCAGCATGCCAGTTCTGGATAGTCATAAATTTATGTAGTTGGGTGATCCAAGTAAACAATTAAGTATCAAGAAAATTGTGTTGGAAATCAATGGAGCATGATATTCAATTGGGTGGTTGATACTTGGGTGTGTCAAGAGTAAAGAAATATATATGCATCAAGGGTATTAGTGAGTGTATCATAATAGAATGGTACCCATAAGTGTATAGGAGAGTGTGAGGGAATAAGAATACATTGTGCTAAAGTAGTAAGAGTTGTGTTACAGGTAAAAGTAGAGCATTGATGTGAGTAGATAGGAGTGTACCAGTATATGACTAGTGATGGGTATATCATCCGAGATTGAGGTTAGTGATGTGTTCAAAGCAATAGGTGGAAGAGTATCTAGAAACTATATGTAGAATGCACAGTAGATGATAAGTATTAGAAAATGGAAGTTCATGAAAGAGGAAGCCTGAGTATTAGAAATTTCAATAGTATGCCATGGAAGTGGGAGCACATAAGCATAGACTTCATCGTTGGCTTACCAAGGACGCAACGAGGGAATGACGCAATCTGGGTCATCGTCGACCGGTTAACCAAGTCAGCGCACTTTATTGCCATTAAAGTTACTTGGAGCATCGATCGCTTTGTCCAGACCTACCTTGATGAGATAGTTCGGCTGCTCGGAGTACCAGTTTCTATAGTGTCTGATCGAGACAGACGATTCCTATCACATTTCTGGGAAAGCCTTCAGTCAGCGATGGAGACCAAGTTAAAGTTCAGCTCAGCCTACCATACTCAAACTGATGGCCAAACAGAACGGGTGAATCAGGTACTAGAAGACATGCTGCGTCTCTGCGCAATCGATTTAAAGTCAAGTTGGGACGTCCACCTACCGTTGGTCGAATTTACATATAATAAGAGTTATCAGTCCAGCATCCAAATGGCTCCGTACGAGGCTCTGAATGGGCGGAAGTGTAGGTCACCGATCTGCTGGGATAAAGTTTGGGAGCGACAAATCCTTGGGTCAGAACTAGTTGAACAAACAATCCAGAAGTTTCGGTTGATCCGAGAGCGACTAAAAGTAACACAAAGTCGGCATAAAATCTATGCCTACATTCGTCGTCGACCCCTTAAGTTCTTTGAGGGTGACCATATATTTTTAAAGGTCTCGCTTATGCGAGGAGTCATATGATTCAGAGTAAAAAAAAAGTTAAGTCCAGTTAGAAGTGTATGTTGTTTTTCATGTGTCACAGCTTAGAAAGTACGTACGTGACTCAAACCACGTGGTAGATTTTGGTCAGCTGGATCTGCAGGTAGACTTGTCGTATGCCGAAGAACCCGTTCAGATCTTAGATCGTAAAGAGAAGCAGTTACGGAATCGTGTAGTCTCGCTTGTGCATGTTCTTTGGTGGAACCACTCGGTCGAGGAATCGACCTGGGAACTCGAATCGGACATGAAGTCAAAGTTTCCCTTATTATTCCTTAGGGGTAGGTTCTATTCCTAAGTTTCGAGGATGAAACTTTTTTTAGTTGGTTAAGATGTAGTGGCCCGTTCCCCCTATTCGGGGAGCGCGGCTAGGAAATACTTAGTATTGTTCAATCGGGGCAGATTGAATCAAGATCCTTTCCTCGTTATGGATTGGTTTCTTCGGAATCAGGTCCCACATTCAATGGATCATGCCTCAAGGAATGACTCGGCGGCAGAGTCGAGAGGGGCCTTTCCGTTGCGCTAGTTTTTTTGCCCATTTTTTTTCAAATGCCGCTTGGTTGCTTTCTAGTTGGTTTTATGATTTATATTTTTCTTGAACAGTTTCGATAGATTTTATTATCTTCGTTCTTTGGATTTTGTGTTTCATATCGAACCCTTAGAGATCGAAGCAGGAGATATTGATCATCTGTTGGTGCGTGCAGGTGATCGTGTAGGCAACACGCAAGCGGAGTCTTAAAGATCTACCTTTTTCTCTTTTCCTATTCACCAACTTGTGAGTGGATTTACTTCGATCGTTAGCGCTCTTCTTCCAAGTCTTCATTCCTAATAAATTGACTCATTTGTACATTCCGATCAACGATACCAAAAGAATAATAGAGTCAAGATAAAAGATGAAGTAGACTTGAAACACTTGTAATGCTAGTCATATAAAATATTACATGGCCATATTGTTGCGTGCTTGTCCGCTATACATGTAGCTATTTTATGTTCAATTATAGTTAGAACTTATTTATTTATAATTGTTTAAGGGATAGTGCAAATTGGAAATGTGATCATTGAGCAAGGTAGCCTAGACTATGGAAAATGCATGAAGTTCATATACTTATATTGCTTTGAATGTGCTTCAATTGATAACTTAGTTTGTAGAGGAGGCATGGTCTTGGACAACTTGTGCACAAAATATGTTATTCTACGAACGGTCGCCAGGGCACAGGGACCGCTCCGACCCGGGTAGAACAATTTGCTAGTGTAGTCCTAGCATTGGATGGGTCCGTGCGTCCGCCAAGGGCTAGCTACCCAAAACGGAATGGTAGCTGACCCATCTCTCGTCCGACCAAGTGATGCACTATGTATATTTAAACTGTACAGACTAATTATATTTTCATGGCAGGGAAGGTCATGGTAAGTTTTGTACAGGTGGTTCAGACGGTACAGGCAAAGTCACCTAACGGTGGCACATTTTGTTATGTCATTTTATTCTATCATATATAAAGAATTGAACTAAGGCAAGATAGAAAGATCACATAATAATAATATTGCATATTTACATGAATACGTTATCGATCTTGGTAGTTGGGTTAGCTCGCCCTCACTGGTACTTTTTGAAGTACTGACCCTCGTTGCAGCAGGTTCCCCGAGCCGAGGTGACGCAGCGAGGAGCTGAAGCTTCCCCCAACCTTTCACTGATCAAGGCGCATTTGTGTTGTGACTTTTGGAGCTCAAGTACATAATCAAAAAAGGAGCTCACTCTCACCTTTTGAAGCTCCTAGGTGATGGTGCTAACTCGCACCTAATGTGTTTTGTGTTTCTGAAATATTAGTAAGGGATGTAATGTATGGATCGACTATCTCATTTTTGCGTCCAAGTTATAACCTCGTGCCACATTCTTATTACTTTTGGGTCAAGTGTCTGTAACCAGATATTCATTATCAATAAAAAAAAACTTTTCTATATCTCAATGTGTGATATCTTGTTGCGTACTTTGTTGCATTTGTTCTAAAGTATATCATTATGCTTAGGCCTTGTGCACGCGCGCCTTACGCGTGCACGCCATCACACCCGGAGGACGATTATCGATTTAGCAAAAATTGGGGCATGACAAAACTTGCAAAAATAACCTAGACAATGCATGAATGACATAAAGCAAGATGTAAGCAAGTAAACAATAAGCAAACTATACATGTATAATACGCGTATGTCGGGGATGTATATTAGAACAGTGAGACGAGTCTCACAAGACCAGAGAAGAGAGTGTAAACCCCCTCACCCAGGAATTAGTTATTTTAATTTAATATAATATTATTTTTTTATTAATTAGGATTAAGTAAACAAAAGTATCCTTTAAAAATATTTTTCGTAGTTTTGATTTTTAGGAGCACAACATTAGCCATTATCTCCAAATAAATTTTATATGCATGATCTAGACGAGCCCACCTTCCTTTATGATTATCATATCCCACTCAAAAACATCTCCTTATACTCTATTTTTAATGTAAAATATTCGGGTCAAAAACTCAATTTCTAGCAACTACAGTGCAACCGTTGACCATTCCAATTTAAATTGGAGACCCAATTTTGACCAATTATTTTGACCTAATGCATGGTCATGATCTAAACTAGGTTTAAAACACACATGATGCATGTGTCCCACTCTATTGAACCTCTATGAGCTACATACCCTCAATAGTCATAAATGACCCATTTTCTAGTTAATCCGACCAACCTAGTCAAACTAAACCGCAATGACCCGAACCTGAACCAACTGGAAGTAGTTAAAATCTTAACCTAGGTTGACTAATCTAGGTTTGACCATCCATATTAAACATCATTTTAGTTTTTTGACAGCCATGGGTTTATTAAATCATTAGCGTGGAATGTGAAAGGGAAGGGTTTATAACTTGTGATATTTTCTTACCCCATTGGTAACTCCTCATCATTAAAGCCTTAAACCCCCACTTAATATCTCTCTCTCCCTCATTTATCCAGCCATCATTCACCTCTATAACTCTTTCCCTCCCCACTAGAACAAAATTTGTAACCCTAAACTCTTCCTCTCCCCATTAGCAAAGGTTGTAAATCCAAACCCTTCCCCCCCCCCACTAGGTTGTCCATAACCCCTATCTCTTCACCTCCCCCATTCAAACCATATGAATAAAAGTTCTTACTAACTCTCTTGCTCATATTTTTTTCATAAACCATCTCCAAATTCCTTCTCCATCCACACCTCCATCTATCCAACCCTACCCAGGCTGAATCCGAATTCAGCAATACTCCCACCAATTCGGCCATATCTTCCTCCACGGTAAGTATCTTTCTCTTAAATTTTGTATGCTTCTTTCTCTCCCTGTTCTTATCACTTTATCTCCACAAACCTTTCATCAAAACTCACTCTAAGTTCTCAAAACAGCCCTCCATCAGAGGTGTCCAGGCTGAATCTGAATTCAGTGTATCATCTTCTCAGGCCACTTCACCACCTCCATATCCTCCAAACCACCACCACGGCACCCAAATATCCTTTACATATCTCTTCTTAACAATTTTCCTTTACAACTCAACACCTAAATCATCCCACAACTCCCCTAAACACCCCCTACGAATCGAAGACACCATGTTGAACAAGCCAACAATAGCACCACTTCAACACCTTATTGCCACCACTTTCAGCACTAAAACCCCTTCAACAACCACCGTATCCTCATCCTATACCTCTTCCCTAATCTCTATAATTCCCAAAGTATTTAGAAAAATGTTTTGAAGCCCCGGACAACAGCTGCGAGTTGAAGTGTCCAAATCTGGACAGATTTATGCAAGCAGTGCACAATCCTCTTTTGTCTTCCCATTGCACTTTGGTAAGAGCTCAAACTCTACCTACTCAACCCTCTCTACATGTACTTAACATTTCACTTTGTGTTAGTTGTATCATTGATTAATTTAGACCCTAGCCTACGCCGCAACATCGGCGGTAGAACGCTGTCTAGGTCACAATGCTATCTAATCATTCTCACAAGAGCATCCAACTCCATAAAGAGTCACAGATAGCACCATATCATATGAATAATACTCAATCACATAGCTAAAGCACGATAAGATATCGAAGAAATAAATAAACCAAATCGTAACACAAGTCTAAATAGAATAATCTAACTCAACAATAATATCCAAGTCTCAACAAAGTATGCCGGAGACAAATCTGGTACCATAAACTGCTAATAGAAACTAACTAAATAACTATTGATCCCGGCTAGACCTCCCGGAATCACACCTGGCTACAAGGTCCAAGTTAGCAGCTACTCTCCCTGTGGTCCATAAAATGTCGGACACCCGTCCTCTAAGGCGTAGTCTGGAAAAATATTTTCAGTCAGGATGGAGCAAAGTACATCTCTAACAGCAGTTCTACATCAATGATATAAACCATGTAGCAGTAAATAGATAGAAATATACAAGATGCATATATATGTACAAGAGATACACAATAAAGGAAATACTGTAAATAAATGCGGGCATGAAAAATATGTCAATGAAGAAGAATACTATGCCTAAGTGTGTGAGTACTAGCTTTAACATGTGATCGGCTTGGGAACTTATACACGAGTACGGGCCTGGCTAGTCATACGTGCGGTGACCAACACTAACATGAGAACAAGACTTGTACATGAAGGATATGATCACATATCTACACTAAAATACTCTCCACCCCCGACTGGTATAGTAGATCCAACCATGGTACGCTATGGCACGGGATTCTCTAGGAAGGTAGCAAGTCTTCCTGAAAATCAGTGTCTGTACATGCACAAGATAACCAATGAAACAAGACTTGTACAAGATACACCATGAACAAGGAATAACATCTCATGACGAGATCCGGATATACCAATCCGTGTAACCATCGTGTCAAGAAATATGGATATTTACACTAAATACAATGAACATAGAGGATATCATAAATAAGAAACTATCAGAGAATATACTCGCCTGTGGTCCTTTGCTGGTATGAATCAAAATCCAAGTCACAGTCCAAATAGCCTATGTATTACAAGTTACCATGTCAAAATATAATTTATTTTAATTTATTTAATTCTAAAATAATTACTCTAAAATCTTATTTTAATCTTATTATTCTGATTTTTATGTTAATTCCTAAATTTGCCCAAAAGAAACTAAATTTATATCGACTCGGGACTCATGGCACACAAATCGAGGCAATCTGTTGACCGAAAAGTCAACTGACACAAACTCGACTTTCATGCATGATTTCCTGTAGATTTCATCATAAAAAATATGCTAGAATTTATGGCTCGTCCGAATTCAAATTCGTTTGGGAATTATGGCACATACAAATTTTTTATTGTGCACCGATGGTTAAATTCTAACCTAGAAGTTCTACAGAATTAACAGTATATGAATTCTTCGAATTAAATTCTAGGAAAAACATATTTCAATGACCTCGACATTAGCTTTTCGAAACTTTAAACGGTTCATGATTTTGATCCCTGGTTCTCCCGGAATCGTGAAAATATTAAAACACGTCTATTTTCGGACATGCTGTGCTCTACGAATTTTCCAGAATTTAATACTAATAATTTCATAAAACAAATTATATAATCAGAAAGCTAACCTCAATATCTTTCTAACGCAAGAAACTAGGCCTCGTTTGGAGTCCGGAGCTATGCGCAATGGCTTGTGGAAGATGAAGGAACCCTAGATGGCAATTCTCCAAAATCTATCTCTCTAAAATAATGGGATAATTAGGGTTATAATAATATATATATATATATATATAGGGATGTACCTGCGGCTGAATATATATTTATAGGCTAACACGTGTCAGAATCTGATTGGATGGTTTTTGTTATATTATTTATTTTTGATTTGCCTTTATCAAAACATTATTTAAGTCATTTTAAATCTAAATAACTCAAAATAAATATTTAAAATAATCATAAAAATCTGGAAAAATTACAGAAAATATATTTTGAATTTAAAAACTCTAAAAAAATATTTGGGATAATTTTATATTCATAGTTTTTCTACTATAATTAGGAGAAGCTCTAAACATTAATTTTACCCATTTAACTAAAAATAAATACTAAAATTATTCCAAAAATTCTGAAATAATTCCAGAAAATATATAATAATATTATAAACCCTAAAAAATAACGTGGGTCCATTCTATATTCCTAAGATTGCATAATAAATTCTACAAGTCCTAAAAATTAGTTATTAGTCTAAATAACTCCCAATAAATACTAAAAATACTCAGAAAATTCCCAGAAAATTCTAGAAAATATATTTGACTATTTAGAACCTAAAATAAAAGTTTGGGATATTTTTAGTTAAGTTTGAACCTAAAATAAATTCTTGAAAGTCCTAGAAAATTAGTGTTAATAGTTTTTAATTAACTAAAAATTATGAAAAAATTTCAATAGTCCCAAATTAACCTAATAACAACATTTAAGCACGAATTTCAGGATACGGAGGTTACACTCATGCTCGAAACGTATCAGAATAATTGTATTGTTATATATGACATATATAAACGATGATATTATTAGACATGTAAAAAAATATAAATTATATTTACTAAAATAATTTAATTTTAATATACATATCCAGAAAATACTAGACTAGAAATATGCAACTCAGGTAGCTGGATAATCATATATGTGGTAGGCCCTCCTGGAATACGTCCATCGTTTTGGGTACCTATCTGCAATATTTAATACTTAGTGTTAAAATATGTAATTAAATATTTAGTGTTAGCATGGCTACTATCACGAACATTACAATTATAATAGTTAAAATAGTAACTAGAATTACATAATTATAATTATAATTAAAAATTTACAAACATGTTCTCCTTCTCTTCTCTGCTGACTTCCTCCCCCTCTTCTCTTCTCTGTTTCTTCTTCACTTCCTGTAATGTTGCTTCCTCCCTCCCTCCCTCTCCTTATAATACACACCAACACCCACCAACACCCTGTAAACCCCCTGACAAAAATAAAGGATTATGGATTAAATTAGTATTATTCGGGATTAATTATTGGGGTATAATTTACTATTGTGATTTTTATTCAATTGTTGTACTTTACCGTTGTTTATAAATCTAGAGTACTACACTAGTTTCTGTCGTCCAACAAATATCACACCCTTGACCTAGACGTACCAATCTTCAATCCTGATCTTTGTGTCACTCGTATATGCACTCTCGTGTGCTTCATTTTAATTTTATAATATTCGTGCACATTTTCTAATTTTAAATCCAACTTTGCATCCTTGTCCGTTCTAATCGAAATTGGAGACACAACCTCGACCCTTTTCTCACAACCAAATTTATGACAATAATATATTCCGAGTCTACTACGTCCATGATACTTGTGTTCCACCCAATTTAAATCCTATGTACTTTCAATTAATTAAAGAACACCTTTGACACTAATTTTAACTAAATTGGTGCAATGACTCAACCTAACCCAAAATTAGACCCAACACCAACCCAAACCCCCATTCACACCCTCATGGTTCATACAAAATATCACACACCAATTTTTCCCACTACAACACACCAAACATGGCATTTTTCTACATCCAATACATTTTTTTCTCCTTGTGCAAGCCCTAAATTATTAGAAACTTTTGTACAAATAACTAGCCATGTGTCCACCTCCTATTGGTTGGAACAAATGAAGAAGATCCATTCTTGAGGCTTAACAGGTCACATACACTCCCCTCTCCCCTTTTTTGCATGGTACTATGCAACTATACCTACTTTCAATTCCAACCCTCCATTCAAACTTCCATCCATCACCACCACTCATCCCTTTATGACAACACCACACACTCTCCTAGGAATGCCATAGCCGACCCTAATTCCAATACCCCCTCTCTACATTTAATACACATTCCATCTCTCTCCCCCTCCCTCAACACATTTGGTCACCACCTCCCAACTCAAAACCGAAACCACCATTACCATCATCACCTTTCTTCTCTTCTCCGTATCCCCATTGCAATCCGACCTTCTCCACCCTCCATTTCAGCCGACCACCACCTTCTCCATCCTCCACGACAGCCACCAACATCTTCTCCTCCATCTCCTCCCTCCACCACCACTTCCATCACCTCCACAAGTTTCACCACCACCACCATCATAATTCACCATCACCAACACCTACATCACCATACAACAGGCCGCCCCCCTTTGCACCACCACCACTGCCACCACCACCACCATAACAGGTCCTACACCAACCTCACTTCTTCCCCTTTACCTCCCCTACCTTCTCCACCAACTGCAACCCCCGTACGGCCACCTCCGACCCCCCCCCCCCACCGCGGACAACAACCCCCACCACCACCGCTACTGCTGCTTCTCCGAGCAGCGCTGCTGTCTTCTCCATTTCGACCACCGCCTACACCACCACCCGACCACCACCATCATCCCCGACCACCTCTACGACCACCTCCACCACCTCCATGACCCCCTCACCTCTTCCGTCCTCCTCCCTTGACCTAATGCAACTGCTACTCCTATTATTTTGATAGCTGCTACTGCTGCTATTACCTCTATTGTTGCTGCCTTCCCCGACCCCCTCCGGCGACCCCCGACCATCGGCGACCACCCCTCGATGACCGACAATCCACCCACGGAGGACCCGAATACACTCCATGACCGTGAGCACCCAAACCCAAGTTAGAACCAAGTTCCAACCACCTATTTTTACGAGGCAATTTCTCCCTCTACGCTCAACCGATTTTCGAAATGCCTTATCTGGTATGCTCTCCATATAACTCTATTTCAATGTCTTCAATTGGAATAATTTAATTTGATTTCTATTGTTATTAATTTGATTGCCAATTCATGAGAAAAACTGTATGTGCGCGCCGGAATCAACCCGTATCCGTCGAAAGTCTCCCGTATTGGTGTTTTGTAAATTATCCAATTACTTTGTCCACACTTGTCGTATCATGACGAAACTGGTGCCATTGGACTCACAGCGTTCGACTTGTCCTGTAACCCAAGTTGATTCTGAGACAATAACTGCATCGCTGTTTTACGGGCCCCACGATCCGTTCCAAAGGGCATTTTTGTGATCGGCTCACCGGAATCCAAATCTGGACATATCGTTGAGTTTGTATTGTCGTTTAGAATTTGTTTGACCTATAATATACTATTTTTAGGGACCTTTGCTCTTGACATATTTTTTGGTGCAAGGCGGGGCCCACTTGTAGACCTCGTGTTGACCAGAAACTATATTTTTGCCCCTGTGTCCAAATTGGACGTCTGAATATACTTTTATGAGTATCTCACTCATTCTGGGACTGTTGGTGATATTTGTGACAGCATCCGGGGATATATTCTCTAGTTTCTATCTTGCGCTGCTACTTCCCTTGCGAGTTCGTGTTCGAATCTTCACCTGGCTTCCAGGCAAGTATACCTTGCCTTGTTGTACTGTTTAAATTCAATTAATACTATATATTGTGCTATAAATATTTTATAACTGTGCACTTCTGAGTATGCCTCGGGTGCAGTCGACGAAGACGTTGACGTTAGGACTTGTGTTTGACCTAGTGTCTAATGGACGTACCTAAAGTTGCTGAGTTATCATTATAACTCTGAGGTCTTGACACGTATCATTCCACATCACATAGTGAGTTCATGATAGGACACGGACTTACGCACTTGACTGGCCATCGGTGCTAGTAGCACGTGTGATGGTATTTAGCGTAGTTGTATTGCTTTAACTGACTTGCATTATAGTTACGAGATGTCCACGTCGTACTTGAGACTTGTACATTGGCATTGGACGGGGAGGACAACTAGTAGGCGTATGGGTCACCCACCTCTTTATTTATGCAGATTCTGCGTTCTTCGGAGCGATATTGACGTTATTATTTACACAAATTCCGTATTCTTCGGAACGATACAAACGTTGTTATATTCAGGCATCGCGTTCTTCGGAGCGTTATGGCCGTCATTACATACGCGAGGGCCCTTGTTATGGGGGCATATATGGCATATACTAGCCAGTCACGATGATTGGTGAATTATGTCAGCATATGTCTAGCCTACACTTTCCATACGCACTAAGTTGTCCTCAAATTGTATTCACATAGATGGATAGTTTACCTTGATTTACTTTACTCAGTATTTACATTATGACATGTACTATTTGTATCTTGTTATGTCCCTCTGAGGACCCGGTACCCTTCCAGGTTATTTGAGCATGTTGCATGATGCTTGATCTAGTGGAGTGTTGGACATCGTTGCAGGTATCTTTACATCTTTCAGCTATTATAGTCATGTACTACTTTCTATTTTGATTTTGATTTTATAGTCTAGTGTTTATAAGCCTATATTGTTCTTTTGGCCTATTCGAACGGATGTATTATTGGGCTGCAGACTAATGATGCGTATCGTTCCTTCTTGAGATTTATTTACCATGGATTGAGATTTAGTTTAGTTGTTGGATATTAGAAATAGATATTTAGCTTGATCACTTAACATTGAATAGCGTAAGTGCACTTCGTCGGGTCCATTAAATTGGAAAGTCCTATGGAGTTGTACCAGTTAGCCATTGCCACGTGTCTAGTCCCATCCGTTTTAGGACTGGGACGTGACACACCCACCAGCTTATTAAACCAACTACCAACATTTAAACCCACACATTTAAACCAACCACAACCAACCACCCCCATTTAAATCAACCACAACCAACCACCCCGAACCAACCAAACCGTAGAGTCCATATTTAACTCAGTCGGCACAAATTTTCGCCAACTCAGTTTACGAAAATATGTGTATTCCCGTCTAAAATTCGGATTTTCGCCAACCCAGTTGGCAAAAATTAAATTCTCAAAAAATTTGCCATCTGAATTGACGATATGTATCAAAATTTTAAAATTTCTATCGTAATATTTAATTAATATAAAATTATTATCGATACAGTAATTTTTTTGAAAAGAAATATATATGGGTTTCCGATACAAAATAATGCTTATAAAAGGGAAACTTTAACCCTAGGGATCCTAACCCTAATCCACCACCTCACTTTTGTTCTACTCTCCCTAATCCAATCCAATCAATTTTCCCCCTTTTTATCTCCCCCAATTCCCCTCCTGCTCCCATCCAAGCGAATCCACCAATGAATCCCACCACCGCCGCCGGCGCCGGCGCCAACGACCCCTCGAAGCCGGTCTTTCTCTCCAAAGCCGAGCGCCAGAAGCTCGCTCTCCAGCGCCGCGAGGAGGCCGCCAACGACCACAAGCGCCGCGCCATCGACCACCTCCAATCCCTCTCCCGCCCCACCAATCCCAACCCCTCCTCCTCCGACCGCCGCGACCCCGACCGCGAAAGAGACCGCGATCGCGACCGTGAACGCGAGCGCGACCGCCGCTCCCGCGAGCACTCCCGCAACGAGAAGCAAGCCGAGCGCGAGCGCGAAAAGGAACTCGAAGCCATCAAGGAGCAGTATCTCGGTTCCAAGAAGCCGAAAAAAAGGGTCATAAAACCCAGCGAGAAGTTTAGGTTTTCGTTCGACTGGGAGAACACCGAGGACACCTCCCGCGACATGAACTCTCTCTACCAGAACCCCCACGAGGCCCGCCTGCTCTTCGGCCGCGGCTTCCTCGCCGGCATCGACCGCCGCGAGCAGAAGAAGCAGGCCGCCCGCTACGAGAAGGAGACGCGCGGCGAGATCCGCAAGAAGGAGGGCCGCCTCGAGGAGCGCCCCGAGGAGGCCGCAGCGCAGAGGCAGAAGGAGGCCGCCGCCGAGGTCTATGACGCGTTCGACATGCGCGTTGACCGCCACTGGTCCGAGAAGAAGCTCGAGGAGATGACCGAGCGCGACTGGAGGATCTTCAGGGAGGACTTCAACATCTCCTTCAAGGGCTCCAAGCTACCGCGCCCAATGCGGAACTGGGCCGAGAGCCGGCTCGGTGGAGAGCTCTTGAAAGCAGTGGAGAAGGCCGGGTACAAGGCCCCGTCGCCAATCCAGATGGCCGCTATCCCTCTGGGGCTTCAGCAGAGGGACGTGATCGGGATCGCAGAGACCGGGTCGGGGAAGACTGCCGCCTTCGTCCTCCCTATGCTTACTTACATCACGCGGCTCCCGCCGATGACGGAAGAGAACGAGGCCGAGGGTCCTTATGCTGTCGTCATGGCACCGACGAGGGAGCTGGCACAGCAGATCGAGGACGAGACCGTCAAGTTCGCGCACTATTTGGGGATCAAGGTGGTTTCGATTGTCGGCGGTCAGTCCATCGAGGAGCAAGGGTTTAAACTTAGGCAGGGATGTGAGGTCGTGATCGCGACGCCCGGTCGGCTTATTGACTGCCTTGAGAGACGCTATGCCGTCCTCAATCAGTGTAATTATGTTGTCCTCGATGAGGCAGATCGCATGATCGACATGGGTTTTGAGCCGCAGGTGATGGGTGTTTTGGATGCGATGCCTTCGAGCAATTTGAAGCCGGAGAACGAAGATGAAGAGCTCGATGAGAAGAGGATCTACAGAACGACTTACATGTTTAGTGCCACCATGCCTACTGCAGTGGAGCGGCTGGCGAGAAAGTATCTAAGAAATCCTGTTGTTGTTACTATTGGTACGGCAGGAAAGGCTACGGATCTCATTACGCAGCATGTTATCATGGTTAAGGACTCTGAAAAGCTGTCGAGACTTCAGAAGCTGCTGAATGACCTAGGGGATAAGACGGCCATTGTGTTCTGTAACACCAAAAAATCTGTCGATGCTCGGTCCAAGGATCTGGATAGGTTGGGGTACAGGGTGACAACCCTTCACGGAGGTAAGTCGCAGGAGCAGAGGGAGATCAGTCTTGAAGGGTTTAGGAACAGGAGGTTCAATGTTCTCGTGGCAACGGATGTGGCCGGACGTGGTATTGATATCCCGGATGTCGCTCACGTGATAAACTACGAGATGCCGGGGACGATCGACATGTACACTCACAGGATTGGACGAACAGGAAGGGCTGGGAAGACAGGAGTGGCTACGACATTTTTGACCCTGCATGATACTGATGTGTTCTATGATCTTAAGCAGATGCTTATACAGAACAACAGTCCGGTGCCGCCGGAGCTGGCGAGGCATGAGGCTTCCAAGTTTAAGCCAGGGTCGATCCCTGACAGACCACCTAGGAGGAATGATACTGTGTTTGCTCATTGAGACCATAGTCATCGCAATAGGCTTCCATTTACAAACTATCATTTGGGGCAAAGAAATCATGGAGACTTGTATGTTCAAGGTATCCATGTTTCGGCTTTGACCAGTGACTGCTACGAATTACCTTCTATCTATTTTTAATGTTTATGATTTGAACATGTTATGTGGCTCTGTGGCTACTGGAGACTATTTTGATAACCTACTGAACTATATCAGTGTTATAATGCTGTTACTTTTATTATGAACCCAAGTTGACACAATATGGACATGGCGAGATGGACATAGCACTGATTTTGGCATCTGGCTTGTGTACTCATTGGAGTGTCCACGTCATGTCCAACATGTATATAACACGAACACTATACAATATGGGCATGGAGTATCCTCTACCACACACCTGGTGGAGAAATTGATAAGTATTTCTGCTCATGGATTACTATAATCTTCAGATTAGGATGGTGTGTGTGTGTGTGTGTGTGTGTGTGTGCTCATTATGATCCGTAACCATATATACTGAAATGCAATCAATATTCATGTTCCTGCTTTATATAAATATATACTTACATTTTCTTTATATCAAATATATCCAATAAAAGAAATATGACTTATTTTTGTTGCATTTGAAGTTTTTCAATAGAAGTTATAACTGTGGGGAAAGGCTAATGCAAATCGCACTTGGATGTAGTACAGTTTTAAGGTACATCTATTCTTGCATGCTTTTGCTGATGAAGGGTCCGTTCTGATTTTTTGCTTTCTTGTCGTTAGTGGACTATGGCCTATGGGCTTGATTCGTCGTTTGATGGAGCATAAGTTGCATAAACATTCCATTCTAAAGGTACTTACACTTTACATTGATTAGTGGAGAATATGAGTTAGCTTGATTTTCGTTCTAATAATTGTTATGTTGGTTTTGGGCAATATTTAATATTTTATACTAATTGTAGTAATATATCTTGTAATTGGAGTCATTTATTTTTCTTCCATATGTCAGATCACTTCGATCCTGATTTGGAAATCTAGAATATTGTTGTATTTCCTTGCAATATTTTTGCTCCTTACTACTATAGTCCTGACGAATGGACTCTACTTGATTGATGCACGATATTGGTAGCTATTACAACTTGCTGGAGTTCTTTAATTGTTTTATATCCTATGATGCAATCATAGAACACAATCATTTCTGAGACGGTTCTGAGTATTTCAGTTTCTTTTCTCTAGTATTGAAAGATTTTGAATCGATTTACATGGGAATACACAAACAGGTGTGTATTCTAGCATGATCTTGATGGATAAAAACTGCGATTTCGAAGTATCCTGTTGTATGCTGCTTTCTCATAGGCATAGTAATTGCATGTGCCTTCATCTGAGGCAATGCTAAACCTTTGTTGGAATATTATTTGACTTGATATCTCTCTCTTAGATTGTTAGTTCCTCTCCCAATATTTGCTTATTGATGTTGCTTATCGATGTTGAAGTAGCTTCATCTGAGGCAATGCTAAACCTTTGTTGGAATATTATTTGACTTGATATCTCTCTCTTAGATTGTTAGTTCCTCTCCCAACAATATTTGCTTATCAATGTTGAAGTAGCTCTCTCTTGAAGCATCTACAGTATAGGAGTCGTAGTAAAAAGGTACTGCTGTTCTACAAGTAAAGCTGTCGAACTTTTGATGCTCTTGAGAGTGCTAGTTTTACTAAGTCTTCTATTAAACGTTAACTTGATTTATACATAGGAGAGGCTAGTTCTCAGAATCTCATTTTCTACTATCTAGAATGAAATGCTATGCATATCTTACCTTTGTGAGTACAAAGATGTTTCCTTTTGTTATGAAATGTATAATATCTTCTTTTGTATTTCATGAGTTTCTCTACTCTCTCCCATTCTTTCTATTGAAACATTTTGTTATCTGAACTGGTAGCATCTATGTTACACGGACATGGATACAACATGTGTGGAGGCAATGACACGGACACAACATTGGTTTTTATAGTGCCCTAGTGTATATTGGGGTGTCCAGGATGTGTGTTTCTGACACGCATGGACATGCATCGGGTTTTCATAGTGTCCCATACTTCCTAGGTTAGCATTGAATGTGTACACAAGCTACATGCACATAAAGAACCCTCCTTGGTTGAGAATTTTTCTTGAAGACTTTGAGGCATAATTTGATATTGGTTGGAACTTAGAAGCTAGCTAATTGTCTTAGAAGATGGATGAGAAGATCAATAGTCTGTAGCCTACTCATGAGAAACATTAATCTTACTGAGTTACATGTTTGAAAAGAAGCTTACTTGAAGAACTTGGGGCACAATTTGGAAGTATTTAATAGATAGCTAGTTGTCTTAGAACATGCACGAGAAGTTCAACAGCGTGCAGCCTACCTATGAGAAACATTTATCTCTTCAGTATTGATTGAGATTTGAAAAGCTATTTTTGACAAGAAATGTTTCTGGAAAATTACAGAAAGGTAGATATAGATGGACCAAAAGAAGATTTGGTTGAAATTAGATGGATCGACCCAGTGAATGAAGATGCAAGGGCAGTCTAAACAAAATATGCTTCTTCCCAGACTTAAAAATGACATCAATTTTTGGATCTACTAATATATTTTAGGTGGGTTTTCCTTTATTCTATAATAAGCTGGTCACTGAGTAAAACCTAGAGCTTTTAGTTTATGTATTGATGATTTGAAAAATTGTTCTCCCCTCATCAGTGCAGTTGCCTTGCCATCTTGAAGTACGCATGTCTACTTTCATCTGGATACTATATTTCTGCCTACTCTAGTAGTTACAAAATGGGTAGAAATCCCTTTTGAAAGTGAGTGGAATTGGAATTGCGTGAATATCTGCAAAGACTGGCAGGGAGAAGGAGGGAAGGTGCTTATATTAAAATTTATGGATCTTGCTGGTTACTTTGGGACATGCAATGAGAAACTAGGTTCTTGGTGGATGGAGAATTTGCTTTAAAGAGGCAGACTGAGCTTAATTTTAACATTCATTTAGACATTAAGGCATAAATGAAAAACAGAGAGAAAATAAGATAGAAATAAGTTATTCTAATCCCTGCATTTTGTAGAGGATAAACCTTGGTTATGAATGGAAAAAGCAGCAAGTCGTAATAATAAGGAAAAAAATGAATTTTTTATTTCGTATATTCTTTTAGTAGTAGAATTTAGATAGAATTTGGAGTTTATCCTTATTGGATCATTACAAGTTTTGTTTTGATTTGTGTGGAAGAGGACAAAAGAAATTAACATACATTTATAGTTGGGTCTAGTGAATAAATGGATATAACCTCTTGGTTCCAATTATGGTAAAAAAAAAAAAGCAACGAGCTCATACTCTTAATTTGAATAATTATATGATCTACCGGAGCAGGCCTTTTATTAGATGGGTAACATCGATGAAGGTACCGCAAAAGCTATGAACTTAGAAGTGGGGAGCAATTTGAAGAAATGACCTTAAAAAGATGAGGTAGAACCAATAAAGATTTCTTTTTCGATTCATCTCTGGAGTTGAATACCTCATTCAAGAATTTTTTTTTATCCAACCCGTAGGAATCAATAGAAAAGACAAATCCCCTATGATACACCAAATCCGGCTCGGTTATTGATAGAGTGAATAGATCTGCCATTTCTTGAAATCTCTCTTATGATTCAAAATCGTGGTGTAACGTCTATCCCCCCTATTCCGGTCATGAAGTAGATGAAATAAATCAAAAAAATGAATTTTTGTTCAAGAATAAAATCTTATTGGAACTGTCCATATCCGTTTCATCCTTCGGAACCATATCACATTCCGGATCTGATGAAATAGGATAAATTAAGACGGTATTTGAATATTATTTAAGAATGGTCTGTTTTCACTTCCATATACTGTTGATGGAGTGATGGGAGCTATATTAGTGCGGTTTGAAGCATCGAGTCAGAAACCTGCTGGGGTGCTGGTTCGGATCCCTCTTAGGGCCAGTTTTCATTGCACTTATAGTTTATACAGGACCCCGTTTTGGTGCCAAATGCAAGGTGCAAGTCAAATGGTTTTCATTTCGGATGGACGTTTTTTCAAACGTGCCACTCATTTTGGGGCTCAAATGGGCGTTTGCGGAATGCTAGCCAACCGAGCATCCGTGAAATGGACGTTTGAGCAAACAAGATGAAATGTAAATACAATCCAAACTAGCACGTACTAGGTTAAGGGTCAAAAAGAGCCTGGCTTCTTCTAAGGTGTTCGACAGAGGTCAAGAGTAAGCTCTCCTTAACTTTGGAGTATGAGAAAGATGCTTATTTGCATCTTTTGAGACTGAGAATATTTATTTTAGTTTTTCTTTTCTTTTCTTCCTTATTACTATGTTTGTTTTGATAGTGTTTCTTTTGTCTATGTTGTGCGGATAGGAATACGATTTTACACAATGTGGATACACAAACTTGGCACCGGGGTTTGGTGTGTAGTTGTCTTTCCACTATTTGAAGTGTCTATGTCGTGTCTGTTATGTATCCGACATGGACACGATACAATATGGTTAGGGAGGAAGAAGAAGAGAGGGAATGCCTGGCTGGGAAGGAAGTTTACTGGTTCGCTAGAGCCTGTCAATTTTCAAGTATCAGTGCTTCCTAACCACATACCAGTTGTAGAAATTGATACAAATTTCCTCTCATGAATTAATATCTTCGGATAAGGATTTGTGCCCACATTATGAATCATAACCATAGATACTGAATTACGATCAATTTCACTTTTATGCTTTATATAGGTGTATACTAGCATTTTCCTTGTAACAAATATATGCAAAGAAAAAAAAATGACTTAATTTTTGTTGCATTTGAAGTTTTTCAAAAGAAGATTTAATTGTGAGGAAGGCCTAATGCAAGGTTGCGCCTGGATGTAGTATAACTGAGGTACCTCGTATTCTTGCATGCTTCTGCTGTAAGGGTCCGTTTTGATTTTTGTTACGTACTAAACTATATCATAGTGTTATAACGCCATTCCTTTCTTTGTCCTTTGTTCCTTATCACCGTGTCTTTTATGATTATGTGTTTCTTTTATGTCTACCTACTATCTGTGTTGCATGCATACATGTTGGCACGATACGGGCACCACGCCATGAACACAGCACTGATTTTGGCATGTGCTTGTGTATTCCACTATTTTGGAGTGTCCATGTCTTGTCTGATGTGTATCCAACACAGATATGATACAATATGGCATCAATTTAGTATCTGTTATCCCTAGTCTACCACTCGCCCGTTGAGAATTTGATAAGTACTTCTGCTCATGAATTAGTATAGTCTTCAAATTAGGGTTTGTGCTCACATTATGAACTGTAACCATAGATACTGAAAAGTGATTAATATTTCACATTTCTGCTTTATATAAAACATATACGTGCATCTTCATTATAATAAGTAGATCGGAAGAATGAAATACAACTTATTTTGTTGCATTTGAAGTTTTTCAACAGAATATATAACCATGAGGAAGGCCTAATACTGCAAGGTTGCACTTGGATGCAACACAATTTTAGGTACTTAATATGCTTGCATGCTTTTACCGATTAAGGGTAAGGGTGCGTTTTGACTTGTGTTTTCTCGTGTTAGAGGATTATGGCCATAATTCGTCATTCATTGGAGCATAAGTCGCATTAAATTTCCATTCTGAAGGTACTTACATAGTAATATGTTGTAATGAGATCCATTTCTTTTCTTCCATTGTCTGAGATTACTTGGATTGTCATTTGGAAATCTTGAATATAGTTACATTTCCTTGTAATATTTGCTCCTTGCCACTCCAGTCCTGATGAATGGACTACTTGATTGATGCACTATATTGGTAGCTATAACAACTTGCTGGACTTCTTTACTTTATTTTATATCCTATCTTGCATTCATGGAACCTAAGAAGCAGACATCGAAAAATCTGGCTGTGTTGTGTGGATGGGTATCGGGCACACAATGGACACTCCAAAATACTCTAGGACACACCAAAAAGGTGTCGTACTGTCATGTCCGTGTCGCCATGTCCTTACTGTGTTGTGTCGTATCTGTGTCCATGCTTCTTAGATGGTTCTCAGTGCAGTTTTTTCCCCTAGTATTGGAAGATTTTGAATTAATTTACATGGAATAATCAAACATGTGTATTCTAGCAGGGATCCTGATGGATGAAAAGCTGCAATTTTGAAGTATCCTGATTTATGCTGCTTTCTAATAGGCTTAATAATTGCATGCCAACTTTCATCTGAGGCAATGCTAAACCTTTGTTGGAATATTATTGGGCTTTGTATCTCTTCGATTATTAGCTCCTCTACCAACATTTTTTACTTGTCGATGTTGAAGTAGCTTTCTCTTGGAGCATTTTACAGTTTAAGAGCCCTAGTTAAAAACTTGCTGCTATTTGTACAAGTAAAGCTGTCAAAAAATTTATGCTTTTAAGATTGTTAGTTTCTTAACTAAAGGCTTCTGTTAAATAAACTTGATTTGTGCATAGGGGAGAAGCTAGTTCTCATTATATAGAATGAAATGCAGGGTCTTACCTTTGTGAATATCTTCTTTTATCTTTCAAACTTTCATGTTTTCCTACAACTCTTCTCTCCCATTCTTTCTAGTGAGAAATGAAATTGTATAATTAAATAATAGTTGTTTATTTTTTGAGGATAGATGGGTTGGAGTTGTCAAATTGAGAGAGAGGGGGGGGGGGGGGGGGGGGGGAATGAGGATAGAGTGGAGATGGCATTAGATGCATTCTTCTTACTCTGTTTTCTTAGAATATGGAAAACTTCAACAGTCTGCAGCTTTTACCCAAGAGAAACATTCTTCTTACTCAGTTGTGTGCTTGAAAAGAAGCTTTCTTGAAGAACTTGAGGCACTTACAGTTGCGGTCAAAAGGTATAGCTAGTTTTCGTAGAAGATTGGTGAGAAGTTCAGCACTGCAGCCTACTCATGAGAAACATTCTTCTTATTCTTTTACATTCATTTGCAACTGTCCCGAGGTACTATTTCTCTTCATAGTAGTAGATGGAAGTAAGATTAACTTGGTTGAAATTACATGGATCGAGCTAGTGATTCTTGGAGATTCAAGGGCAATGGAGAGATGTTTCTTCCCTGGATGTAGAATTAACAGCTATCAAATTTCTCTCCTTGCAGTTTGGGTTTTCAGAGCTACTACTAATATATGTTGGCTAGGTTCTCCTTGATCAGCTATAAGAACTCGGTCATCCAGGTAAAAACTAGAGTTCAATCTTGGGAGTACACACGTCTACTTTCATCTAGAAACTACATTGCTCCCAACTCCTATAGTTACAAAATGGCTAGAAAACCCCCTTTGAAAGTGAGTGGAACTGAAACCCTGTTTATAACGATGGTTAATTCTCGAATCTCTGCAAAGACTTGACAGCAAGATGTAGGGAGGGTGCTTATGTTGAAATTTATGGATGAGAATTTGCTTGTAGCTGGTTACACTTAAACCATACAATGAGAAAATAGGTTTATTGGTGGATGCAGAATTTGCTTTGAAGAGGCAGAATGAGTTTGGATTTTAGCAATTATATAGACAACAGGCATAAACAAAGGAAAGAGAGAATATAAGTTATCTCTGCAATTCCTTTTTAGAAGCTAAACCCTCTTTAATTTACTCAACTAGCACAATATTATTCGTATACATAGTACACCATGAAACCCCATCGATATGCCTAAGTATTCCTTATTATTGAAAAGAGGTCAGATTTTCTCTTTCCATCCTAGATATACCTAGATTACAAATGTGATTTGCAACCTGCTGGGATGAAGCCTTCTTACTTGAGGTTAAGGGTCAAATATAGCCCTGGTTGCTTGTAAGGTGTTTGGCAGAGGTTATGACTTAGATCTGCTTGTTAGCATTTTTTTCACACAGCAGCTCTTTGGAATTTTGCATTGATAAAAAATGATAATCCGAACATCCAATTCTTATTCATTTTCCTTCCATGTATCTAAAATGTTTCTATTTTGCATTGATAAAAAATGATAATCCGAACATCCAATTCTTATTCATTTTCCTTCCATGTATCTAAAATGTTTCTTGAACACGATGTTGAAGAAATTCTGCTACATGCAATGTGATAAGAAATTTGGTGTCATTAGTAATTTATTGTTGCATTTCTGCCTTGTATACTTCAGGTCTTTGGAAGGTTACTCATTTTGGTGGGCGACTCCTGCTACTATGGTGTAGGCCCAAGAAGCTGATGTAGATAAATGGAAGTCGATTCTAAATGTAACTGTGTTACCTTGTGAATTGGGACAAACAAGATGTAATATTGCATTTCCTACAACGTTTTGTTGGTATTGCATATGTTGCTAGTGTTCCGGTCACATTGTTAAGTGCGTGCGATCAGTTGTTAAAACCATACCTACTAAACACTGCAACTTCTTATCTTGCATACTTATATCGACTGGAATTGGCGGGGAAAAAATTCACACTTCAGAAATCGTAGTATATTTATAAAACATTGTGCTATCCACTTCAAGAGAAATCCAATCTCAAGGTGTGGTGCGATCGGTGCCTGACAGGCAGAGCTCGTGCCCTGCTCACACTGCAACTTGCCCACATACTAAGGCCATGTTTGATTCATGGAATCAGGACATTGAGAAAGGAAAGGTTTCTTTCATGGCATCCAAAGAAAATAAATAGAAAAAAAAATGATTCCACCGGATTTACTTTTCAATTCCTAATTATTCTCTTCCAATTTTTTTGGACCTTTTCAAACACCATATGGGAGCTCGTGCACGGTTGGTTCCCGACAGATGGAGCTCATGCATAGGATAAATCCATTCCGAAAGTGCTGTGCGGCACGGTTGGTTCCCGACAGATGGGAGCTCGTGCACGGCACACTGCAACTCCACATTCCAGGTAGTGAATTCATGCACGTGCATATGTACCTGGTGTTCCAAAATAGGTTGCTCTCAAGATGATTATATCAATGATTGAAAAATCATACAGATCAAATTACCCTTAAATTTCCAAGAGTATTAGTACTTTTGACAAATCTGTCCATGAATATAACGTCCACAATTTTAAATGCACTGAAGTAGAAGTACATTTGAAGACCAAAGGACAGACTCAGACGATTCCATGCAATAGAAACATACCATAGTACACCGATTCCACAGAGATCACATACTCTTATCTCTTGTTCACAAGTCCTGTCTATCTATCAACAATATGATCACATATCCGATCGGTATGAGTTTCCATTTTCAGTAATTATGTACAAATCAGCAGCTTTCTTATACTAGTAGAAGTGACTTACATTATTCAAGTGTTTTAACACCCACCATTCGCTGGCTCGATTGAGCTTAAAAGGCCATTACCTCTCAGCTGCATACAGTGTTCTTCTGCATCTGCTTGCGCACATATGATCACAACTGAGAGGCCGTTAATGTGTGCCTCCTGCATGATGTTAACTGCATTATCAAGAGTCATTCCAGGTATCACCTTCATCAGGACTTGGACAACATATTCTCTTTTGTTGAAGTTGTCATTGTGCAGCATCACCTGATATGGAGGGGACATTTTCCTAGATTTCCTGCAAGATAGAAAAGCTTGAATTATCTTGTAATTTCTACATATTGATGGAGAAAAATAGAATTGCATGAGAAAAAGATCCTACCTATTTTTTTTTCAATAAAAGCCAAGATTTAGAAAACGCCAGACATCATCAATGACATTACATAACAAAAATGCTTTTCATACCAGGCCTATGGCAGGAGGGCCACAGAAATAAAATCTACTTCCTACAGCAAGAGCATCTTTGATGACTTCAAATCTTCAATGTTTGTTTTATAGAATTTCTTTCTATGGTGTATCTGAGAGAGAGTCCCTCGAGTACAGATGATTAAACCAAACATGTTAATTTGTGCACTCATAAGCTTCAGTACAGGCTCAACATCCATATGTACAACTGGTGGTAGGGCTGCCGAAGGGCTAAATTGCAGTTGTATCCAATTATATTTACACCCATATAATTAAGTTAAATGTCGCTCCAGATCCGGGTCTGGATGGAGAAATCTAGACTCATGCCTAAATCGACATTTAAAACTATTTTTTGTATCTTGGCTTTACAGCATAAAGTTAGAGAATAGTTTCCTGAGTTGAAACTGATCAGTTGTAATTGAAGGTTAAGAAGTGGAAAGGGAGATGGAACCCTCAAATAAATCTGAAAGTAAGAGTGGTTCTAACAGAATCATACAAATATGGTACTTTCTCCTCTACTTTGTTTGAGATTCAACGTCACAAGAAAATAATGGATCTATAGCACGAATTTTAAATAAGGGGAATGCTCGTTCTCTAATAAAACAGGCCAAAGCTTGATAATATTTAAAATGAAATTCCAAAAACTTAAATAGCCTCTCTAGTCTCTTTTATATAGAGGTCTGAAAGAAACTGAACCTAACAAGTGTGAAATCCTAAACAAAGTAGCCGAAAAGTAGAATCCCAAATTTAGTTGAGGTAAATTTCACTAAACCCCGCTGAAGTTTAGGCGACGAACATACAACTACCCTTAAGTACAAAACAGGATATCAGACAACCCTACCTTTTCTTTCTGTAACTATGCATTCTATTAATAAAGTGCATATGCCAAATTACCCTAATCCTATATAAAATCCAATTAATTAACTAATAATAATAATTAATTTTTGCCTCTTTGTTCATATAAGTTGCTCGGTCCCCCATGGTTCTCCATCAGTTACCTCTCCCTTGGAAGGGGTTTTATGGAGATGTCAAGAGTTGTTTATCTGACGTCATAGAAACCCTGTAGCTGCAGGAGGCACCAACAATGATCTCAAGAAGTTTGGTGGGTCAAGGCCCATCGCAATGGAGGGAAGCCCTTCAATTACCACTATAGCAACACTCATGGCTACGGAAAAGTCCAAAAGAGCAATCCTGGCCGCTCCATAACGGTGAGACCAGATGATGAGGATGTCTGGGGGGTAGGCCTGGTTGGGAAGGAGAAAGAAGTCATTGCAGGAAACAATGAGTTTGTTGGTGCTCGACAAAATGCAGGTTGATACTGACTCTCTACACTTGTTGCAGAGGGCCAACCATTGTCGACTGTCGGTCTAGGAGGAGAACCCATCCTGTTTTGGACTTGAAAGGAGTGTGCTCGATAGGAATGCCGGCAGGGTAGGTGGCTAGATTGGTTGAAAAACTTGAGGTGGTCGAGAATGATGGAAGTGGAGCAGAAAAGCTTGAGGAATTCAGGTCACTGCTACTGAGGTCATCATCATGGCAGTAGATCTGGGAGAAGGTGACGACGATGGTATCAATACGAACGCTAAGAAGTCTAGATAGTTGAGTCATCAACAACGGATAGTTGATTTGCTCCATCATGGAGCGAATCAGCTAGGATGATGTTCCTCTTATGCCCAACATGTTTTAAATTCCAAGATGGAAGATGGTGAAATGGAAACCGGGAAAGGGAAAGAGTCGACTGGTTGAGGGTTTATACTGTGGAATCTCTGCGGGACACGTGGCAGGTGCATGACATAGAGCACACATGAACGATGCACAAATGAAATGGGTGTTGTGTATTGATGGTATTTTGTCTTCTTTCCTAAATTATTAACAGCATCAAGGGTTTTCCCTCTCTTGGCAACTGCTGTTTAAACTTGAGGGATCCATGATGTCCTGCCTTGAAACTAGGGTGGTAGGGTATGCATGTTCCAAATAAGGGGTTGGTGGTAGGGTATGCATGTTCTAAATAAGGGGTTGGTGAAGTATAACTTACTAAATATACAATGATATACACAGCTTTCTTGTTGTCACTCTACACCAAGCCGTCGTCGGTAATACTAGAGTCAAGCGGTAATCGCCACTTAACTTGGCTATAAGTATGTAATATCGTCCCAATTCGGTGACGGTGAGTAGCAACCAAGGTTCGTAATATTGGTATCGGAATCAGTTTCAAACCCTTCTTATGAGTATCAGTTTCAACAGTTTCCATAGTTCCGAATTGGAGTTTCAGAGTTCTTGATTTTGGATAGCTAAAAAGGTAATAAGAAATTATTTTAAAAACTAGGACAGTATTTTGATATTTAGGCATGATACTATGTATTATATGTTATTTCCTGTCAGTTTTGAATGGAATAAATTCAACATTGTTGAATTGTTCACTTGGAATAGATATTGTTGCTTATTTTACACATTTTTAGATAAAGTACTCCCACAATAGGTAGTTCTGAATGGAATAATATTAAAATGTATGAACTTGTGAATTTATACTATTCAACTTCGACAAATGATATTGGCTATAATGTGTCAATAAGAAATTTTATCAACACAATGTATCATGTTGATCTTCGACATGATTAAATAATTGTGTTAACATTGTATTTTGCCATATTTCTTTTCCTTTTAATTTTTCTTTGAATTGATTGGGAAAGAGAGCCCAATATTGGTATCGGAAGGGGTTACTAACAGATCGGACATACCAAAACTAATAAGATACAACAAATACATATTGGTATTAGCCAATATTTTCAACCTTAATAGCAACCACCTGATCACCATCCCTCTTCCTGTGAGATGGTTCTTGATCCCTACTGAACGCTTATGACCTCAATGTGGAATCATTACCAACAAAAACAGCAGCCTTCCTCCCAAAATTTTAAGGTTTTCCTTCTCAACATATTTCCCCCATTTAACTCTATTAAGGGCCAATCTAGTTACCTTAGCTGGAGCCATTATATTACAGTACATTTACCTATGGTTACTAGATACTGTAAATTTCCATGGGAGTGTTGTAGAATCAATTTAAGAGGGGGGGGGGGGGGGGGGGGGGGGGTGAGGATGGATGGATTCCGCAGTACAATAGTATCCTACACCCTTTTCTACTATTACCTTCACATCGTGTCCTCTTAATAAAAATTAAAACCCAATTCATCCAACTACTAGAAAAGGCTCTCTACCTCTTAGGCACTCCTACTTTCTAAGAACTCTAAATTCATAGATAAAAATACAAATATATTCATATATTCCTCAGGTATATGTTTCTAAGTTTCCTTTCATATTATTCATACAATGAGCAATTCATAACTCTCATCAGAGAAAATAAGTTAAACAATGACAATTGCGATTGCTTTCTTACAATTACAAGAACCAACAAAATGTGATAATACAATAAATGTTACAAGATTGCAATAAGTGTATATTTCATACGAATTTATCACATTGTTACCTAAAACAAAGTTTAAAGGGGTTTCTTGTAAATTTCCCCTATCAAAAGAAAAATAGGAACTTTGACATAACAATACCAATTATCAGATAAAAATTATTCCCCCTACAAGAATGCCCGACTAATTTCACAGAAGACCTGATCACGGTAATGTAGATTTAAATGTAACAGAATGTAACAAGTATAAACATATACTGATTTTGTTTGGAGATGATTTTGACCTGGAATTTAAGAGAAAAATACGTCATCTCCAGCTAAAAAGATTAAAAGAGACGTAAACAATTAGTCTCCACGTAGCCTATGAATAGCAGGTATCTAGTTAAAAAACTATCACATTGGTCAAATATCAAATGAAATACAGAATTTTCTTTGAGTAGAGCACATATTTGCAAATTTGGTAGTAATATTCTTATCTGACACACACAATGATCTAATACCAGAAATGATTTAGGAGCAATTTAACCCAGGCATGCTTAAACATAATTTATATTTTATTATACTAGGAAAATTAGGATAAGACTCGTTATAAGATTTGCCAGTATGTGCAACCAAATACACCTTCAGTAATACAAGTAATATCCAACTAACTTTTAGAGATCCTAGTTATTAGTGTAACATGATATAAGTACCAAGCTATGGAGAGTCCTAATGCTCCAATGGGTGTAGGTCCTTACAATTTCTAATACAAATCGAACAAATCTCTATCTAGAAAACGGATTGAATGGATGCTGAGAGCACACAGGGCCTTACGTTTAGAAGAAGAAGAAGAAGAAGAAGAAGAAGATGATGATAGTAATACGACCACACAGAGTGCAATTACACTCATGATCAAATAACTCAGAATAAAAATGAAAAGACCACACAGAGTGCAATTACCTCAAGTCAAACTCAGATTCTCGACCAGGTGTAGTTCTCTCTATTGTTGGCCTTTCCAATAACCCGCCTCCTTTTCCTGGGCCAGCAGCTGATATTGCCCTAGGAATGTCAAGATTCACATACTGTCCTTTATATAAGGTCACTTTATCTCCTGTAATACAAATGATGAACAAAATGGCCATCAACTCACGTGTAAACTAGACTACATTAGAAAAGAAAATAAATGTTTGACTCGAATGACATCACATGCTTCTAGTATGTTCGGTCATCAATTTTTGTTGATGATCCGAGAGATAATTTTCATGAATAGACCTGACGGTAAGCCTCCTATTTGCTTGTGGTGCAGAATCATTCTAAGCATCGGCATGTGAGTTTAGGAAAGTTGTAAAACCTAAATAAGGTCTTAGGAATGGTGAAACAAAAATAGTTTTCTGATTTGTTCTCCATTGAACTAAGGTTGACCGTTGGTTGTGAGGCTTTTGTATCGTATCATCACAGCGAGAATAAACGCCGTCAGCTATCCAAAATATTGATGCTTGACTAGTTATCAATATGCATCTAGTTAAGTTGTTAATTACCTTATATAGAAGGATTAACTAGCACATAGAATAAATAGAATGGCAGTCTTTAAAACTGACTGAAAAATATTGTGTATTACATACTATATTATTGTTCTTGAATGAGATTAAGCAAGACGTCACTCTAAAAAAAATCTCAGTCACCTTCATTGATCACACTACTTTTATCATCCTTTCGTATGGATTAAACCCATTTAATAAAATGAATTCCAATAAATGTAATAGTTTATAGAAAGAAATAACATGAGTCAATAGGGAAGAACCATTTCTAAGACAAAATAAAGCACTCTTTATTATCTCCTACTATCCATTTTTTTTTTTTTTATCTATCTATATACGTATATGAAACTAGTTACTGACAACTCTACCTGCTAGTTACTTGCCCATAAAAAACAATCTCCTTTCAAGAATTGATCAAATAAAAAGCAAAGAAGGAATACTGAAAATACGAAGCATAAAAGATTACAGGAAATAACAATTGAGAAAAGAAAATCCAGAGAAAACAAGAGGAACATAGGGACAATGCTAGACTAGGCAAGGTGATAGGTGTGCGGTTGAGGATCTCATGCAATATTGTTTCAGCTAGAATGGCCACAAGGACCATTGGCAGGCCAGGACCGCAATCTTTGTTGAAGTCGGACACCCCTCCGCTACCATCCCCGCCAAAAAAAAAAAAATCTCCTGCAACCACAGCCATGACTACAGATACAATGGCCACCAGGCCCCTATTGTTGCTGCCGGCTTCTCCGTGCAAGATGAGGTCTTAGTTAGACACTATTGAGGTAGCAACTTAAATACTAACTATTAAATTTACAACGGCTAGCTTGAGTGACTATGTGAGTGGCCATGTGTTCAAATGGTTTATATTGGGCCATTTTACAACTTTCTCCTCATGCAATGGAAGTACATACAACAACAACAACAACAACAATGTTTGAACTAAATTCTTGGGGTTGGTTGTTTGGATCCTTCTTTTCCATTCAGCTCCGCTATAGGCCATGCCCTCTATAATCCTTCTTTGACTTCAATCCATGTTAGTTTATGCCTACCTCTAGTCCTAGTGGTTTCTTTAACTACTATCATATGGCTCTTTTCCGGTGCATCTATTTTTTCATCTTGTCCTCAATTGGTGTCACCTCTAATTTTCCACTAAGAGACTCTTAATGTGTTGTCACTTATCCATCTTACCATTTTCATCTAGCTAATTTCTTGGACAGGTTTCTTAATTGTCCAACACACCAATACATAAAACATAGTTGGTCTTATAGCAATCTTATAGAATTTTTCTTTCAACTTAAAAGGTATCATGAAATTACAAAGCACTTTAAAAGCACTCTTTCATTTCAACCATCTTTTTTAGTTTATGCATGATGTCCTTTTTCACCTCTCCATCATGATGAATGATTGATCTTAAATACCGAAAATTATCACTTCTAGGTATCTCTTGTCCATCTATTTATACTCCTCCGTCGTTCCTCTTTGACTTTTGGTTTAAGTAATATTTCCATATAATATGTTCTCTCCACACTTATATTTTAGTATCCAACATTTCTCTAATCTCGTCATCGATCGCCACATTATCGTTAACAAATATTATACATCATGGAACCTCTTCCCGAATATGCAAAGTAATTTCATCTATAAACAATGCAGAAGATAAAGAGTGATCCTTGATGTAAGCCAACATTGATAGAAAACAATTTGTTAACTCCTCCAATGGTTCACATGGTGGTTGTAAGTTGTAACTCCATCGTATATATCTTTAATAGACTAAACAGAGTTACTAGAGATTTATTTCTCTTCAAAGTCCACTACATTATCTCCCTATGAACCCTATCATAAGCTTTTTCGAAATCAATAAAAACCATATGTACATTTCTCCTCTCTAAATTTATCTATTAATCTTCTTAGTATGTAAATGGCTTCCAAAATAAATATTTTCGACATAAAATCAAATTGATCCTAGGAAACTCTAGTTTCTTTTCTTATTCTTAATTACTTTCTCCCATAGTTTCATTGTATCACTCATAAGTTTACTTCATTGATAGTTAGTAGAATTTTGTATCTCTATAGTTTTATATACTTAGTGCAACGACACTACTAACCTTCAAATAATTCAAGACATTTTGAAAGTACCAGGGCCGGCCCTGGTCCAGGGCAGTCAGGGGGACCGCCCAGAGTCCCATGGGCCAGGAGGGCCAATTTTTTTATAGTTTAAATATATAAATGATTTTGTACCGAAAATAGTACTAGTATGTAGGGGTGAATATTCGGTTAATTCGGTTTGAACCGAACCGAATTATGCAAAACCGAATTAACCGAATTCAAAAATCCCAAAACCGAAACCGAACCGTATAGGTCGAAAATCGAATTTAAACCGAACCAAAATAATAGGTTCGGTTTTATTTGGTTCCTCCCATTCCCAGCATACACAAAGATCAATTCCCAGCATTAAAGGAAAAAAAAATCTTGTGCGAAACAATTGCAAAAAGATACAACAACAATTGGCATTGGCATATCATAAAGATGGAGATAAAGAATGTACTTACTAATTTTCTTTCGCAGCAGGCGAGCTCGAGGAAGAAGGAGAAGTCGCAGGATCCCACAGCGTCATGTCCATCGGGTAGCTCCCGAGCACGCGGAGGAACGAAGTTCTGTGCCCTCGGCTCGAGGAGGCCTCGAAGTCTGTGCAGGGGGTGATGGGCTCACGCGCAAGCATGACGAAGCGGGTGACGTTGCCGGAGTCGTCCTGGATGCCATCGACGAGGACGTGGAGGCCGTGGAGCCCGGCGGCGCGGACGGAGGCTATGGCGGCGGTGTCGTCGAAGGCCTCGCGGGTGACACTGAGGCCGAGGTAGGTGACTCACCAGATCTGAGGGAGAGAGGGAACGAGAGAGAGAGATCTGACTATCTGAGAAAGGGAACGAGAGAGAGAGAGATCTTCTCTTCTCACATGGGAGGGGCGGCTGGAGAAGTGAGGAGGAGAGAGAAATGAATTAGGGTTTAGGTTTTTTTAGGTATATATAGATGCAATGGTAGTTTTGTAATTATGTACTCTAATTCGGATTTCGGTTTTGGAACGAAATCGATTAAGGATTTTGGACTTTTGCACAACCGAAACCGACCCGATTGATTTTTAAACCGAACCGAAATCCTTATTCGGTTCGGTTCGATTTTCAGCCCAAAACCGAATAATGCTCAGCCCTACTAGTATGTACCATGGGTCATTCTTATCATAAAAAAAATTATGGTGTAGTGGTTATTATGTTAGACTTGCATATAAGAGGTTCCTAGTTCAAATCTTGGTGTAGATATTTTTTTTTACTTTTGTTTCATTCTTTTTTATTGTATGGAGGTCAAGTTCGCCTCTGGCCCCATGAGCTCAGGGCCGGCCTTGGCAAGTACTTGTATCTAAATATATGTTCACTATCATCATCCAAGACTTTTTCCATTAGAATAAGTAGTTGGCCATGGACCATACGAAAGCTCCTTGAAAGATATAAGTGGCTGTCAGTTTGACATCCACCATCCACCCTCTCTATTGGTGGTAAGTTTTTACGCAAGAAACTATGAGAGAGCAAGTAGGGCCTTGCCTTAAACCCTAGAAGGCTAGTTGGCAGGTAGGAAAGCACTACCTTTATGGTCAAGCAATTTTGGCTCGTGCAACCAAGGAGCACCCTCTCCCTAGTCTGGAAAACAGTCTAGACAGAGGGGTAGGATGATACAATTTGTTATAGGAAAGTTCATTCATTCGCATGGCACATTAAGCCAAAGAGCCGAAGGGGATTACATTTCAAAACTGAGCCAATATACTATTGTTAATATAATGGGGAATATAACAAATCTATAAGATACAAAGAAATCGATGCATCAGAATCACAATGAATAACGTCATATTGCACTAAATCTTATGAGAACGTGAAATAACCATTTGAATAATGACCATCTGTAAGCCCCTGATTTTTAGTATAGGATTATTTTAGTAATTTCAGGATAATTTGAATTTATTTGGTATTAATTAGGTTTAAAATCAAGTGGATTAATTATTTCTTTAATTATGTATCATTTGGTACTCTTTACTGTTGCTTTGATATCTTGACCACTACACTAGCCTTTTTTTTCCAACAAATTTCACCCTTATGACCTAGACTAGCCACTCTACATACACGACTCAGTTGTCACTCCCAATTATACTCTTCCATGCTGCATTTAAACCCCGCAACATTCGTGCCAAATTTACTTCCTAAAAATTATATTTTAAATATTCGGTCCCTTTGCAAATAAAATAATTTGTACATCGATAACCCAATTACCCTAACTAATTCTATACACGTGGCCCACTTGAGCCAAACTACGCCCATGACACTCGTGTTGCATTAATTTGAGTCCCCTTGTGCTCTTTACACTTTATTAATCATGTAGACAATCTATATTGCTTTTTATGCACTTGTTGTCAAACCGCCTTCAATCGAGCCCAAACACCTAGCCCGAACCCTCAAACCAACTCCTATGACTCATGCACACACCTATCCCACCTCTACAACATACCAAACACCTATTTGCACTCTCCAAATTATTTTTGGTAACCTATTGGAATTTAAATTCGAAACTATCCTTAATTGGACTCAAATCCTTGCACCTTCTATCTTGTGACAATTTAACCATATCGATTATATATTTAAGTCAGCCCACATCCACCCTATGGCAACCCTCGCTTGCTAATTTAAGCCTCCTCTCAATCTTGACCATTGGATTTAGACATCCCACCATCCCACCATCTATTTATATACATATAAACTTATATATATATTAACCTATTAAAATCCTAAATTAAAGCCAACTCCCTATTCTCCTACCAGCCGAACCCCCTATTCCCTCACCCGTGGAAACTCCTCCCACTCCTTCCTCTTCCTCTGCCGCGGGACCAGGCCACCTGCAGCAACGCCGTGCCGCCGCCGGCCTAGTCCCGCGGTCGAGCTGCTGCCGCTGCTACGTTTGTTGTTGCTGCTTCTTCTTCCAGTCGCGGCAACGCCGCCAGCAACGTCCTCCGGCGACCCCCTAATCCTGGCAAGTCTCCCCCCTGTGGCACCACCCCCGCGCAGCCCGAGGCCCCCATGACCGGATTACCCTTCCCGCGGCCGAGAACTCTCGAACCCGTATCAAAATCTCAGTTTCAACGACCCATCTTTGCGGAGTGATATCTCCGTCCTCGCTCAACGAATCCTCGAACCGCCACCTCTGGTAAACTCTCCACTTGACCCTCTTCTAGCACCTTCAATTAGTTTATTTTAGTTTGTAATATTTTAATAGTTATTTGAGTTCCAAAACAGAAGAAAAACAATTTTCAAAATAATAAAAAAATTGTGATACGGAGTTGGTCCGGTCAAATCGGTCATCCTCGTGTACCAATTGTACCGAAAGGCGCGTATGATATTTTTCGAAGTGTGAGATTCGATAGAATTCGATTTGATCTTGTGTGCGCGACGGAATCGACTCGTATCCGTCAGAAATCTCCGTATCGCGGCTTTAGCAAATAACCACTCTACTTTTTGCACGCTCGTCGGAATACGACAAAATTTGCGACATTGGATTCGCAGCGTTACGCTGGTCCAGTGACCCAAGTTTGGTCGGATTATAAGACTGTTGACTGTGGTGCCATTTTGCGGGTCCCACGATCCGTCTCGACGTGCGTTTTTGTGATTGGCATCTGGAATCCAAATTTGGACATACCGTTGAGTTCGCATCGTCATTTAGAACTTGTTTGACCTATAATTTGTCCTATTTAGAGAACTTTGACCTTGGCACGTATTTCGGTGCAAAGTGGTCCACATGTGGATCCCGCTTTGATCCGAAATTACCATTTTGTCCTGTGTCCAAATTGGACGAAAGGGCAGTGTTTTCTGACTATCTCGCTTATTCCGGGACCGTTGGTGATGTCTATTTCAGCATTCGGAGACGTTTGTTCAGCTTCGTATTTCCTGGTTCGTTGTATTTATTGTCTTGCATCGTTTCAGCACCAAACTATCGTCAGACAAGTATATCTTGCCGCTACTACTGTTTATTTACATTCATATATGCATGTTTTATTTTTGTCATTTATTTTCTTATTTATATATATTATTAAACTGTGCATCTAAGAAAACTTGGGTGCAACGACGGATGGCGTCGTCTTTTGTATCTTATTTTATTTGTTATGCATATTGACCTAGTTTTAAGAGACCACCCAATGATTTTGATGCATCTTTATGTTTCATATGGCCCTGACACGGGTGTTACACGAGTTGTGAGTCTCATATAGATCACGGATCTGCGTATTGACTGGCCACGATACATATTGGACGTGCGATAGGAAATAACTGCTAATAGAGATATGCTAGAAGACTTAACAGTTACTAGAGGTATTTGTGTGTCATGGATATGGCACGACTAGTAGCATTGGGTGGGAAGAACAATGAGTAAGCGTATGTGACTCCTTTACATTTTTCCTATTCAGGTCGTACGCTCCGCTAGAAACGCGAGTCATGATGACCCTATATTTACTTGGTAGTCTCTGACGTCCGTGACGTTATGCACGTGGCCCCTGGATCTCCAAGAGTGACTATCCCATTATTTTAGCGAGATAGTCCATACGCGAAAAAATTGTTCTTAAAACTGCATATCACATAGACGGTTAGGTGACCACTTTTGGATGTTTATTTTCAGTATATTGTGGTATGCTTTTATGTATCTTGTTACGTCCCTCTGAGGACATG
This sequence comes from Iris macrosiphon, assembly GCA_036927795.1. Lineage (NCBI taxonomy): Eukaryota > Viridiplantae > Streptophyta > Magnoliopsida > Asparagales > Iridaceae > Iris > Iris macrosiphon. The sequence continues at coordinate 20,936,768 of JAYESA010000015.1, read as the reverse complement.
GTCCCTTTCCAGGTACAGACGATTGAGACTATTTGCAGGAGCACAGATCAGGACATGCTACTTCTTTCTCTTTCGAGAAGGTCTTCCCTTCGAGCATCTCTGATCATTAGATGATGTACTTATTATATTTTCTTTCATATTCTGGTTTGGTAGAGGATTTGTCTTCACCCAACTATTAGTTCTTTTCGACTATTCCATACTTGGTTCATTATCATATTTGGTTATTTATTTCTATTTAGTTTGTGGATGAGATTAGTATTGACTTTGACTTGTGACATTATATACCACTTGTGAATTATTATTCATAATACAGCGCACGTATGTGTTATGGTTTCCATATATTGGAGTCGCCATATACATACGACTGGCATGTTTATGTATATCTAGTCCTACGTATTTTGGGACTGGGACGTGACACCATCATGTAGCTTTGCTTATATCATAGAGTATCCTTTTCAAGCAATTGTCAAACTTTCATGGCTACAAGACCTACTAAAGTCTCACGCCTTATGATTAATATAAATATAAAGAGAAAGGTAGCAGCATAGGAGAAAGGCAAGTTCCTAAAACTTGGCCAATAAACTTTACCCCTATATCAATTCATCATCATCCAAGCATTTCCCATCATACTGGGATCGGCTATAGAGCAACAGAGCTCAACAAAAGTACTAACGAATTTTCATGATTGGCTATCAACCTAACACCAACACCCTGTTCCAATGCCAAATTTCTAGCCACAGTAGCTACAATCAAGAAAAGTCCTTACCGTAGAACCTATAGTGCCAGTTGATGCATAGGTAAACCTAACTTTTTGGTCCTGCATTTAAACTCATGCGATCAAGGAACACCCTCCAACTTGTAGACTAGAAAAGAGCCTAGATGAAGAGGAAGATGATATGATTTTGGTATAGGGAATTTCCTTCATCTCCATGGTACATTAAACCAAAAAGCAAAAAGCCAACTGTGCACACATCTTGACCCTTCCTAGATCCTGAATTAGCAGGAGCCTCATGGCATTGGAACACCCTACTTTTAGACTGATATTAGGTACAGGGAAAAAAGTTACCATGCACTGAGGACTTCTAGCAACAGGTAAATCTTTGTTATAAACTATTCAATCCGATAAACTTGCTCAAACTGCTGCATGCACATGTATTAAAATACGCTGTTGCAGAATATGTCAATAAGTTCCTTGTGCAAGCAGATAATAGGAACACTCACAAAGTGGAAGACCTAAAAACTCCCAATGAGCATTGTGCATGGGAGCATGCTTGTGTATATCCCAATATTTGCATCTTAAGTGTGCAAATCACACTGCAGAAATGCTAAATCACTAGCATATGGAAACATGATGCACAAGCAATGTTACTTGCATGTTTCCCCCATGACAGTGGTTCTATGGGTGGCATTGTAGACATGTGTGCAACATTGCCATCAAAGTGATCCTGGTTCTTTGGTGTATGCTACTGTCTTCTACACATGAGTGGTATGTTGCTAGCAAGGATATCAAACAATCCAAATGACAGGACAGTGAAAATAGATGGTCATGCTCTGGTTGCACATTCTATACCAACCCAACTCTCGAGCTTGAACCCACATCTAATGTAGGATCCTTGCAATGTGTAAGCAAACTGGTAGGGTTCCTCATCTCTCCTTCAACCTCTCACAGAAATGTCAGTTACTCACTGGGGTGGCCATGTCGTAGAAACGGTAGCATCAAAATAGGTGCAGCTATCTCAATGCGAACGATCACATGGCAACTGGATGGTCATTGTCGTCATCCTGCTACCCCCATGTCATCCTACCGCAGGATAGTCTAAGCTAATCAGTACAACCCTAGCATAGGAAACACTATACAGGAGAATAGGGGATGAACAAAGAATATTGTGTTCTTCCCATCCCAGGCAAAACATGTGGCACAATGGAAAATAAGAAAGTTGTCTTAAGTGTGCCCTTCTGAATGCAAAGTCTAACCTGCACCTAGCTGCAAGTGATCCACGTGCGACTGTGGGCTACATGTCATTTCTGCCAGAAGCACAGTTGGCAAATTACAACCTATTTCTGTTCAATTTCAAGATAAGAAAACATGTACAAACTTGACGAAGAAAGCCTTAATGCAAATTAAGAGGCTTAAGCTAGGATATTTGGAATAAAATGGGTAATTAGATTGTAGAAATTTTGATATGGAACATTCAATTACATATCCAACAGGTATAAATTCCTTACAAAAGCAGGTTTTGGAGAATTATTTCCTTTACTTGTGTTTCTCCCGTTACAGGTTATTTTCTTCCTGCACTATGGACGAAGGCTGGAGCTGCTGGAGGTAGGTTACCAAGTGACAGAAATCCAGAAGAAAAAAATAAAAAAATAACTAATCCAAATCTACAACCTACGAATTTTATCTTCATTTAATGGCATGTGCATGAGAAAACAAATATGGGTTTAGAATACAAAGGATGGACAGTGAAAACTAGTGCAAATTTCAATTGCTAATGTGGCTCCAGGAGAATACAACTCTAACAAGCACGTAAACATGATTTAAGTATTCCGACATTTAACTAAAGATAGAATGACCTCAGTGTGCCGCATTTTACAACGAAACGATCAATGAAAGAGAAGAAACCACTACATATAAACCAACATATGAATAATACTTTCCTAACCAATAATCAATCGAGTTGGTTAAAAAGGAAATAACTACACCGTAAACCACTTATAGAGCTTAATAATAATAACTACCAGCTTTTTAACCCAATCATAACTTAGCTAATATGCTATAGTCAAGACCGGAACTAAAAACAAACATAAACTTCCATAATCCTCTAGTAATTAAGTTTTGAGAGTACATCAATAGCACATAAAAGTTTTACACCAAATCCTTCTCTACAATTAAATATCTAAGCATGAATATAATGTCGGTCGTTCCAAATCATTAGGTTCTGTATCATCTCACTTCCATGCTATCTGTAATATCTCTTCCATGATATATGCCCCATCTAACCACAGGAAGTCTAATGTGTGGCCATTTGCCATCGTCATCATCTATAAGCCCCTTCCCATACAGTTTAATTAGGCCTTTCCTATAACATTATCACTTTCTTGAAAACTCGTCCACTTCGGAGCAAATCTTGCAAATATTAGATCTAGTTGTTGGATTGATCACCACTGATCTACTGCTCGAGAGTAAGATTGCTCCAGTGGGACAGAACACAGAAGGATCTACTTCCATGTAGGGTCAGTTTTACACAGTGAGAATGTCCTGTATATATGTGCGTGCAATACAAAGCAAAAAAAAATGTGGCTAAATGGAGCCACCTAAGGCTTGTTCAAGGTCATATTGCGGCCTTCACCAAAATAACATCTCATAGGCATCATATCGGCAAACAAGAAAGAATTAATTCCTTTATAAATATAAAAATAAAAAGGTATTCTGCTAGTCATCACAGATATTTTTGTGTGGTTAAAACAACATTGACTTTTTCTAGACTGAAAACTTCAAGAATAATGCTCGGACTTATCTAAATTCTAGGATGTTGTTAAATGCACCCCTGTTTTTATTCACTTTTATCTTTTTGTTGACTTTGTTAAGTTTACCTTGTAATTTTTTCTATTTTTCTTCTTTCTCTTTACCCCATATATTCTTTAATTTCTTAAATCAATTAAATATTTGTATTATCATTTATCATATTAACTTTAAAAAAATAATCATCGCCAACTTCGTCCATGATGCTTCTATATTTTTCAACTTCCTAATCTTCTAACAATCATTAGTCATCTTCTCCGAGAATGTCCTCATCTTCACTATGAGTAGAACATTTCGACATGCTGTTTTTTATCAAAAAAATCACTGATGAAATCTAACGAAGAGAAGGTTTAGGGATTTTTTATATGCAATCGTCAAGTTCTCTCAAAAAAGAAAAAAATCGATTACATATTTAATTTTAAAACATTTTTTTAATTATAGGTTTATTTATTTATTTATTTTAACTCTAGTTGTGGGGGTAAACTGGTAGTTTTTATTTTTGGAAAAAATATAAAAAACTGGTGAAAGCTCTTAAAAATAAGGAGAGGGTAAACAAAATAAAAACATGGGTGCATTTAATAACACCCAAATCCTGACACTAAGGCCTTCTCCAATGGTTATTCCTACTTTTGAATTTTTATTGAATGCGTGGAACCCTTTTAACAAGGCTACGTGGCATTTTTTTTCATATAAAAAATCCAATCGTAAAAAATTATGTTTCCAAATGGTTGATCTCTATATTTATTCATATCATACTCGTCATTAAGAAGGCATTGATGTGTCAACTGCATTTACCCATATAGAAAACCAATTTAAAAAAAAAATTAGTGGGACCTATTTTAGTATGACACAGGTAGACAAAGAAGAACTCTATAAAATGCTCTATAGAGCTCTTTATTTTTAATATTTTCCAAATGTCCTATGGAGAGGCTCCATAATAGAGTTTTTAAAAAGGATTTATCAGGACACTAGTATTGGGATTAGCCCATTTTTGTGGAACTTTTACTCAAGCCAAAAACTTGCTAGGGGCTACCACCCCCGGGCTACCCCCCCCTCAAACCAAGTATTCTAACTTTTACTTTTTTCCTCTCTTCAAAATCTTTTCCCTCATTCCTTCACTTTAAAATCCTAAACTTCTTCTCAATCATTGTTAACGCCCAAATATCATAGTATAGTAACATAAAATAGGTTTAGGATGAACTTTCGACGGATTTCTAAAATTTCGAACCCATTCTAGGGTTTCGAACTTGGGATTTCTGCCGACAATCGCGACTCAGGACTGTAAAAATTTTCTACAGTCATGACAACATACAGGACTATAGAAAATTTCTACAGTCCTGACTGGATCCAGGATTTATAAAACTTTCTACCTATTGAAGGACTGTTAAAAATTTTGACAGTCCTAAATGAATAGCATATTTTCTTTAGGACTGTCAAAAAAATTGACAGTCCAATATATTGGTAGAACAGTCAAAAATTGTGACAGTCCTAAAGAACATTTTGGACAGCTCCGGGTAAATTTTTTCAATCGCAAACTTGTAAATAAAAAAATTTGGACAGCTCCAAGTAACTTTTGTGGTGCCTTTATAAAATATTATTTTTAAAAGGAAAGCCTCCCATTGGAGAAGCCCTAGCATCATCATAATTTGAGGATTCGGTACTACCGGAGTCGGATGATTAAAAACCCGTGCAACTGCTGAAGTCCGTTAGAGCATCCACAGTGGGAGAGGTTTCAATTGCTATATTTTGACTTTAGTCAAATTTTGTAGCACTTGAAGCTGCAATGGACACTTGTGCATACTTAAAAATTACTAGAAAGTTAAGAAATACTCCAGATTTGGAGCTTGTCTCACCTCCTCTGTATTAATTGATGGATCCACCAAAAATTACCAAACATGAAAAAAAAATTAAGAGGAAAAGGAGAGGAAAAATATTAACAAATAGGGAGGAAAATAAAGAGAAAAAAAAAGGAGGAAAAAAAGAAAAAGAAAAAAAAAGGAGATTATTTTGGAGTGTGACAATATCACGGGAACACTCCAAAAGTAATAATTTACACAATTTTTAATAATTTGGAATATGTGTTTGGAGTGTCACCACTGTGCCCTCGTTGGAAGCGTCGGAAACCTAGTTTGCAACCTTGAATTGGAAAATAAAAAAAGTAAAGAACTGAAAAGTAGTGATAATTGTGTACTGAGTTATATTTTATATTTCAATTTGGAGGAGAAGATTTATGATCGATGAGAGAGAGAGAGAGAGAGAGAGAAAGAGGTTCACCTGAAATGGAGTTGACGACAGGATATGGGGAGAGGGAGATTCTGCTGCCGCTGCATATGGCCGTCTCCATTTGGCACTGCTGCACTCACTTCAGAGGGAAGAGAGAGAGAGAATCAAAGAAACCCACAGAGAAATTATAGTGACGAACAAAAGGGGTATGGTGTGGGGCCTCTCGACGAGTAGATTTTGGAGCTCCTCCAGCCGTCCGTTTCTATGACGGGCTCATCCCCGCTCTGGAGATTGCGTAGGTGGTGGTATGTATGTGGGGAATTTAGGGGGGGGGGGGGGTGGGGGAGATTGTGAACAAGAATGAAGCTATGATTTTAACCTCACGATGTTCGAGCTAATTTAAAAGCTAGAAATAAATACATTAACCTTCACTATTGATGGTATTGATGAGTTAGTTTAATTTTACTATTTTTAATTATATAGATTAAAAGTTTAATATTTTAAAATTTTGTAGAAACATCTTATAAGATTTAGCAAGTAGCATAAATTTTTCGATTTTTATAATACAATAATGCATCTCTTAAATGGTTATCAATGGAATTTATTGTAGGTATTCTTTTAATTAGTAATATATTGAAGGATATTTTTGGGAAGAAAATTTTCAAGCCTACTTTTGGCATTATATAGTAGAATAAATATAGTAACTTACGTGCGTAAAAAAATGTGTTAAAATTTTTTTTTAATATGAAATTATTATAAATATTATCGTTCATGAAAATTGAACTCAAGCAACCATGAAAAATAACTTCCACCTTAACCACTTGAGTTACAATTATTTAGTTGTACATAAATAATATTAGGTAGTTAAATAATTAGTTATTTTTAAGAAAATAGTTAGTGGGGTATTTACAAACGGCTTAGAGGACTCAAATTTGAGCCATTTTCAAGCCTCATTATAAAAGTAGAGATGTTTCATTATAGGTATCATCCTCATTTTAAAAATAATTACACGGTCCATACTTCTGTTTTATATTTTATTTTTGAAATAAGGGTGATTAGTGTTATAACTCTTTATAGAAAATATAAAACATAGGAGCGGTCCTTATAATTAGTTTCAAAATAAGAATGGTTAGTGTAATAAGTAAGATAAATATAGTGTAGTTAACGTAAATTATCCTAAAACTAATTAATCTCGAAATTATTGGAAAATATTTTACCTGAAAACTAACTTCTTCTTTTTTCTCTGAGCGACGGATAAATTAAAAACTAACTCTATTTTTAAATTATGTTAGAAACTAATTACAGAAGAAACTAATTTAAAAACTAGCGGAAGAAAATAATTTGAAAACTATCTTTATTTTAAAATTACCACGGGAAGTAATTTATCAACAAATATCATGAAAAAAAAATTATGTGAAAAACATGTTAATATATATATATATATATATATATATATATATATATATATATATATATATGTGTGTGTGTGTGTGTGTGTGTGTGTGTGTGTGTGTTATAGAATAAACGTAAAAGAAGGAAGAAAAAAATATGAGAGAATATCTCTTATTCGTGTAATCATATAGTGGGAGGTAAAAGCCTTATGTATACAACCCAATGAAGGTGTAATACTAATCTCTAACCAATGTGGGACTAAAATATAAAGTAAAAATCCAACAATTTAGTAACCCACGTTATAATACTCCCCCTTTGGATGACCACTATCTCTAAGTCTATTGCCTCGTTAAAACTTTGGCAGGCAAACCATCAGGACAAAACATGTGCAAAAAAAAAGAGTACAATCTTTAGGATGACTTAGATAGGTGTTGGACACGCTTAATGTTGCCTCATTAAAACCTTGTCAGGAAAAATCCAATGGAAAAAAATCAATGACTAAAGAAAAAAAGTACAACGCGTTATAGTCCATACAAAATATATTTTCCCCTTTAAAACAACCACTCCCCCTGATGATGTTGATCCTGAATAGTCAGCTGATGAAAACGTCGCATTCCAATTACATGAACTAGTTTCTGAAAAGTTGACTTTGGCAACGATTTGGTGAACAAGTCTGCAAGATTATCACTTGAGCGAACTTGTTGGACGTCAATATCAAAGTTCTTCTGAAGCTCATGAGTATAGAAAAACTTCGGTGAGATGTGCTTGGTCCTGTCTCTTTTAATGAATCCACCTTGAATTTGTGCAATACATGATGTATTATCCTCATGAAAAACAGTTGGAATATATGTTGTAATCCCCCTGATTTTTAAAAAGAATTTTAATTTGGATTTTTACAAATTATCTGGAATTTTCTGGAATTATCTTGGATTTTTCTGTAATTAAATTCATGTATTTTAACTATTAAAGGATTTTTAAATGATAATAAATAATATGAAAATATTATGAAAATAATAATTTATGGCGTAAAATAGAAAATCAGACATATGGTAATTTTCCGGAAATTTATTGGACCCCGGATGAATTTTAAAAGCCCTAAACACTAATTAAATTAATTAAACCAAAATAAACCGGGTTTTATTTAAATAAACCAAACCAAACCAAGCTGAACCAAACCGGGTTCATTAAACCAAACCCAATTCCTATCGGGTCGGATCCGGGTCCAACCCAGACCCGACCCGTTAACCCATAACCCGACCCGTCTAATGATTTCGGATCGGGTCGGATCCGCCTGACCCGACCCGACCGCCCGCCCGACCCGCTACCAATTCATCTCCCCCTAACCGCTGCCAACCCGCCGCCCGTTCACCTCCCTGGCGCCGCTCCGACTTCCAGAACCCGCCGCCGCCGTCCGCTGGCCCTTCCCCTCCCCCTCACCGGACGACCGCCCCTCTCCCTCAACCGCCCGCCGGACAACCTATATAAACCCCCATTCCCCTCTTCTCCGGCCGAATCCCCTCCGCCGACGCTCACTTCCTCGCCGCCCAGTGACAGCGGGCCGCTCCGCCACCGGCTCCGTCCCTCCTCCGCCTCCTCCTTCTTCCACCAGCGCCTCCGTCCAGGACCCGCTGCAGTCGAACCCTGCACCGATCCTCCCCGGCCGCCCACTGTTCGACGACCCAGTCTCCGGTGACTCCACCCGCAGCGGGCCGCCTCCAACCGCGCCGACCGACTCCAGTGACCCTGACACAGAAGACCGAGTACAGCAAACCCTAGGACACAGCACAGTGCCGTGTGTCGGACACGGCCAGAGGAGCAGTAAACCCTAAACCTAATTTCTGAAATCGCGTGTCGGACACGAGTCTGACACGATTCGAACTTGGTTTTCAGACCCACTTCAGGTATTCATAACTTTTTGTTCGTAGCTCGGATTTTGATTCCGTAAATTGTATCGCGTAGCCTGTTTGACCCTCTCGGTGCCCGGACAAACCGCTCGGGGCATCGCGTCCTGTGGTGACCGCACACCGCGATCCAAAAACAGGAAAAACTAAACCCTGTTTCACCCCAGAATCGAGTACGCCCCGCCAAACGAGACGACTTGGTCACGTGCGGTCTTTACCGATACGTGTGCATCGTTGATACGGACGTGCGGGCTTTCACAGAAGCTGATTCGGATGTGCGTGCACACCGGAATCAGTGCGTATCCGCGGACATCGTCTCGTATTCGACTATTCTGTTCCTCGCTGTAACTTAGTGTACACAAGTCAGATCGAAACAAAACTTGTGCCATTGGACTCATAGCAATACGCTGGTCCTGTGAGCCAAGTTTGGTTCGATTCTGAGAACGTTGACAAAATCGTGTGTCGTGGGCCCCACAGGCTCCACTCGACGGGCGATTTTGAGAACGGCTCATCGGAATCCAATTCTGGAAGTTCCTTTGGGTTCGTATCATCGTTCCTGACCTGTTGACACTAAGTTTGACTATTTTTGAGACCTTTGACCCTGACGCATTTTTCGGTGCAAAGCGGCCCATATCTGGACCCCGCCTTGACCCAAAAATGACATTTTTGCCCTTGTCTCCAAATTGGACTCAAGGACAGGCGTTCCTAGCTGATTGATGTATTCTGGACCTGATGGTGATGTTTGTTTCAGCAACCGGAGTAGTGCCTACAATCCCAGCTGAAGCTCAAGCTACAATTGAAACAGGAAATCCAGGCAAGTGTAGCTTGCCATAAAATGAAGTTATTGATTCATTTTGATTCTCTTGCTTAAATTTCTGTGACTGTTGTACTTGCCCTATCCAGTATTTATACCCAGGACACTTGACACAAAGCATGATATAGAATCTTCCTGATTATTCAACGAGGTTTTGTATAGGATATAGATTTCATAACTTGAGCTTTATTTCTTAGATCTTAATAAAAGACTGATTACATTAGTTTTAATCTTGCGTAACATGAACATTGAGAACTGTGTCGTGAGATTTCATTGGGTGGGGAGAGTATTACCATATCAAGGCTGATTATATTATATATATATGGTTATCTGGAAGTGTCATAGTCTCTGATACAGAGCTTTGGCACCTGTACTGGCCCTTCGAGAAAACACTGCTATGGTTTCTTGTCACTGATCCTGTAGTAGTCTCAGCCTGAGTATGAATAATAACTCTCACTTGCATGATCACTTAGCTAGTTTAATTATTTACCCAGATTTGTTTGATAGCATCGTCGGCATGCCACTGTCTTAGACTTATTAATTTCTGATGCTACTCTTGAGTTTAACATCTTGGTTGACTTGCATGTTCATTCACTGTATTATGGCTCGTATTCTTCTGTACCTTGTTACGTCCCTCTGAGGACCTGGTTTTGTTCTCCAGTTATAGCAGACGAGATCTACCCTGAGGTGTATGGAACAGGAGCACTACTCGGAGCCGTACCTGAACCTGAAGACGAGGTGATAGCTGAGGATTTTTTCTGAACAAATGCTTCGCCCTGCTCAGTCTTTTGGCAAATAAACTTTATTTCTGTTTAATTGAACTCTTTATTTCCTGTCTTTGTGAACTTGTGTAAACAGACTTAATATCGGATTGTTCTCCGATTTTTACTTTATTTGGTTGTTATTTAATATTTCATTTTTCTGATATTGCTATCTTTTATCTGTGGATGAGAATAGTAAACCCTGACTGTTGTAATACAGCTTAAGTATGCCCCGATGGATCCATTAAATTGGGTTTGTCCATCGGTGCGTGCTGCTGGCCATATTCACGCATCCAGTCCCTCGGTATTTTGGGACTGGGGCGTGACATGGTTTTTGTGGTGGCCCATGCAGGTCAACGACTAACTACTTCGGTTTCAACTTAGGGACCGAACAGGCCTGCAATAAAGATAGGATAAGTTTTTAGGATCTCATCCACTTGCTTGAAAACGTTTTTGATATCTGTATCGTATTCGAACTAATTTTTGACTTGCATCTTGCCTTGACTCCTGTGCGCCTCTTATAGTTTATTGTTGATACAGAGTAATGGATCCACGAGAAAACGATGGAACTCCAGCAAGAACACCAATAGGTGCTGAAACCACCTATGGAGAAGACGAAGTGACGCTATTGAGTGGAGATCCCTCTACTCACCGAAGCAGACAAGCAGATCCGCAATCTTCCCGATTTTGGCGTGATGACATTCCACCTCCGCCCCAGTTCACTCCTCAGATGCCTGTCTTCCCACCAGGTCAAGCAATGGACGGACAGCAGATGTTCCAGATGTTCTACGCAATGATGCAAGCTCAGCAACAGATCCAAACTGAGGCCCAACGTCGCGAGGCTGAGTACTTGAGGAACAGTATAATAAATGCACTGGAGCAGGCCAACCTACCAGCTAGACGGCAACCGACGGGCTCTATCACAGACTTTCGCCAACTGAAGTCTCGTACATTCTCTGGCAAGGAGGGACCAACAGAAGTGCATGAATGGCTCACCAACATTCGGCATCAATTAGAAGCAGCTGAGCTTCCACAAGAACGTTGGATGACCGCCGTCAGAATGTAATTGACGGACAATGCTCATCACTGGTGGCTATCCGAAGAGACCAGGCTCGGACCAGACCGAGTTACTTGGGAAGAGTTCTCCAGACTCTTCCAGGAGATGTACATATCTGCTATCGCTCGATCAGAACTGAAGGACAAATTCAACCGCCTCACTCAGGAAACTATGACGGTGGAAGAGTACAACGCCGAGTTCATTCGTCTGAGTCGCTTCGCTCCTACCTTGATCCCGACAGAAGTAGAGAAGGCTGAGAAGTTTTTCGACGGACTCAACATCGAACTACAGAAATTGATTGGATCTGTCGCACCAACTTCGTACACGGACGTCCTTGCTGCAGCTAGACGCATGGAGTGCGTCACCAGGAGAGAAACCAGTCTGAAGAGGTCTTCCACCTCAGTACCAGCCAGAGCAAACAATGGAGAAGTTGCCAAGAAACCACATCTGCACCAAGCACCACAGGGATCTGCATCCAAAACCCTGACTCTACCTACTTGTTACTACTGCGGCAAGATAGGCCATGTTGAGAAGGAGTGTAGACGTAAACACGGACTGTGCTTAAGTTGCGGATCCCGACAGCATGCAGTGAAGGACTGCCCTGATCGTAGGGAAGCACCAAGGGCAAACCAACAAGCTCTACCAGCACCAGGGGGACATCAACCAAGGCCACCCTTGGCACATCAAGCAGCACCCTACCAGCAAGCCCAGCAAAATCAGCGAGCACCACCTCAAGGACGCGGCCAAGTTTTCGCGATGACTGTTGGAGACGCGCAGAACCATGGAGTTGCTAATGCGAGTAAGTCTTTGTAGTTCCGTTTCTAGCATTGTTTTAGTTGTGCCTGCTGGTTCGTGACCCCAGACTTAACCTGATAACTTTAACTTGTTAATAATTAATAACCTAGTGTTAATCTAGTATTGAATTTGATAATAAACTCAGAATTGTTAAACTAATATGTTTTAAAGACAACCTGGTTTTCTTTTCTAGATTTCTCACATTTGGAAAATTGCATAACTTCTACTTAGGAAAATGATTTTTCCTATGTGTTCAACCCTGAACCTTGATTTTTTTTTTCTTTATTGTATTGTGATTCGAATAAAATTGGTAACCGTGTCATCTCTGTTGACCGGTTATTCTTTGATTGCGAGGACGCAATCCTCTTAAGGGGGGTATATTGTAATCCCCCTGATTTTTAAAAAGAATTTTAATTTGGATTTTTACAAATTATCTGGAATTTTCTGGAATTATCTTGGATTTTTCTGTAATTAAATTCGTGTATTTTAATTATTAAAGGATTTTTAAATAATAATAAATAATATGAAAATATTATGAAAATAATAATTTATGGCGTAAAATAGAAAATCAGACATATGGTAATTTTCCAGAAATTTATTGGACTCCGGATGAATTTTAAAAGCCCTAAACACTAATTAAATTAATTAAACCAAAATAAACCGGGTTTTATTTAAATAAACCAAACCAAACCAAGCTGAACCAAACCGGGTTCATTAAACCAAACCCAATTCCTATCGGGTCGGATCCGGGTCCAACCCAGACCCGACTCGTTAACCCATAACCCGACCCGTCTAATGATTTCGGATCGGGTCGGATCCGCCTGACCCGACCCGACCGCCCGCCCGACCCGCTACCAATTCATCTCCCCCTAACCGCTGCCAACCCGCCGCCCGTTCACCTCCCTGGCGCCGCTCCGACTTCCAGAACCCGCCGCCGCCGTCCGCTGGCCCTTCCCCTCCCCCTCACCGGACGACCGCCCCTCTCCCTCAACCGCCCGCCGAACAACCTATATAAACCCCCATTCCCCTCTTCTCCGGCCGAATCCCCTCCGCCGACGCTCACTTCCTCGCCGCCCAGTGACAGCGGGCCGCTCCGCCACCGGCTCCGTCCCTCCTCCGCCTCCTCCTTCTTCCACCAGCGCCTCCGTCCAGGACCCGCCGCAGTCGAACCCTGCACCGATCCTCCCCGGCCGCCCACTGTTCGACGACCCAGTCTCCGGTGACTCCACCCGCAGCGGGCCGCCTCCAACCGCGCCGACCGACTCCAGTGACCCTGACACAGAAGACCGAGCACAGCAAACCCTAGGACACAGCACAGTGCCGTGTGTCGGACACGGCCAGAGGAGCAGTAAACCCTAAACCTAATTTCTGAAATCGCGTGTCGGACACGAGTCTGACACGATTCGAACTTGGTTTTCAGACCCACTTCAGGTATTCATAACTTTTTGTTCGTAGCTCGGATTTTGATTCCGTAAATTGTATCGCGTAGCCTGTTTGACCCTCTCGGTGCCCGGACAAACCGCTCGGGGCATCGCATCCTGTGGTGATCGCACACCGCGATCCAAAAACAGGAAAAACTAAACCCTGTTTCACCCCGGAATCGAGTACGCCCCGCCAAACGGGACGACTTGGTCACGTGCGGTCTTCACCGATACGTGTGCGTCGTTGATACGGACGTGCGGGCTTTCGCAGAAGCTGATTCGGATGTGCGTGCACACCGGAATCAGTGCGTATCCGCGGACATCGTCTCGTATCCGACCATTCTGTTCCTCGCTGTAACTTAGTGTACACAAGTCAGATCGAAACGAAACTTGCGCCATTGGACTCATAGCAATACGCTGGTCCTGTGAGCCAAGTTTGGTTCGATTCTGAGAACGTTGACAAAATCGTGTGTCGTGGGCCCCACAGGCTCCACTCGACGGGCGATTTTGAGAACGGCTCATCGAAATCCAATTCTGGAAGTTCCGTTGGGTTCGTATCATCGTTCCTGACCTGTTGACACTAAGTTTGACTATTTTTGAGACCTTTGACCCTGACGCATTTTTCGGTGCAAAGCGGCCCACATTTGGACCCCGCCTTGACCCGAAAATGACATTTTTGTCCTTGTCTCCAAATTGGACTCAAGGACAGGCGTTCCTAGCTGATTGATGTGTTCTGGACCTGATGGTGATGTTTGTTTCAGCAACCGGAGTAGTGCCTACAATCCCAGCTGAAGCTCAAGCTACAATTGAAACAGGAAATCCAGGCAAGTGTACCTTGCCATAAAATGAAGTTATTGATTCATTTTGATTCTCTTGCTTAAATTTCTGTGACTGTTGTACTTGCCCTATCCAGTATTTATACCCAGGACACTTGACACAAAGCATGATATAGAATCTTCCTGATTATTCAACGAGGTTTTGTATAGGATATAGATTTCATAACTTGAGCTTTATTTCTTAGATCTTAATAAAAGACTGATTACATTAGTTTTAATCTTGCGTAACATGAACATTGAGAACTGTGTCGTGAGATTTCATTGGGTGGGGAGAGTATTACCATATCAAGGCTGATTATATTATATATATATGGTTATCTGGAAGTGTCCTAGTCTCTGATACAGAGCTTTGGCACCTGTACTGGCCCTTCGAGAAAACACTGCTATGGTTTCTTGTCACTGATCCTGTAGTAGTCTCAGCCTGAGTATGAATAATAACTCTTACTTGCATGATCACTTAGCTAGTTTAATTATTTACCCAGATTTGTTTGATAGCATCGTCGGCATGCCACTGTCTTAGACTTATTAATTTCTGATGCTACTCTTGAGTTTAACATCTTAGTTGACTTGCATGTTCATTCACTGTATTATGGCTCGTATTCTTCTGTACCTTGTTACGTCCCTCTGAGGACCTGGTTTTGTTCTCCAGTTATAGCAGACGAGATCTACCCTGAGGTGTATGGAACAGGAGCACTACTCGGAGCCGTACCTGAACCTGAAGACGAGGTGATAGCTGAGGATTTTTCCTGAACAAATGCTTCGCCCTGCTCAGTCTTTTGGCAAATAAACTTTATTTCTGTTTAATTGAACTCTTTATTTTCTGTCTTTGTGAACTTGTGTAAACAGACTTAATATCGGATTGTTCTCCGATTTTTACTTTATTTGGTTGTTATTTAATATTTCATTTTTCTGATATTGCTATCTTTTATCTGTGGATGAGAATAGTAAACCCTGACTGTTGTAATACAGCTTAAGTATGCCCCGATGGATCCATTAAATTGGGTTTGTCCATCGGTGCGTGCTGCTGGCCATATTCACGCATCCAGTCCCTCGGTATTTTGGGACTGGGGCGTGACATATGTGGTAGGGAAAAGGTGACATGAGCTACGAATGTGTTGAATCAATGATCTCAGCCAAATACATTCTCTACTTGCTTTATGGAGAGCCAATATTTCTGAGTGATTTGAGGAGGCTGGGATTCGAACGGTCGGTTCTCAGGGAAGGGGAAGGGCTAATGGATCCGGGTCGGGTCCTGGCGGGTCGGGTCTGACCCGGATCCGACCCGCTAAGAGGATTGGCCCGGTTCAGTCAGACCGGCCGGTCCGGGTCGGTTCAAACTCAGGGTTTGGTTTGGTTTATTAATTAATTTGGTTTAATTAATCAGTTAATTTTAACAATAGTTTTTAAGGCTTTAAAAATTCATCCGGGGTCCAATAAATTCCCGGAAAAATACCCTATGTCCAGATTTTTATTTTACACCATAAAATATTATTTTCATAATATTTTAATATTAATTAATAACATTTAAAAATCCTTTAAAAATTAAAACAACTGATTTAAATTACAGAAAATTCCAAGAAAATTCCAGAAAATTCAGAAAAATCCAAATTTATCAAATTTTAAAAATCAGGGGATTACAATCTACCCCCCTTAAGAGGATTGCATCCTCGCAATCAAAGATTAACCGGTCAACAGAGATGACTCGGTTACAACCATTTGTTCGAAGCACATCAAAATCAAGGAATTTCAAGGTGGAGAGTAATACCTAGGAAAATTATTTCCCTAAGCATTAAATGTTATAAAATTTTCCAACTGTACGAAATCTAGAAAATTACAGTTTTTAGAAACAGGTTATTCTTTTAAAGCATATTAGATTAACAGCAAATTACTAGGTGATCACTAGGTTATCTATTATTAACAAGTTAAGATTATCAGGGTGAGGCTAGGGTCACGAACCAATAGGCACAATCTAGAAACAGAAAACTACAAGAACTTACACGTATCAGATACTCCTCGGTTCTGCGCGTTCTCCAAGGTCATCGTCAGGGCTTTATTTGCGTCCTCGTCGTCGATTCCTCTGCTGCTGCTAAGCCTGCTGGAATAGCAGTGCCTGGGGTATCAAAGGTGGCCTCGACTGATACCCTCCTGAAGCTGGTGGTAGGACTTCTTGAACTTCCGTTTGTGGTACTCCCAACGCTGGATAGGTTGGCCTCGGTACTAGTAACGCTTGCTGGTTAACTTTTGGTGCTCTTTCTTGATGCTCTGGGCATTCCCTTAATAAATGCTGACTGGATCCGCAAGCTAAACATAATCTCTTTTTGCGTCTGCACTGGTCCTCAATATGGCCTCGCCTGTGACAATATGGACAGACACGTATTGCCTGTGGAGATGCTTCTGGTGGCTGGTGAATGTGAAGTCTCTTTGCAACTTCTTCCTGTGGTGCTCCGACTGTTGCTGATGTGGATGACCTCTTCAGATTAGTCTCTCCTGATGACGCGCTCCATGCGTCGTGCTGCAGCAAGGACGTCCGGATAAGATGTAGGCGCAACGGATCCAATCAGTTTCTGCAGCTCAATGTTTAGTCCGTCGAAGAACTTCTCAGCCTTTTCTTCTTCTGTCTGAATCAAAGTAGGGGCAAAATGACTCAGACGAATGAACTCCGCGTTGTACTCTTCCACTGTCAGATTGTCCTGAGTGAGGCGATTGAACTTGTCCCGAAGTTCTGATCGAGCAATGGCTGGAATGTACATCTCCAGAAAGAGTCTAGAGAACTCTTCCCAAGTGACTCGGTCTGGTCCAAGTCGGGTCTCTTCAGATAGCCACCAGTGATGAGCATTGTCCGTCAACTGCATTCTGACTGCAGTCATCCAACGTTCCCTTGGAAGTTCAGCTGCTTCTAATTGATGTTGTGTGTTGGTGAGCCACTCATGAACTTCTGTGGGCTCATCTTTTCCTGAGAAGGTACGGGGCTTCAGCTGGCGAAAATCGGCGATAGAACCCGTCGTTGGACGTCGTGCCTGCTCTAATATGGTTACTAAGCTGCGACTCCAAGCCTCTTGTTGAGCTTGCATTATTGCATAGATCATTTGAAACATCTGCTGCCCGTCCATGGCCTGCCCTGGTGGAATTACGGGCAATTGTATCGATGGTGGAATGTAATTTTGCTGGATTCTCGTGGCATGATGACTTGCTTGTTGAGCTGATCGTCCTTCATCAACTGGTGTCGCTTCATCTTCGTTGGTTACCCCAACATCTCGTGGTGATATTGCAGGAGTCTCGTCATTTGCTCGTGAATCCATAACTCTGCAACCAAAAATAACCAATGAGAGGCGCTCAGGAATCAAGGCAGGATGCAATTCAACAAATTGATTCGAATCCGATATAGATATCAAGAACGTTTCAAGCAAGTGGATGAGATACTAAAATTTATCCTATCTTATTGCAGGCATGTTCGGTCCCTAAGTTGAAACCGAACAATTTAGTCGTTGACCTGCATGGGCCACCACAAAAACCATGTCACGCCCCAGTCCCAAAATATCGAGGGACTAGACACGTGGCATTGGCCAGCAGCACACACCGATGGATAACCCAATTTAATGGATCCATCGGAGCGTACTTAAGCTGTACTATATTAGTCAGGGTTTACTAATCTCATCCATAGAACAACATGAACTAAAACAAAACTGAAATAAATGCTGAAAGTAAAATACTGTCGAATATCCAGCAAGAAATAATACTAAGTCGGGTGGAGACAAATCCACTACCGACAAACAAGAAAATAAAGACAAAGAATAGATAACTAAAACATGCTAGACAGTAACTAAGAAGCAAGGCCATCAACTGCAATCAAACTCTCGTCTGGTATCGGTCCGTAAACTGCGGTACTCCTTGTCTGCTAAATCTGGAGAACAAAACCAGGTCCTCAGGGGACATAGCAAGATACAAAAGAATACGAGCCAAATATAGTAAATGACATGCAAGATAGAGAAGAAAGTAAACACAAGCAAATAAGACACGAGAAATCACTATATCTAAGACAGTGGCATGCCAGTGATGCTATCAGACATGACTACTAGCAGTCGGGGTAATCGCATCTCAATGGGAGATCATGATCCTATAGAAAGTAGTCCAACAGGGACTCACAATCTATAGTATGGCTCTTTCGCAGCTCAACGGGAGCTCACGAAGGAGGTAGTCAAATGAACAAGTCTCTATTGCAGTACAATGGGTACTCACAAACGAGATTGCTCAAGTGTAGTCAATGTCCAATAACAACCATCTAGGAACTAAGAAATCAGTCAAGTCAACTCCAGGAATGCAGAGTAAACAATATGTCTATGGAACAAGTAGTGATCCAAGGAAAAGAGCAAATAATGTACATGCACGCAAAACGAGGAAATAAAACTAGAGCAGCAGGAATAAATCAACAAGCATCAAGAACTATATATGACAGGAAAGTAACAACTGGAAATCATGCAAACATTGTACAAATATCTTGCACGATAATGAAAAGTAAACCAGGAGATAAGTAGCAAAACTGTAGGATTTGGCAAGGTATACTTGCCTGGGTTTTGTCTCCAATTGTAGCTCTGACTTCAGCGGGGATTGCAGACAGTACTCCGGTTGCTGAAACAGACATCACCATCAGGCCCAGAAAATATTAATCAGCTAGAAACGTCTGTCCTTGAGTCCAATTTGGAGACAAGGGCAAAAACGTCATTTTCGGGTCAAGGCGGGGTCCAAATGTGGGCCGCTTTGCACCGAAAATGCGTCAGGGTCAAAGGTCTCTAAATCAGTCCAACTTAGTGTCAACATGTCAGGAACGATGATACGAACCCAACGGAACTTCCAGAATTGGATTCCGATGAGCCGTTCTCAAAATCGCCCGTCGGTTGGAACCTGTGGGGCCCACGACACACGATTTTGTCAACGTTCTCAGAATCGAACCAAACTTGGCTCACAGGACCAGCGTATTGCTATGAGTCCAATGGCGCAAGTTTTGTCTCGATCTGACGTGTATACACTAAGTTACAGCGAAATACAGAAAAGTCGGATACGGGGCGTTGTCCACGGATACGCACTGATTCCGGTGTGCACGCACATCCGAATCAGCTTCTGCGAAATCCCGCACATCCGTATCAACGACGCGCACGTATCTGTGAAGACCGCACGCGACCAAGTCGTCCCGTTTGGCGGGACGTACTCGATTCTGGGGTGAAATATGGTCTGGTTTTTCCTGTTTTTGGATCGCGGTGTGCGATCACCACAGGACGCGATGCCCCGAGCGGTTTGCACGGCACCGAGAGGGTCATACAGGCTACGCAATGCAATTCACGGAATCGAAATCCGAGCTACGAGCAAGAAGTTATGAATACCTGAAGTGGTCTCAAAAAACTGGGGTTCTATGTGTCCGACACGACCCCAAGGACACTGTGCCCTGTGTCAGGGCCGTGTCCACCCTAGGGTTTAGAGATTCTGCTGCGCGGCGGCCGGAGCTTGGCGGGCGGAGGCTGGGGTGCGCGAGAGGCGGCGCTGGGTCAGTGCAGGCGGCCGGCGGCGCAGGGCCTCGGGGCTGCGGTGGTCCAGTGCTCGGCGAGGGCTCGCGGAGAGAAGCCGTGGTCGGGGCTCGTCGGCGCTGGGGAAGATGACAGCAGGGTGGAGGGATCAGCCGGGGGAGGGGGAAATGAGCG
This sequence comes from Iris macrosiphon, assembly GCA_036927795.1. Classification (NCBI taxonomy): domain Eukaryota; kingdom Viridiplantae; phylum Streptophyta; class Magnoliopsida; order Asparagales; family Iridaceae; genus Iris; species Iris macrosiphon. Next base: position 20,916,355 of record JAYESA010000015.1, on the reverse strand, counting down.
TCGGGGCTGGCCGAGGGACGGCTGCCAGGGGTGGCTGCGCTGGTGGAGTTGTCGGAGAAGTCGCTGGGCTCAGGCGAAGTCGGGCTAGGGCGGCAGCGGGTCGAGGAAGGAGGCGGAGCTCTGGAAGAGGGGCGGATTTTATAGAGAGGTGAGGGAGGCGGATGACCGGCGGTTGGCCGGAAGGGGAAGGGAGCGGTCGGTCATTGCGGGAGCGGAGGCGGCGCAGGGAGGAGAAGGGCCGCCGGCGGCGTAACGGCCGGAGGCTGGGATTCGAACGGTCGGTTCCCAGGGAAGGGGAAGGGCTAATGGATCCGGGTCGGGTCCTGGCGGGTCGGGTCTGACCCGGATCCGACCCGCTAAGAGGATTGGCCCGGTTCAGTCAGACCGGCCGGTCCGGGTCGGTTCAAACTCAGGGTTTGGTTTGGTTTATTAATTAATTTGGTTTAATTAATCAGTTAATTTTAACAATAGTTTTTAAGGCTTTAAAAATTCATCCGGGGTCCAATAAATTTCCGGAAAAATACCCTATGTCCAGATTTTCATTTTACACCATAAAATATTATTTTCATAATATTTTAATATTAATTAATAATATTTAAAAATCCTTTAAAAATTAAAACAACTGATTTAAATTACAGAAAATTTCAAGAAAATTCCAGAAAATTCAGAAAAATCCAAATTTATTAAATTTTAAAAATCAGGGGATTACAATCTACCCCCCTTAAGAGGATTGCGTCCTCGCAATCAAAGATTAACCGGTCAACAGAGATGACTCGGTTACAACCATTTGTTCGAAGCACATCAAAATCAAGGAATTTCAAGGTGGAGAGTAATACCTAGGAAAATTATTTCCCTAAGCATTAAATGTTATAAAATTTCCCAACTGTACGAAATCTAGAAAATTACAGTTTTTAGAAACATGTTATTCTTTTAAAGCATATTAGATTAACAGCAAATTACTAGGTGATCACTAGGTTATCTATTATTAACAAGTTAAGATTATCAGGGCCCGGGACGAACTTTCAAAATGAGGCCCAATACATAATGTAAAAAAAACAAAAAAAAATGCCTCCACCAAGATTTGAACTAGGAACCTCTTGTGTGCAAGTCCAATGTAATAACCACTACACAACAATTGCTTTGTGATAAGAATGGTCCATGGTAAATACTAGTTTTATTTTCGGTACAAAATTATTTATATATTTAAATAAAAAAAAATTTGGGCCCTTCTGGTCCATGGGGCCCTGGGCGGTCGCCCTGTCCGCCCTGGGCCAGGGCCGGCCCTGACTGTAGTCCGACCAAATTAAAAAAAAAAAGTTTATAAGCTCCACATGTTAGAAATGATATTAACGTGCCGCAGTCGAGGATTGGAAGATCAAGGACTGTAAAAAAAAAATTACAGTCTTGTATTATGTGAGAGATATAGAAAATTTCTACAGTCATGAATATTTTAAGGACGATAGAAACTTTCTACAATCCTGACATTATACATACAAAATTTATGAAATAGTATAAAACTTGAATAACATATGAATTTTAGAACTGTAAAAATTATGACAATACTGACTCTAGGCAAGACTATCAAATTTTTTTATAGTCATAGATTTTGGTAAGTTTTTATTAGGACTGTCAAAATATTTGATAGTCCTAACTAAAGTCAGGACTGTCAAAATATTTGACAGAGCATCATCGTCCCCGTTGTGACTGTGAGCGAATTTTCGAAGTCCGTAATCCTACAATAGGTTCGAAACTTTAGAAAACCCTCAAAAATGAATCGTAAAGCAAATTTTTATTTCTAGAAGATGAAATCTATGCATGAATATGAAATTCTAACATATTTAAAATTTGGGAGAGGAAAGAATTAAAAGATGAAAAAGAAAAAGAAAAGAAAAAGTTGGCTTTTATACGATCTAGTGGACTAGTCCCGAGTAAATTTTCACGGTGGCAAACTTGTAAATAAAAGTAACTATTTTGGAATAGTTCCGAGTAAGTTTTGAAGTGTCCCGATAAAAACTCTTAAGTTTGGTCATCTTCAACCATGGTCCTAAAATACCAAATTGAGAATTTTTTAAAAAAAAATCTCCAACCTACCCTCAATTTTAGAGATTTCCTAAAAAAATTGAGGGAAGGTCTTTGATCCTCAAATTTGAGAAAAGAGAAAAAAATCCTAAAGTTTTAGAATATACTATTCATGACTATTTTATCCTTCATATTGTACTTAATTACTATTATATCCTACATATGTTAAGCACTAAACTTAATTAACTTGTCATTTTTTTTAATTTATAAGTATAAATAGTATAATAATTATACCATTAAAAAGTTCTTGTTGAGAACTTCCAATAGACTCTAATATTGAATATATTTGTTATTAGTATGAATTTTTTTTGTTTATTAGTTCATTTGATTAACAAAATGACGTTTAAATAATTTGACAGAAATTAATATAATAACATCAAACTTTTTAAAATAAAAATACATTGACTTAAAATAACATAAACAAGTATATCGAAATTTAAAATAACACCACCACTAACAACATTGAAATTAAAAAGTCTAAACGTTACAACAATATTGAAATAAAAAAAAACATAAAGCGTTACAACAACATTAAAATTAAAACTGTCTAAAACACTTTCAGAAAGTTTATAGTAGTGAAATAAATTTATATTAAATTCATGCGAACGAAACAAGTTTGGGTAATTTTGAAATAGAGACAGTCCGCCAACAGTGTTGGCGAAAAACCAAAAAAATGAACACGTAGGCAAAAAAAGTCAAAAGTAGACCCCACTAGGCAAAATTTTGCCAACAGTGTGGCTGAATTTTGCCTTGTGGGGCCCGCAGGTTGGTTTGGGTGGTTGAGTTTTGTTTGGTTGGTTTGGTTTTGTTTGTTTGGTTTATTTTATTAGTTTGTTTTAATTAGTTATGTTTTGGTTTTTTTTATTCAGTTTAGGTTTGAAATTTAATTTAAGAAAATATATTTTAACGAAATAAAATTAAAATTAATTAATTGTAAAGAAAAATTTAGAAATATTTTTTTCGCACATGTTTTATGTCCACTATTTTTGCCTCACGGATTTAAAACAATTAATTAAAAAAAATTTCTTTTTAAATTTTTTCCTAATTTTTTTGGAGGTCGAAACATCGTTTTCAATCCGTGGGCCCCACACTCAATATAAATTTATTTTGCTACAATAAATTTTAAATATTCGAAAATAAAATTACCGAAAGTAAAATTTGGAGGTCGAAACATCGTTTTTTTGTGATTCTGGAATTTTTTGAAGTCCGTAAAATGGTGAAACAGTTTATCCCATAGTACTTTTCGATACGGTCATTTTGGCACAAACTGGACCTTGTTTCGATCTCTCAGTCAAAAGTTATAATATTTTAAAGTTTTAAATTTTATATTTTTGTCTGTAACATGTGCGTCTTGCTTCGGATAAAAAAAATTCCTACACGATTTATGTTACTCTCGCCGAAAACATACAAATCGACTTATTGTTTAACAAAAAACGATTTCAAAACAAATAGTTATGGCCGCTCGAAGTCTACTCGACGGCAGACGTAATATTCTTACACCAGATTTTTATTATTATTATTTTTATCGTCTGTTAACGACAAAAAAAATTAATGATAGGAATATAATATAAAAAAATATAAACGCCCAAAGAACGTTTTGATATTTTTTTCGTATTTTTTTAAACTTTAATGCTTTAGATGATATTTATACAAATTTTGATGCTCTGAATACAAATTTTCGAAAACAATATTTCTAAATTTTCCTTACAATTAATTTATTTTAATTTTATTTCGAAAACAATATGCTTTTAGAACAGTGGTAAATCATTCTCATTTCCATCGTATCCTCCTTGAAAGAGACAAAATATACTAAAATTAGTAGTATCGAAGTCATCAGATGACCCACCTTGATAGTTAGTGTGATTATGAAAAGACTAATTAAAAAAATTATGTATAAATATTCTAAAATAATATTAAATAATATAAATAATATAATATTATCTCGGTAAATAATATTAATAATATAACATTAATGTATGTGTTTATATTAAATAATTATGAATAAATAAATTTATGTAGAAATAAATAATAGTTGTTTAGTATTTGAGGATTTATGGGTTGGAGTTATAAATTTTTAAGGATATCATAATATAAGAATATTCTTTTTTAAGTTCTCAAATTGGAAAAAAAAAAATAGAATGTGTTGGAGATAGTTTTAGTACTTATCAAAGTTGAGAATATCAAATTAAAAAATTCAAATAGTTGAGGACATCAAATTGTAATTTAGTTAATTACTTTGTATTTGTTCCCACATTTTAATAGGAAGACGTGTGCCAGGTGCCATGACACACAAGACTGGTAACTGCCTGGACTTTGGTACGTTAAATATAATTTTTTTGTTCAGTAGGATTTAATCTATTCTAGAAACATAAATTTTGCATGTACCTATTCTTGAGACTGGTATTCTCCTGACTTATATCGGTGACTATGATTGGTGTATTATATTTTTAGGTTAAATTATATTTAGATATCCTTAACTATCCAAAATATTAAATTTGGTACACGTGCTAACTTAATTATCCGGAAAATGAGACCAAATTGTCCATCATCCTCCCCTTCCTCCCTCTTCCCCCCCTTTCTCTCTCTCTCTTCCGACGACCCCCTCCTCCCTCTCCGACGCCGGCGACCGGGGGAGGGAGGGCACAACAGTAGGCGACGGTAGCAGCAGCAGCATCGGCAGCCGGAGGCAACGCGACATGGAGGGGGGGGGGGGGGGGGGTTGGCCGGGGAACGAGGGGGCAGGGGGGTAGGGCACAGGACCGGAGCGCGAGCCGGAGGGGGGGGGGGTCGACCGCAGAGGTGCGAACTGGGTCGTCGGTGGACGCGGGGGCGCGTGCGGAATCACGACGGGGGGTTGGGGAGGGGGGGGGGAGGTTGGGATGGAGGTGAGAAAGAGGGATATTTCTGTCATTTTAAAAATGTCAAAGTTGAGGGTATCAAATTGAACATTTTTGATAGTTGAGAGTATCAAGTTTTAATTAAGCATATTTTTTACCCAAAAATTCATCTTCAATTTATTTAGTTTGAATTATTTCAAATCTTATACATGCACTATTTTTCTTCGGCAGATGATTTCACAAAAAATTAAATACCCGGAATCTGTTCCTTCACGCGTCCGGCTACCAAAAATCCTACTTATGGATCAACGGTGGATCACATGTGCAGTCTAGTACACCAAACATCAATCCAACACATTGCACGCAGAACTCAACACGTAAGCAAAATAGACCTGGTGGTCCCACACGTCTACGTCACACATTTATTGTCCGACATCAATTTTATTCTCTCTCCGTATTTGCGTACAGAACATAGAAAGTTCAAAAAATTGTATCAGAACAAAAGTCCAAAAATATCTTTTTAATGACGTTTTGAAACAAATTGTGTATTATAAAATCCGTCATTTAATCCGTCTGTAATAATAATAATATTTACATCAAAATATTTTTTTAAAGGACATTTTTTGATAATTGTTCAAAAAAATTCTTTTTAATGACGTTTTATTGCTGATTTCGAAATTTTTAAAACTGTATTACGCGGAATGCAATAAAATAAAACTTCTATACTCGATGTACAATTTTCTGCCGTGTTTGTTTACAGAGGCGCGAAAGCCAAGCCATCGGTACAAGGAACAAGAATTACTATTGCGCAATAGTAATCGTTTTGCACATTTGCACATAGCGCCTCAAAGCTTTTGTTTATTATTATTTTAACTGCTATTCTTGATCAATAACATATAAAACACTCCATTCTATCTCCTCTATATAATGCCAAAACTATGTGTCACCGTGAAAATTTTTCATTTCAAAAATACCCTTCAACATATTTAGTAATTAAAAAGAATACCTACAATAAATTCCACTGAAAACCATTTAAGAGATGTAATAATGACAATCATTTACGGAAATCAAAGGGTTCATGTTACTTGCTAAGTCATTTAAATTGTTACCAAATAATTCGAAGGGTTGAACCATTAACCTATATAATTAAAAGCAGTAGAAATAAACTAACTCATCAACATCATTCACTCCAATATACGTGCAAAGCACGTGCATATATACTAGTTGTAGTTAATATGTGGATTATGTGCACTTAAATATGATTTTTCAAACGGTTGATGAAAGAGTTTTGGAACTCATATTCCATGTCCCCAAGTGAGTTTTTAGGCTCAAACAATATGTTACATTGGAAATCCAAATTTTATGACCGCAAACAAATAAATTGGGACAAGATTGTAATTTGTAAATTGACAATAAAATTATATTTTTTAAAACATTAAATAATTTTACGCAAGGCCATCCTTGAGATACACTCACAAATGATTCAATTTTTATTTTTATTTGCAAGGATTGCTTAATATTAAAATAGGGTAATATTTGAAATAATGGCTTTTAACTTTACTTAAATATAGCATCCTACAAAAGTATTTCTACATTCATCCTTGTTGGTGATTTTTAGCATAATATATTCTCATTTTACATAGGTTAAAAAAAATGTTCAGTTTAAAATACAATCTTTCAAATATCCTAACTTTGTGTTAAATCAGTTTTGTTTTTGAAAATCCAATTTTAAAAATTATGTTTAAAAAATGGATAGATATTTTCTCCTAAATCAGGATAATCAAAGATTTACAAAGATGAAGATCATGTCAAACACAAGAAAGAGCAAGTTGCTAGTAATGCTAGCACAAGTCTTCACAAGATCTACTCAATTTATAACCACTAGTAAATTTACCTATAACACACGTAATTTTTTTATATTATTATAAAATAATTTAAATATTTAAATATATTTTAATTATAATTTGTTGTGGATATATCTCTACTTTTTATATATACTATTAAATGTACGTGCGTTGCACATAACTTTTTTTTGAATTTTTTTTCAAAAAATATTGAAAATATTTTTTATAAATATATATAACATATTATTGAAAATATTATTGAAAATAGTTTAAATATTTGTAAATTTAGATTTGTTATATATAAATATATTTATAGAAAAAAATAGATTTAAAAAATTCATTGATGTTATTAAAATTTTAATAATATTAAAATTGTTTAAATTTAATTTGAATATATTTAGATAAAAATTTGTTATATATATATATATATATATATATATATATATATATATATATATATATATATATATATATATATATATATGTATGTAGTGGTACACCATTGTGCATAGGTGGGGGCAGGCGGGTGTTCGAGCCCGGGGTGACGGGGTAGCTTATGAAAACCCAAAAATAAATAAATTATATATATATATATATATATATATATATATATATATATATATATATATATATATATATATATATATATATTTAAGTTTAGATATAAAAAAATTAATGTAAATATATTTTGAATATTGGATTTTTTTTTTTTGATTCATTATATATATCTTTATATAAATTTAAATATATGTTTAGGATATTAAGATGTTTGTACATAAGGAAAACACGTACACATGTAGTTAGAATTTTTATAGAATATTTTAATTATTGAGTGATTGAGTATTTACTTACGGCTTAGGTGGTTCACTTTTGAGCCGTCTAGAAGGCGCATTATAATAGTAGATAAACAGTTTAAATTTAATTTGAATATATTTAGATTAAAATTTGTTTATATATATATATATATATATATATATATATATATATATATATTAATGTTTAGATTAAAAAAATAGTAAATATATTTTGAATATTAATATATTTTTATTTGGATTTGTTATATATATTTTTATATACATTTGAATATATGTTTAGGTAATTATAATAATTTTAAGATATTTCTACGTAAGAAAAATAGGTAGTAAGTTTTTTAATTATTGAGTGGTTGAGTATTTACTTACGGCTTAGACGACTCACTTTTGAGCCGTCTAGAGGCCGCATTATAATAGGAGAGATATATTTTAAATGTTAGCCGTCTAAATTATACGTATATCCTGACGTAATTAAAATTTAATTAAATAAATAAATTTTAACTAATTAATTAACTACATAATATTATATAATTATAGTCAAACATCTCTTCTAGCTCAAGTTCGAATCCCCATGATGTTATTTATAACAAATTTAATTTTGTTCAACAAATTTTTTTAAGCAATATTAAAAAAATTAAATAAATAGGGGAGGATTTACAAACGGTTTAGACGCCTCACTTTTGAGTCGTTTTGAAGCCTCATTATAAGAGTACTAGTAAATGCACGGACATTATATATAAAATAAATTATTTAATATTATTATAAAATAGTTTAAATATTAAATATATTTTAATTTTAATTTGTTATGGATATATCTAGCTCAAGCAATAACATCAAAAGAAATACTAAACAACAAAAGTCAAAGTAAATAAAATCGGAGAACAATCCGATATTAAGTCTGTTTACACAAGTTCTCAAAGACAGGAAATAAAGAGTTTAAATTAACAGGAATTAAAGTCTATTTGCCATAATACTGAGCAGGACGAAGCAATTATTCAGGAGAAGTCCTCAGCGATCACCTCGTCTTCAGGTTCAGGTACTGCTCCGAGTAGTGCCCCTGTTCCGTACACCTCAGGGTAGATCTCGTCTGCTATAACTGGAGAACAAAACCAGGTCCTCAGAGGGACGTAACAAGGTACAGAAGAATATGAGCCATAATACAGTGAATGAACATGCAAGTCAACCAAGATGTTAAACTCAAGAGTAGCATCAGAAATTAATAAGTCTAAGACAGTGGCATGTCGATGTTGCTATCAAACAAATCTGGGTAAATAATTAAACTAGCTAAGTGATAATGCAAGTGAGAGTTATTATTCATACTCAGGCTGAGACTACTACATGATCAGTGACAAGAAACCATAGCAGTGTTTTCTCGAAGGGCCAGTACAGGTGCCAAAGCTCTGTGTCAGAGACTAGGACACTTCCAGATAACAGTATATAATATATATTCAGCCTTGATATGGTAATACTCTCCCCACCCAATGAATCTCACGTCACAGATCACAATGTTCATGTTACGTAAGATTAAATTAATGCAATCGGTCATGTTCTAAAGAAATAAGCTTAAGTCATGAAATCTATATTTTATACAATCCCCCTTGAATAATCAAGAAGATTCTGTATCATGCCTTGTGTCAGGTGTCCTGGGTTTAATTTACTTGATAGGGCAAGTTCAACAGTCATAGAAATTAAAGCAGAGAATTAAACTGAATCAATAACTGCATTTTATGGCAAGGTACACTTGCCTGGATTTTCAGCTCCAAGTATGGCTCTGACAATAGCTGGATTTGCAGGGACTGCTCCGGTTGCTGAAACAAACATCACCATCAGGTCCAGAACACATCAATCAGCTAGAAACGCCTGTCCTTGAGTCCAATTTGGAGACAAGGGCAAAAACGTTATTTTTGGGTCAAGGCGGGGTCCAGATGTGGGCCGCTTTGCACCGAAAAATGTGTCAGGGTCAAAGGTCTCAAAAACAGTCCAACTTAGTGTCAACAGGTCAGGAACGATGATACGAACCCAACGGAACTTCCAGAATTGAATTCCGATGAGCCGATCTCAAAATCGTCCGTCGGTTGGAGCCTGTGGGGCCCACGACACACGATTTTGTCAACGTTCTCAGAATCGAACCAAACTTGGCTCACAGGACCAGTGTATTGCCATGAGTCCAATGGCGCAAGTTTTGTCTCGATCTGACTTGTGTACACTAAGTTACAGCGAGAAACAGAAAGTACGGATACAGGGCGGTGTCCGCAGATACGCACTGATCCCGGTGTGCACGTACATCCAAATCAGCTTCTGCGAAATCCCGTACGTCCGTATCAACGATGCGCACGTATCGGTGAAGACCGCACGTGACCAAGTCGTCCCGTTTGGCGGGACGTACTCAGTTCCGGGGTGAAACAGGGTCTAATTTTTCTATTTTTGGATCGCTGTTCACGATCGCCACAGGACGCGATGCCCCGAGCGGTTTGTCCGGGCATCGAGAGGGTCACACAGGCTACGCGATACAATTTACGGAATCGAATTCCGAGCTACGAGCAAAAAGTTACAAGTACCTGAAGTGGGTCTGAAAAACCCGAGTCCTTCGTGTCCAAATTGTGTCCTGTGTCCGACACGACACAGGAACTAGGGTTTTAGGATTCTAGGGCTTCTGTGTCGAAGCTCGCCGGAGGAGGGCGGCGGGCCGGAGGGACAGGGGCGGATGAGGCGGTCGGGCTCGCCGGCGTGCAAGGCAGGGAGGACAGCGACCTCGGCGAGGCGGGAGGCGGCGCTCAGGGACTCGAGCTGCTGCTGCTGCTGTTCGTCGGCCGGAGGCGACGGGTTTGGGAGAAAGTCGAGGGGAGAGAGGGGAGGCTTCGGCTAGGGGCGGGCTGCTGCGGGCTTGGCGAGGTCGGAGAGCAGCGCGGCGGCCGGAGGGAGGCGGAGTACTCGTCGGCGGAGGAGAGGAGAAATGGCTCGGCGAGGGGTTTTATAGAGGGGTTGAAGGAGGCGGAGCGGCGGCGGTTGAACGGGGGAGGCGGCCGGACAGGGGAGCCGGAGCGGCGCTGGGCAGTGAACGGGCGGCGGCGGCGGGCGTTCCGGAGGTGAGGCGGCGCGGGGAGGTGAGCAGGCGGTGGGTGCGGCCGGCGGAGCGGAAGCGGCAGGGTCGGGCGGCTGACCGTTTGGGGGAGAAGGATTTTGCGGGTCGGGTCGGGTGGACGGGTCGGGTCAGGCAGATCCGACCCGATCCGAAATCAAATATGCGGGTCGGTTTCGGGCTAGCGGGTCGGGTCTGGATTGAACCCGGATCCGACCCAATAGGAATTAGTTTTAAAATAAACCGGTTTGGTTCAGTTTGGTTTGGTTTGGTTTATTTAAATAAAACCCGGTTTATTTTGGTTTAATTAATTTAATTAGTATTTAGGGCTTTAAAAATCCATCCGGGGTCCAATAAATTCTCAGAAAATTACTCTATGTCTGGTTTTCTATTTTACACCATAAAATATTATTTTTATAATATTTTAATATTAATTATTAACATTTAAAAATCCTTTAATAATTAAAGAATATGAATTTAATTCCAGAAAAATTCAAGAAAATTCCAGAAAATTCAGAAAAATCCAATTTTAAAATTCTTTAAAAATCAGGGGGATTACAATATACCCCCCTTAAGAGGATTGCGTCCTCGCAATCAAAGATTAACCGGTCAACAAAGATGACACGGTTGCAAAATTTTATTTGAATCAGAAAAATCAAGATTGAGAGTGACACCTAGGAAAAATTATTTTCCCAAGCATTAAAAGTTATACAATTTCCCAAATGTGGGAAATCTAGAAAATTATAGTTTTAGAAAACCAGGTTATTTTCAAAACTTATCAGGTTAACAATTCTAGATTATTATCAAGTTTAAAATTACTAGGTTAACACTTAGGTTATCAATTATTAACAAGTTAAAATTATTAGGTTAAGTTATCAGGTCAAGTCTGGGGTCACGAACCAGCAGGCACAACTACAAAAATGCTAGAAACGGAACAACTAAAACTTACTCGCATTAGCAACTCCATGGTTCTGCGCTTCTCCCACAGTCATCGTCAAAGCTTGTCCGCGTCCTTGAGGTGGATTCCTCTGCTGCTGCTGGACCTGCTGGAAGAGTACGGCTTGGGGTATCAAAGGTGGCCTCGGCTGATTCTCTCCTGAAGCTGTTGGTAGGACTCCTTCCTCTTCCGTTTGCGGTGCTCCCAAAGCTGGACAGGCTGGCATCGGTACTGGTAACGCTTGTTGGTTAACCGTTGATGCTTCTCCTCTGTGCATCTTGCAACTTCTGGCTAAATGGTTACTGGATCCGCAAATCAAGCACAGCCCCAACTTGCGTCTGCACTTCTTATCAACATGGCCTACCTTACCACAATAGTAACAAGTAGGAAGGAATGAGGCTCTGGATGCTGCTTTCGGTGGATTCTTCTGGGGTCGCTTTGCAGCTCTTTCCTGTTGTGCTTGGTCTGGTGCATGCAGCCGCTTCTGGCTTGACTCTATCCTGGTGATGCACTCCATGGCCCGTGTTGCAGTAACAACATCCGTTGCAACGGAGCTGATTAACTTTCGTAGCTCTGAGCTAAGTCTGCAAATGAACTCCTCCGTTTGGCTTTGTTGTGCCTTCTGATAAGCTTGCATCATCGGGTAGTACATTTGAAACAGCTGTTGCACGTCCATAGCTTGCCTTTGTGGGACAGTAGGCGTCGGTGGAGCAAACTGCGTCGATGGTGGAACGTCATCTTCCTGGATTCTCGAGGCAGGCTGACTTGCTTGACTGCTTTGTTGAGCTGATTGACCTTCATCAACTGGTGTCACTTCATCTTCCTGGGTGACCACAGCACCTTGTGGTGTTTCTGCAGGAGTCTCGACGTTTGCTCGTGAATCCATATCTTTGCACCCAAAATAAACAATAAGAGGCGTACAGGGATATCAAAGCAGGATGCAAGTCAAGAATTAATTCGAATCCGATACAGATATCAAGAACGTTTCAAGCAAGTGGATGAGATCCTAAAAACTTATCATATTCTTATTGCAGGCCTGTTCGGTCCCTAAGTTGAAACCGAACAATTTAGTCGTTGACCTGCATGGGCCACCACAAAAACCATGTCACGCCCCAGTCCCAAAATATCGAGGAACTGGATGCGTGATTATGGCCAGCAGCATGCACCGATGGACAAACCCAATTTAATGGATCCATCGGGCATACTTAAGCTGTATTACATCAGTCAAGGTTTTACTATTCTCATCCACAGATATAAGATAGCAATAACATCAAAAGAAATACTAAACAACAACAGTCAAAGTAAATAAAATCGGAGAACAATCCGATATTAAGTCTGTTTACACAAGTTCTCAAAGACAGGAAATAAAGAGTTTAAATTAACAGGAATTAAAGTCTATTTGCCATAATATTGAGCAGGGCGAACCAATTGTTCAGGAGAAGTCCTCAGCGATCACCTCGTCCTCAGGTTCAGGTACTGCTCCGAGTAGTGCCCCTGTTCCGTACACCTCAGGGTAGATCTCGTCTGCTATAACTGGAGAACAAAACCAGGTCCTCAGAGGGACGTAACAAGGTACAGAAGAATACGAACCATAATACAGTGAATGAACATGCAAGTCAACCAAGATGTTAAACTCAAGAGTAGCATCAGAAATTAATAAGTCTAAGACAGTGGCATGCCGATGTTGCTATCAAACAAATCAGGGTAAATAATTAAACTAGCTAAGTGATAATGCAAGTGAGAGTTATTATTCATACTCAGGCTGAGACTACTACAGGATCAGTGACAAGAAACCATAGCAGTATTTTCTCGAAGGGCCAGTACAGGTGCCAAAGCTCTGTGTCAGAGACTAGGACACTTCCAGATAACAGTATATTATATATATTCAGCCTTGATATGGTAATACTCTCCCCACCCAATGAATCTCACGTCACAGATCTCAATATTCATGTTACGTAAGATTAAATTAATGCAATCGGTCATGTTCTAAAGAAATAAGCTTAAGTCATGAAATCTATATTTTATACAATCCCCCTTGAATAATCAGGAAGATTCTGTATCATGCCTTGTGTCAGGTGTCCTGGGTTTAATTTACTTGATAGGGCAAGTTCAACAGTCATAGAAATTAAAGCAGAGAATTAAACTGAATCAATAACTGCATTTTATGGCAAGGTACACTTGCCTGGATTTTCAGCTCCAAGTATAGCTCTGACAATAGCTGGATTTGCAGGGACTGCTCCGGTTGCTGAAACAAACATCACCATCAGGTCCAGAACACATCAATCAGCTAGAAACGCCTGTCCTTGAGTCCAATTTGGAGACAAGGGCAAAAACGTCATTTTCGGGTCAAGGCGGGGTCCAGATGTGGGCCGCTTTGCACCGAAAAATGCGTCAGGGTCAAAAGTCTCAAAAATAGTCCAACTTAGTGTCAACAGGTCAGGAACGATGATACGAACCCAACGAAACTTCCAAAATTGAATTCCGATGAGCCGTTCTCAAAATCGCCCGTCGGTTGGAGCCTGTGGGGCCCACGACACACGATTTTGTCAACGTTCTCAAAATCGAACCAAACTTGGCTCACAGGACCAGTGTATTGCCACGAGTCCAATGGCGCAAGTTTCGTCTCGATCTGACTTGTGTACACTAAGTTACAGCGAGAAACAGAAAGTACGGATACAGGGCGGTGTCCGCGGATACGCACTGATCCCGGTGTGCACGCACATCCAAATCAGCTTCTGCGAAATCCCGCACATCCGTATCAACGATGCGCACGTATCGGTGAAGACCGCACGTGACCAAGTCGTCCCGTTTGGCGGGACGTACTCAGTTCCGGGGTAAAACAGGGTCTAATTTTCCTGTTTTTGGATCGCTGTTCACGATCGCCACAGGACGCGATGCCCCGAGCGGTTTGTCCGGGCATCGAGAGGGTCACACAGGCTACGCGATACAATTTACGGAATCGAATTCCGAGCTACGAGCAAAAAGTTACAAGTACCTGAAGTGGGTCTGAAAAACCCGAGTCCTTCGTGTCCAAATTGTGTCCTGTGTCCGACACGACACAGGAACTAGGGTTTTAGGGTTCTAGGGCTTCTGTGTCGAAGCTCGCCGGAGGAGGGCGGCGGGCCGGAGGGACAGGGGCGGATGAGGCGGTCGGGCTCGCCGGCGTGCAAGGCAGGGAGGACAGCGACCTCGGCGAGGCGGGAGGCGGCGCTCAGGGACTCGAGCTGCTGCTGCTGCTGTTCGTCGGCCAGAGGCGACGGGTTTGGGAGGAAGTCGAGGGGAGAGATGGGAGGCTTCGGCTAGGGGCGGGCTGCTGCGGGCTTGGCGAGGTCGGAGAGCAGCGCGGCGGCCGGAGGGAGGCGGAGTACTCGTCGGCGGAGGAGAGGAGAAATGGCTCGGCGAGGGGTTTTATAGAGGGGTTGAAGGAGGTAGAGCGGCGGCGGTTGAACGGGGGAGGCGGCCGGACAGGGGAGCCGGAGCGGCACTGGGCAGTGAACGGGCGGCGGCGGCGGGCGTTCCGGAGGTGAGGCGGCGCGGGGAGGTGAGCAGGCGGTGGGTGCGGCCGGCGGAGCGGAAGCGGCAGGGTCGGGCGGCTGACCGTTTGGGGGAGAAGGATTTTGCGGGTCGGGTCGGGTGGACGGGTCGGGTCAGGCGGATCCGACCCGATCCGAAATCAAATATGCGGGTCGGTTTCGGGCTAGCGGGTCGGGTCTGGATTGAACCCGGATCCGACCCAATAGGAATTAGTTTTAAAATAAACCGGTTTGGTTCAGTTTGGTTTGGTTTGGTTTATTTAAATAAAACTCGGTTTATTTTGGTTTAATTAATTTAATTAGTATTTAGGGCTTTAAAAATCTATCCGGGGTCCAATAAATTCTCAGAAAGGGTCTGGGATGTGTCCTGATGCAACGAGACAAAGTGATAGCCTACGTTTCTAGACAGCTAAAGCCTCACGAGCAGAACTACCCAACGCATGATCTCGAACTTGCCGCGGTAGTGTTTGCATTGAAGCTGTGTCGTCACTATCTTTATGACGTGCCGTGCAAAATTTATACGGACCATAAGAGCTTGAAATACTTGTACACTCAAAAGGATTTGAATCTTCGGCAGCGGTGATGGCTTGAACTCCTAAGCGACTTCGATCTCACGATCAGATACACTCCTGGAAAGGGAAACATAGTAGCTGACGCGTTGAGTCGAGTGTTTGTAGGGAGTTTGGTTATTGATGATAGGCTGCGCCGAGATCTTGAATCACTGGGTATTACACTGAAAATAAGATATAAGAAGTGGGCGCAAGTAGCTCAACTGCGCCTCGAACCCGACTTGTTACATAAAGTGAAGTCCGCTCAGAAGGACGACCCATACCTGCTAAAGATTCATGCCCTTATCTCAGCAGGGAAGGCGTCCGACTTTGCGGTAAGCACGGATGGGATGCTTTGAGTAAAGGGAAGACTGTGCGTTCCGAACGACGCGGCCCTCAGACAAGAGATACTCACGGAAGCTCACTATGCTAGTTATACTTCTCATCCGGGTAGCACTAAGATGTATCGGGATCTTCGTACGACATTTTGGTGGCACGGCTTGAAACGGGATATGGCGTAGTTTGTGTCGCATTGCATGGCTTGTCAATGAGTGAAGGCCGAATACCAGAAACCAGGCGGAGAGCTTCAGAACCTTGCTATTCCGGAGTGGAAATGGGATGATATAACGATGGATTTTATTGTTGGCCTGCCGAGGACGCAACGGGGACATGATGCAGTCTGGGTTATCGTCGATCGACTCACCAAGTCAGCTCATTTTCTGCCTATCAAATCTACTTGGAGTGCCGACCGCCTGGCTCAGATATATCTCAACGAAATCGTTCGACTCCATGGCGTGCCCGTATCTATAGTCTCCGATAGAGATAGTCGATTTATATCACGTTTCTGGGGAAGCCTGCAGTCAGCAATGGGGACGAAGTTGAAGTTTAGCTCCGCCTACCATCCACAGACCGACGGCTAAACCGAACGTGTCAACCAGATCCTCGAAGACATGCTGCGACTCTACGCCTTGGACACGAAGACTAGTTGGGACCTTCATCTACCTCTAGCCGAATTTGCTTACAACAATAGTTATCAATCAAGCATTCAAATGGCGCCGTATGAGGCGCTATACGGGCGGAAGTGTCGATCTCCGATCTGTTGGGACAAAGTTGGTGAACGGCAAGTACTTGGCCCTGAGCTCGTGGAGCAGACCGTCCAGAAAGTTCGGCTGATTCGGGACAGATTAAAGATAGCTCAAAGTCGTCAGAAGAGCTATGCGGATGTTCATCGGAGACCGTTAGAGTTCCAAGTAGGCGACCGGGTATTCCTCAAGGTCTCGCCCATGCGAGGGGTCAGCAGGTTCGGAGCGAAGGGAAAGCTAAGTCCACGATTTGTCGGCCCGTTCGAAATACTAAAGCTGGTTGCCTCAGTTGCTTATCAGATTGTCCTACCACCATCCCTATCTGATGTACATGATATATTCCATGTTTCCCAACTTAGAAGATATGTGTACGATCCAAGACACGTGGTAGACCTGGGACAACTGAACCTTCAGCCCGACTTGACGTATGTAGAACAACCGGTACAAATTTTGGATAAAAAAGAAAAGCTGCTTCGGACCCGTTCGGTTCCTCTAGTGCGCGTGCTTTGGCGGAATCACTCTGTCGAAGAATCTACTTGGGAGCTCGAATCTGATATGAGGGAACGGTTCCCCTCATTATTTCCTAGTGGTAGGTTCTATTCCTTAAGTTTCGGGACGAAACTTCCAATTAATTGGGTAGGATGTGGTGTCCCGTTCCCCCTATTCGGGGAGCGCGGCTAAGAAATACAAGACGGTATCGTTCGATCGGGATAGATTGAATCAAGAACTCATCCTCGTTATGGATTTGTCTCTTCGGAATCGATTTCCATATTCAGTGGACCGTGCCCCCGGGATCGACTTAGCGGCAGAGTCAGGAGGGACCTCTCCGCTGCATTCTTTTGTTGCCTAGTTTTTGCTGTCGCTTGTTGCTTTCGTGCCTTGAGTTGGTTTTCGAATTTGCTTGGGTTTTCTTGAACGATTTCGATGGATTGCATTGCTTTCGTTCTTAGGACTGCACTTCAATTCCGATAACTAAAAGAGAAGAAGAAGTACTGATCAGCTGTTCGTGGCAATACAGGTGATCCAGCAGTAGGCGTCGCTCGAGCAGACTCCTAAAGCACTTTTTTCCTTCTTCCTTCCAACTACCGAAGTGAGTGGCTACCAACCCGATTAGCTATCCCTTCTTGCTAGTCTTCACATCAAAATCTTGTGTTCGTGCTTGCCCCGATCAAACGATACCAAGTGATAACTAAAAGACTTCAAGATAATAAAGGGAATAGACTTGGGTAAAGTTATGCTTGTCAATTGAAACTTGTGAACGGTTACTTACTTATATTCTTGCTCGTTTGGAATGTTCATCATATGCATAAATATAAGTTAGAATGAATATTTTTTCTTAAAACTGTGCTATGTATAGAACTCATTTTCAATGCAATAACTCAACAGGAAGACTATGCAAAAGTAGATCTTGCCCTGTTATTGTCCTGTGCCTGATTTGCCTCAAAAGCTAACTTAGTGTACTGCGTTGATCACGGACAACTTGTGCACAAGGTCTTAGTTCCTGCGGACGGTCGCTGGGGTACTGGCACCGATCCGATCCGGACGGAACTCACGATAGTCGCCTGCTTCGGATGGAGTGGCTTGTGGCGCCTCCTGTTCTCTGCGCCGCACGTCATTCCGTCCCGAGACTAGCCCGTCCATTATGGCAACGTGCCAGTGATCCCCTTGTATATTTAAACCTGTTGCAACTAACTTGTGTCTTCTTGGCAGGGAAGGCATGGTAAGTAATGTGCAGGTGATTCAGACGGGCAGGTAAATGTCACCGAGCGGTGGCAGGTTATTTCATTGATTCCTATATCTATTTCTTGCTGTAAAATGAACTAAGGCAAGATAGAAACCCACAAAAATATGCATGCTTCATTAAAACAACGTGTTGATTGGTATAGTTAGGTTAGCTTGCCTTCACCAGTACATTTCGATGTACTGACCCTCGTTGAAACAGGTTTCCCGCGCTAAGGAGAGCCGAGCGAGGAGCAGGAGACAACCCCCCAATCCAGTCCAGCTGTAGGCACGCCTCGACCGTGTCAGCCTTTGAAGCATTTTGAAGAAGAAGAAGCATTTTGAAGTTAGAAGCTAGCCACCAAGCAACCATGCAACTTCGTGGCAAAGCAGTCGTTCCGACACAAGGTCTTATATTTTGAGTTTAGTAAAGGATGTAATGTACATGACTGCTATCTCATTTTGTGTCAACACTTTTGTAAGCCCATAGAGACAATCCTTATGACTCAGTTCAAGGAGTTTGTAATAGATGTTCATATTATCAATAAAAGAGAACTTTTCCATGCTTCAATCTTTGTTCAACTTTTCTGCGTACTCTGAATATGTGCTCGCTATGCGAAACAAAATACTTAGCCTTGTGCGGTGCGCAACCTAGGCCCGCACGGCGGTCACGCCCGGGGGACGACTATCGATTCCACGGAATCGGGGCGTGACAAGGGAGAGGGAGGAGGAGGAGGAGGAGGGAGTTTGCTGGCGGGGAGGAGGGCGCGGGGAAGGTCGTGAGGGCTCTGGTGGGAAGAGGAGTTTGGGGAGGGGAGGGGAGGGGAGAAGTTTGGATTAGTTAGGAAGATTATGATTAGGGAGAAATATATTAGTCATTTCAAGGCTAAATTAACGACATAATTAAGAATTGGTGTAAAACGAGAAAAAAATAAAAAACTGAACTTTTTTAAAACCAGGGGACTTTAAATACAAAAATACAAATCTAAGGAAGAATTTTTTGTACTTTACCTGATTATGATAATATTTTACTCTGCCGTGAACAACTTGGGGACAATGGAGATAAAAGTCATAGATACAAGTCATTATTATAAGGGCTATATGATTTTACCCCCTGTTAGATTAGGTATATTGATATTACCCTCCTGTTAGAGCAAACGTTGAGTTTATCTTCTTGAAAATATCGTTAAAAGTTTTCAAAGTGTCGTTAAAAATTTTGAAAGTGTCGTTAATAAGTTTTTAACGACACTTTAGGGGAGTAAACCCAACTTTTGATCTAACATGAGAGTAATATCAATATACCTAATCTAACATGGGATAAAATCAAATAGCCTTTATTGTAAATATGGATTTGAAAGGTTTTTACAACATAATATTGAAGGTTAGAGGGTCAATGCGTAAAAACTAGAAGATTCAGTACAGATTATTCGGAAGACAAGCAAGTAAAAAAAAAGGAAAGACAAAAAAAGTACTAGGAAGGTTTTGGGGGAGGAAGGCCGGCCAATCCAATCTATCCTCACTCCCTACTAGATCATGTAGCTAATTTAGTAATATATTAATATATTGCCAATTCCACATCACGCCATTGATAGGGAAGGAGGAACATCCAAAGAAGAAAGAAAGGATGCATTCGCAGCAGCTGCAGCAGCGGAGGAAGACGATGACGTGGAGCCGCGTGGGGAAGTCGGCCCAGTCCGTGGCGGCGCACGGCTGCCTCCTCTGCTTCACCGTCCTCCTCTCGCTCAAGATCGACGCCCGGACGACCTACTCCTGGTGGTCAGTCAGCTCTTCTTCACTTTCCTCTTTTAATCAACTTCCATGTCGATAGTCGTAGAAATTACTCCCACTAGCACACTCCCGATCGTTTCGATTATGGATAAATGGACACGATTCGACACCATTTATGGATAATTGGACACGATTCGACACCATTAATCGAGGGGTCGGTTTTCCGGCTCCAAAAAGTCTACGCGGAAACGATATAGGTAATATTACAAACAAATTAAGACCAAGAAGCAGTTTATGGTGTGAAATTTTGTCATTAGGATGCAGTCGAACCCGAGGTTTTCTTCGCGATGTTCTAGATTGACGTCCTTGGAGCGTAAGTTCCGTTCTAGACTTGTTGCTCCACATACCCCAGTGGAACAACCTAGAATCCTTCCGATAGGCGTGCCATTCCCACCAGTAGAAACAAGAGTCATATAAAAGCTGGCTGAGCATCAATTTGGTCCTCTTAAGAAAGAGTCATGTAAAAGCTAACGAACTCAAAGAAGAAATTTACTAACTGATCGGTGCAAACTTCATCCCAACAGTCTCTGATTCAGGGGGGACCTTGATATCGAGTTAGGTGTCTGGTCATCCTCAAGCTGCATTGGAATATTTCCTCGTCGAGCTCTAAATTTACGCTTCTATCGTTCCTTTTGAGCTGTTAAGAAGATGTTATCTATTGTCGATTTCACTTGTTTCACTGACAATGCAGGGTTATTTTCGCCCCCCTTTGGCTATTTCACTCCGTCGTAGCTCGTGGAAGATTTTCTCTACCAGCTCCGTCGTTGCCTCATGATCGTAATGTATGATTTATTAACTTGGTCCTTATATGTTGTTTCCCTAAGACCTTTTTTTCTTCTTCGTCATTCTTTGCTCTTTGCTGTTTAAGTGGGCTCCTTGCCATGCTGTTGTCGCGACGCCGCTGCTTGTTGCATTCGAGCTACTTCTCTGTATATACCTCGAGAGCAACAGTGGTAATATACAATTTGCACATCCTTCAATTCTCTGCAATTTAGGCTGCTCTATGTTGTGTTCCGAATACAATTCTGACTCTACATCATTTGTCTTAAATGTTTGCAGTTCTCCATCATCCTGCCGTGAACCTAAAGATTGTTTTTCTTCCACTATTAACCTTCGAAACGATCATTCTTTTTGACAATTTCAGGTGACTGCTACTGCTTCATGTAGAGATATTTTTTATGCTTATATCGATTTCTAACATGCATATAAAGTTTGGTTTGTATGCCTAATTAAGGAGATTTATAACGATTGGGCCGGGCTAAAAAAAGATAGTAATATAATGATTATTGTGATATGGGCCAGAATATGTTTTTTTCTCCCTCTCAATGTTGGCAGTAGTACCCAAAACACCAGGGGAGGGGCCAAAAATTATAACAATTGGTCCGGGCTTGGGCTTATGATTGGACAGAAAGACGACCCCTGTCTTCGCCAGTGCAGAACATATAGATTACTCTCTTGATCATATATGATATTGCTCACGTCTTATGAAGTTTAAGACGACTCTATATTTGGCTCTATATGTTCATCTGGTTCCTAAGCTCAGATGGGAAAGGTGGATGGTTTATATTATGTTGAAATCAAGTCACCAGTGATATATTTAATAATGATAAGGTGAGTTTGGTTCAGCATTTGTTTACTATGCCTCATCTCTGAAAAATAGAGGAAAAACATAACCTAGAGAGAGAGATTAGCATACAGTTACTTTAAGAGTGATAAAAAACAATGACTCAATTTTTGTCTGAAAGGAGATAGACATGAGATCAGCATGTATTAATTCTAAGGTTAAGCCAGGATAATATATGTTCAGTGAATTGGGAAGTTGCAATAGATGATCAAATAATATACTGAATGTCGATGGTAGGAATGTAGGGTGTTTTGGAACCTATATTTGAGAAACTATCGGGATTCTGAGAAGCTATATGTAAAAATCTGCCATTTGGAGGCTATATGTGAAAATCTAAAGTAATGATGAACATTGGGGAAGAAGTTAAACTTGCGGGAAAAATGTACTAGTTCACTGTTTTAGCCCAGTTTCAATAGGGACCTTCGATAAACATGCCTTAAAAACCTGGATTTGGTCCAAAACCATGATGATTCAGTCAACAACGTGAAAAAACCATGCCAACAGGCAGCAAAATAACTCAAAAAAACACTATATCATACATCCATTGTAAGACAGCATGACAAAAAGGATGTCTTGTGAAATGCCCTAACTTTCAGGTACAAGAACTAGTAGCAAAGAGAGCAATAAGTGAATAAGAGAAGCTGGAAGAAAGTTATAGTTCTGACCTTTTGGCCTCTTCAAACTCTTGTCCACTGCTGCCCCCTTGCAGATCCTAGCAATTTTATATTGGTCATTCTTTTATGAGCTCAGTCCTGGACTGGTTCAGATTTGTCAGAGTAAGTGATAAATTAATCGCAATTTTGCACCTGGAATTTTTGTCACTGGCCACCCGCCTAGTGAAATTAATCAGCCTCTCAACTGATTAGTTGTTCCTTAACCTGACCTTTTTGAACACTGGATCCCAGTGCATCTGCCAGTAGTTCCATTTAGTTCCCCTTAGGGGTAGGGAATGGGTGATGCTTTTACTCTCCGATATATAAGGTACACAAATATAAAATGACAAAAGAAGTTTGATCTACTAACATGGTAATTTCATCATGACTATATTATAAAAAAAGGATTTAAATAATCAAAGATAATTAGGAGAAAAACCTAGATGGGTCAATTTGATGGAACACATGAAATCTAAAGCCTACATATTAAAACTGGAGTAGGATTTTTTTGAATCTCTGCTGTCCTTCATCAGAGCAATAAAACTGGAGTTGTTTGGCTTTCCTAGTCACAATGATGTAGATCATGAGTTGAAAATAATTATGGGAAGCTAGAATCATAATCTTGGACATCTGCTCAATTCATTGATTTCCCATTTGAATCCTTGCAATTTGATAATGTTGGTTAACTGTAGCCTCAGGCCATTTTAATCTGTATAAATGATGTATCCAGCGTATTCTGTCCTTATACTTAGCGTTTCCCTTATTCAGAATGTGTAGGGCGTTGATGCCAGGCGATGAAGAAAGTATGAGTGATGAAGCTATATGGGAGACACTTCCTGTAAGTTTTTTAAAATTTGTGCCAGCTTTTACTTTACTCATCAGAAGGTCTTCCCTTCAAATTTATTTGTTTCTGCAAATATGTAGAAGTGCATCTTTAATTTCATGGTATAGAATCAGGAAGGATAAGTTATGCAGAACTTCTTCAAAACTGAGTTTGTGGAAGTTAATTTACATCTGGAGTAAAAAGTTGCACCTAAGATTTTCCAATTGTAGAAAGTGCTGAAAATGTTACATTTTCGAAGATTGAGTAGATTTGTCTTCCTTAGCTAACCAAATAACTAAACTTACTCACAAACCAGATTACTGGACACTTTTTCTTCTCCATGAGAAAATAAACTCCTATTCTTTTTCTTTCCATCATATCCTTGCAACACTCTATATGTTAACTTGCTTAACTGACACTTTTTTCTGTATGCACCATAGTCCTATACGAACTTCTCGAGACCGCTCCATCTTAGTCCCAAACCTGGGCCACCTTATAAAGACTTCGACCTGATTCTACACATCACCTGCCAACACAACCTAACTTGAAGCAATTAGAGCCTCTAAACAACCATAGAGATGCTAATCGTGCATGAACCATAGTGTCATTCCATGCTTAACTAGTTAACTCGTAGCCATTGGCTCTGATACCACTTGTTGGGAACGCCTTGAGATACAAAGAGGAGTTATCAATCAGACATGATATTGATTTGCCTAACTTGGCCCAACCGTCTCAAAAGGAATCCCCTTAAAAAGGAACCCCCTTATAATATTATCTATGCTTTATTCTCCACTGACTATTCAATGTTGGACTATACTCCTGTCTTACTAAAGGTTCCCGGTATCGGAATCGGTTATGGACCCCTATGAGTAGAGTATCGCTATTGTAAGTATCCCATTAGAGTTCTTGATTTCAAGAAAGCTAAATAATAATACAAATTGATTAAACACAATTTGTTGCTTGTTGTTTCTTATTAGTTTTGCATGGAGTAATGTTGATTATTAGTGATTCCTTCGCTAACAATAAAAACTCTTTTTATTTACTTAATTATAGGGTCTTAGACGAAGTCACCCACAATAGATAGTTTTGAATTGAATAGTCCTAATAAGAATGAATGTTGTGATTTATAGATATTAAACTTCAACAAAGTAAACCCATGATGGATAGTTTTCATGGAATATATATATTAAAAGTAGGAAAAGAAGATAGCTAAGAGTACAAAAAAAAACGAGCATTGATCTAGTTGATATAATTGTATTGAGAGTCTGAGACCAGAGACCAAAAGTAGTAACAAAAGCGAAGATCCTAAAGGGATGTGAAGTTAATTTACTAGTTATTTAATTAGAATAACTAGGCTATTTTGATTTAGAAACAGAGTTAGATCGCGTTTTTAACTTGAAATTTAGGAAAAACTTATGTTATTGATATGAATAAATATTGAGTAGCCTTGGTATATTTATAGTCATGACATCCTCATTTATTCTAGACTATGTAGGACTAAAGTGAGGTACACAAGAATAGCTAACTGACACTCCCACGCAAGGTGGTGCATAGATATCAATAATCTCCAGCTTGGATTATAGTTGAACAAATGAAGCTCGAGGCAGAGGTTTGGTGAGGAGCTAAGTAGAAGAAGACACGTGATGTAGGTCAGTTTTCTTTTCTATTATTTTCTCTCGAATAAAGTGACAATCTATCTCGATGTGCCTAGTTTCATGAAAGATTGGGTTCTCAACAATATGGATGTTGTCTTAGTAGAGAACGGCTCGAGAAGAGGGATGACTCCACGATATGTAAGGAGGGAGTTGAGCCAAATCAACTCAGAGATATGCACCATGGCTACATATTCATTCTCAGCTCAGCAGAAAAAACGAGAAACTATATTTTGTTTCTTACTCCGCCATGTAACCAGATTGCCTTCGAAGAAGACAAAGTAACCACTAGTAGAGTAGCGACCATCAATTGATCTAGCAAAATTAATATCTATAAAGGCTGTGAGCGACAACATAGAAGGTTTGTAGAGAAAGCCTTGTCCATGAGTTCCATTTACGTAGCGTGGAATCCTTGTAACAACCTGAAGATGAGGGATCAAATGATTCTGTATATACTGACTCACCATACTCACAAAGTGGCCAATGTCTAGACGAGTGATTGTAAGATAAATATGCTTTTCAACCAGTCGTCTATAACATCCTAGGTCATATAGAGGAGGACAAATTATTATCAGAACTAAGAACCTTGATGCAACTATCAAATTGAGTAGAAATTTTAGACATAAACATATTCAGTCTCAGCTCAGCAGAAAAAACGAGAAACTATATTTTGTTTCTTACTCCGCCATGTAACCAGATTGTCTTCGAAGAAGACAAAGTAACCACTAGTAGAGTAGCGACCATCAATTGATCTAGCAAAATTAATATCTATAAAGGCTGTGAGCGACAACATAGAAGGTTTGTAGAGAAAGCCTTGTCCATGAGTTCCATTTACGTAGCGTGGAATCCTTGTAACAACCTGAAGATGAGGGATCAAATTTTAGACATAAACATATTAAAAACTGACAGAAGATCAGACCTATAATGAAGAAATATATAATCATGCCATGCGTAAGGTGGTCATCAATAAAAGTGAGAAATTATTTATACCATGCACATTCGGAAACTTAAAGAGACCTAATATGTTACTTTGAGTTAAAGAAAAATGTGAATTATGTCTTTTATTAATTGAATAAAAAAAATGAGGGATGATGCTTCCTAGAGATACATGTTTCACAACGAAATTAAAATTAAGATAAATTACGTAACATAGTGTGTAAGGAAGATAACAGAGGATTCCCTAATCTCTTATGCCACTAAATGGAAGGAACAACTACTAGCATATTGGGTAGATGATCCGTAGTAAATGTTATTCTTGCTCATGCCCCCTAACAGTCCTTTGCTTTGTCAGAAGGTCATGTATCACAAAGTGTGTTGGATAAAATGTTACTGAACAATTAGAATCGTGTGTAAACTGACGAATAGATAACAAGTTATGATGCAGCGTTGGAATGAGATTATTTTTCAATGTAAAGATGGATTAAGCAATAAATCAACAATACGAGAACCATGAATAGTAGTACTATCAGTCATAGAAATAAATTTGTTAGGACTAGAAGTGTTGGCACTCGAAAGAGACAACACTTGAAGTGTCCATGAAGAAACAAATCCAGACTTGAAGAGGATCTAGACAGATTAAAGATGGACCTAAGAAGGCCGCTACAGGCTCCCAACCTCGCCAAAATAGCTTCGTGCAAATGGCTATAAGAGCCCTTCTCTGCCCGCAGGCTTAGCCACATTGCTGGAATAATCAAAAGTCCCCGGGAGCCATCATGATTCATGATCCCTTGACTGACAGCCCTTCAGGACTTCTTATATAGACTTGTGGGCTAAACCATCATTCGCCTTGGCCTCACAAGTCGAGCCATCATTTGTCCTCATGGGCTAGCCTTTGTCGCAGGCTTAGCCACACTCATTGGCATAAAAGCATAGCCTTAGGGTTCCACCATGACCCCTAGACTGACATCTTATCAGGGCCTCATGGGCTAGACCATTATTAGCCTTAGCCTCATATGCCATCCTCGTCGTAGGCTCAACCTCACGAGAAGGTTGGATCAGTGTTGTCGAACGCTAGCCTCTCCGTAGGTACAAGCAAGAGTCTTAGGGATTCATCATGATCCCTAGACTAATATTTCGCTAGAGCTCCTTACGTAGCCTTGCTGGATATGCTATCATTTTTTCTTATCCTTGTAGGCTAGGTCATCATTGACCTTAAAAATAGCCTACAAGCTAGCCCCACTGTGGGCTTGGCCTCTCACAAGGACTATTTAGTCGCCGCACGCCACTCAACCATACTCAAGAGTGGAGTTTTAGGTTTGAGTCACAATTCCTTGATTTGATTGCCCAAGTGGGTTATCAAGTGAACTAATTCCTCCGTAGGTATCATCCTACTGTGGGCTCGACAAGTTTCATCACATGAAGCCTTGTCCTTGGTTCATTTCTATAAATAGCTCTTGTATGGGCACATTAAAGAAGAGGGCAAAACGGAAAAAGCAAAGTAGAGCAATTGAGCCTCCCTTGAGCATTAAAGAGAGAGAGAGAACCAACTTCCTCCTCCTGCGTGAGAACAAGTAAGAGATCAAAACTTTCCTTATTCATGAATGTGGTAGTCCCCGCAGACTAAACATTAAGTCTTATCGAGAACTTACTCCGTAGACTCACGAAGGGTTCGTACAACCTAGCAGTCTCTTGAGGAGTCTTTCTTGGAGATCCTATGGGCTACGAGAAATTTTGAAGCATCCGAGAGGAATACTCTTGCTAATATTTCACAGTGCAGAAGATAAAGTAGACCCTCGTCTTGCCATCTGGCCGTCAACGAACAAAGTGGTCGATGCTGACCAAACTTCCACCGACACACTTTTCCAGAACATACTCCGTAGGAAGATTCTATGGTAAACACTCATCGAGAGTGAAATCATTGTAATATTTTTACGTTAAAAACAAAGTTTTCCTATTTTTATTCTCTTTTCTAGGAACACCATAAAAGGAAACCCAAGAATGACGGATTCCCGCAACAAGAATCATGATCTAGGGCCCCTCACGAGGCATATGATTAGAGGCACATGGATTAACAACCCACAAATGAGAATGAGATAGGAGAAAGATACCTGATGGAGTGGAAAGATGGTAGGAGCTACATAGGAGGAGTCGACACAATTGCCCCATTATCAGTAGAAAAGGGCTACTAGCCACCAAGTGGTGAAGGTGGAGGATCAATAGTAGGGACAAATGTCTATTTTGCAGCAGGTGTGTCATCAGAATAACTATGCTTCTACCAAAATCGGTCCTCGTGATGATCAATACCCCCACAATAGAATCAATATAGTCCACCACGACCGCTACGTCCTCGTCCTCGTCCCCGGGTACTACAACCTCGGACAAGTGAAAGAGGATGACCATGAGTAATACCCGATCTCCAAAAAGATGAATCAAAAGTGCCACGTCCAGACTGAAACTGACCACCATGACTCCGACCACGAGCTGCAAGGACAATAACTAGGGACTCAGTAGATGCGAAGGATGGCGAAAAGGCACATGATAAACCATTTACGGAATGGTCGTCAGAGAATAAGGACTTTGCTGAGAGCGAACCAGTGAACATACGTTCTCAAATGTAGATGTTAACCGAGCCAAGAGAAGGATGCCAACAAGAGCTTCTTGTTGTTGGCGAGTGACATCGAGATTGGAAGAGATTGGTTGAAAGACATTCTACTATTGAAGAAGGCCGTTGAAAATGGCACCAAGGTCCTATAAATCATATGCTAGTATGGTTGTATTAAAGGTTTGAAATATGTCACAAAACTTCTATAGATTATCTTCAGACGAGTATAAGGACCGAAGATGCGTCCAAATTTTCTAGACAGTTTTCAGAACATAGTAGAGTTATAGCAATGTGTATCGATTGAGTTAGTCAATTAAACAATTACCTTATTGTCATTCCGAAGCCAAGAGTCGTACTTGGGATCCTTGGAGTCCAGTGGTGACTTCGTTAAGTTACGAGGGGAAATTTTGTTGTTCTAATCCCTTTCTACAATATCGGACAATTACAAGCAATTCTTTGCACTATAGAGAGATCGTGGTGAGTCATAAATCTATCGCCAAGTCAACAAAGGAGGAAGCATCATCAACATGAGGAATAAGAGCAACTTTACCATCATTATAAGCCACAATTATAAGTATGAAAAAAAAAAGTTGTTTAACCCCAAACAGGAAAGCAAGATACTGAAAACTTCATATCGCAGAGATGAAGTAGATCATCTTTAAGAGAACCAAGAGGAATGTCGCGAGCGATCGCCAAAGGAGATCATTAATACGGCGACAAAAGAGGGTGATGATCCATCACTGGCAGACACATGCGATAGGTAGGGGTGGGTCTCGGTGGTAAAGGGGCAGGCGAGGGAGATCTGGTGCGTTGGAGAGGGGCGGATGCAGGTAGGGTGGCAGAGGTAGGTGGAGGAGGGAGGCCAGTAGAGGGAGGAAGGCCGAGGCAAGTGTAGGATGGGGTGGCTAAGGTTCAGGTTTTGGTGGAGAAAGAGGAAGCCTTAATTTTTAGTTGGGGTCCTTCCTAAATTTTCATAGCTCTGATACCATGAAATTTAGAGAACTTATTTTATTGATATGAATAAATTATGAGTAGCATTGGTAATTGATACATATAAAGGAGCAAGTCATGACATTCTCCTTTAGTCTAGGCGATGAGGAACAAAAGTGAGATATACTCTTTTAGTCTAGGCAACGTGAGACTAAAATGAGGTATACAAGAATAGCCAACTGATTCCATCATCATTTGTCATAATTGCAACCTGTGTACTGAATATTAGTCCTTCCATTTGGTTTAAACCCTTAAACTTTATAACCTCATCCTGCTATCCCAATCTAATGTCAACCTCTGCTTATCCCATCAGGCAGTGATAACTCTGAATTAAACACCATGCTTTAAAACCATATATATTCAGAAATTAGGAAATCCGACTCAAGCAGTTTTACCTCAAATGATGTAGCTTTGAAGGATTTCGTGATCTTTAGTCCTTGCATGTCTTGCGTTGTTCAGATGTCGCCACATAAAGGAAAATGTTGTTCTTGATTATTGTAATCATTCATTTATTCGATTTATGCAGAATTAGTATATTTCTGAAATTGGTTTCTTCAAACCGTATATGGTATCTGTCCTCTCTACAATAGATCTGTAATAGAATTGAAGTTCCTATATTGCTCATTTTATAATTATGTAATTATGTTCTGGATAATAAGATGGATAGCCAATGTCTTTGCTTTTGGTTTCTACTATGAACATGCAAAAGTTCAAGTTAAGGATTTTTCTGCTTCAGACGTGTTTACTTTGTCTTACTCTTCGTTCATATGCTTTTTGTAGTTATTCATTCTAAAACATTTATATGTCTTTGCTCATGGACCATGACCATTACCATGCAAATTTTATCATTGAAGTTTTCTATTCTTTGGATGTCTTTTGGTTGTCTTTATGTTTGTTTGTCTACTTCTTGTAGTTATTTATTCTGAATCATTATCTGCATGTTTGTAGCACTTTTGGGTCGGCATCTCTATGATATTTCTTGTAGCGGCTACAACGTTCACACTTCTTAAGCTATGTGGTAAAGTATCTTGTATTTTTCAACCTTGATAAGTTTTTACTTCTATGTACCAATGACTTATTTTATTGTTGATAACATTTCAATGTGTAGTTTTGACCAAGGTTTTAAGTTTACATTGTATCAGTTCCTATCGGGTTTGTACTTCCTGATCGGAAACTCAGCCTAAAACTCGATAGTGGCCCATACTTGACCAACACTCAGTAGGAAAACATCAATGTCATAAAAACTAGGCGGTTCTTGTTTCCAAGGGTTATCATTGTGTCACATCTGCTTGTGTATTTCAAGTTTTCTACGTATAAAAGGAACTAAGAAGTTTTTTATTTGTTGGATAGGATTATATATACTTACATAAATTTGAAATAAATTTATATCACTTAAATATTAAATATGTAATCTTTAGTTGAATGTAAACTTACATAAAAGTATATATGTTAGATTAATGCTATATAAATGTTTGTTTCTTAGTTATAGGTGAAAATTACTTGAATAAACTTGTAAGTAGTGTTTAGTATTAATAAATCATCAAGTTATTTAATTATATTATTAACTGCATTATAATCATCAAATTCGAAGATAGAATGGATTAAGCAATGCTGTTATATGTAGAGATGCAAGTGTGCTATGTCGCTGCATGATACGGCTAGAGATGTGCCGTGTAGGCATGTGGGAACGTCACATGCCATATCTGGCATGGCGCGATGAGAGCCTTGTGCTCATGCTGACACCCTTTTTCTTCTTCGTGTGCCGTGTCCGACACGACCCGGGAAATTCCATGTGTAGTGTGGTGCCCGGTTAGCAGGCACGCACACCAACACGATTTGGCACGTGGTTAGGCAACAACCAAGCACAACACGACACACTTTTTACTTTTTATGGTTGTCAATGAAGATTACATGTTTTACCCACTTTTGTCGTAATTAAAACATTGGGGGGTAATTTGGGTCTTTTTTTAGTTAATCTAACAACATTACAATAGTCTATTGGGTTGATTATAATGAGTTTGACCAAAAGGACCCCAAACTAGTTGTTATATGTTTGTTGGGGGGGGGGGGGGGACATTTTGGTCATTTTTGTTAAAATGACCAAAATAACCTCCCAACAACCATATAATGGCTAGTTTTTTTTGGGTTCGGTTCGGGGTAGTTTGGTCATTGTTACTTGGCATGAATCTGTAAATAGGGTTCAAACCCTCTAATTCTCAACACACCTTTTTGTCCAATCTCGGTAGTATTTGTAGAATATTTTGGAGTAATTGTTATATTTTTTATTGATAATCTCTTGGCTATTTATAGCCTTACAACCCTTCATCTTACATTAATACCCCATTAAAACCCCCTGTAGAATATTCTAATATCCCAACAAATATACCAAGAATATTCTAATATACCAACAAATATACCAAGAATATTGTAATATACCAACACTCCTCTTCAAGATGGACGAAAGATATTCACTAAGCCCATCTTATCTTATCCTCTAATAATATCTGCAAAGCTAAGTCCCTTGGTCATATTGTCTGCTACCTGCTCCTTGGTTGGAACATGACCTAGCTCAAGTAGTCCACGGTCCAACTTCTCCTTGATGAAGAACCTATCGATCTCGATGTGTTTGGTCCTGTCATGCTGCACTAGATTGTTGGCGATACTGATGGCTGACTGGTTGTCACACCACAGCTTCATCTTGGCTCCTTGATCTAGCTTCAGCTCCACCAGCATACTCTTCAGCCATAGCAGCTTTGTAACTCCCAAGGTCATAGCTCTGTACTCCGTTTCAGCTGTCGATCTGGCCACCACCGACTGCTTCTTACTCCTCCAGAGACCAAGTTGCCTCCTACAAATATGCAATAGCCGAGGTAGACCTCATGTCATCAGTACAGCTAGCCCAGTCAGAGTCACAGTAGCCTTCGATGCTCAAGTGATCATTCTTCCTGAATATCAACCCCTTTCCGGGGGCACCCTTCAAGTTTCTCAGAATCTGGTATACTGCGTCCATATGACCCTTCCTTGGGTCATGCATGTAGCAGCTTACCACACTCACTACAAAGCAGATATCAGGACGTGTGTGGCTCAAATAGATCAACTTGTCCACCAGTCTCTGGTATCTGTTTCGATCAACTGGTTCTCCAGCCTCAGCACACAGCTTGAACCCCTGGTTGATCTGCGTCGCTGCAGGTCTGCATTCCAACACCCCTGTCTCTGTGAGAAGGTCCAGCGCATACTTCCTCTGAGAAAGAACAATCTCCTCTGCTTCTCGAGCAATCTCAATCCCAAGGAACCGAAGAAGGCCAAGGTCCTTCACCTCGAACTCCTTGCCAAGCTTCCCCTTGAGTCGGGTAATCTCCTGCTCATCATCTCCTGTATTAATCATATCGTCCACATACAACGCAAGCATGGTGATGTGGCCTCCACTCCGACGGAAGAACACAGTATGATCAACATTGATCTGCTGATATCCCATCCCTATCATCGCTCTCCTGAATCTGTCAAACCACGCTCGAGAAGACTGCTTCAGTCCATAGAGGGACTTCTTCAACCTGCAGACCTTGCCCACTGTCTTATCGATACAAAATTCTGGTGGTATCTCCATGTACACTTCCTCCACTATCCCCATGAAGAAACACATTATTCACATCCAGTTGGTGTAGCATCCATCCACCATTCGCTGTCAAAGAAATCAGGATCCTGACGGTACTCATCTTCGCCACTGGTGCAAATGTCTCATCATAGTCAATGTCGTACGTCTGATTGTATCCTTTTGTCACCAGTCGAGCCTTGTAGCACTCTACTTTTCCATCTGGATTTTGCTTCACAGTAAAGACCCACTTGCATCCGATTGCCCTCTTTTCCTCTGGCAATTTTACTAGTTCCCAAGTGTGGTTCTTCTCAAGAGCGTCTAACTCCTCGTGCATCGCCGCTTTCCACTTTGGATCGTTCTTGGAAAGCTGCCAATTGTTAGGTACAGTAATACTATCCAAAGATGCAATGAATGCTCCATGAGAAGAAGAAATATTATATGAAACAAACTGAGCAAGGTCCCAACCATATCTATCAGGAGGATTTTTCGCATTGCTGTGAGTGGTCCTCCGTACTGATAATGGTGTGGGAGTAGGAAGAATGATATCACCTGAAGGAGAATCTGGTGGTGGTGTAGGTGTCTCAGGAGTTGAGACGGACGCAGGCAAGGGACTTGGCACAGGCACTATAGGTACTGGTCCTGCAGTTTGCTTCCCTTTTCTGATGTAGGTAAGTAACTCCCCCTGAGCCGTGGGCCTAACATCTCTCATCGCCTCCCCCTGTTTGTCTTCACTCTCCTGCTCCTCCTCAAACGTTCCTCCATGCCATACTCCTAAATCGGTCACCACACTCTCACCAATCTCCCTCTCTTGCCTCATACTCTCAGTATCAGGTGAGTTGCTCATGGATGAGGTTCCCTCCTGACGGTAGTATGGCTCAAACTTCCTGAAGTGAACATCCATGCTCACAAACTTTTTCTCTACTGGGCTCTAGCACACGTAACCCTTCCGAGTCGCCGAATAGCCTACGAATACACACTTGACTGCTCTGGGGTCAAGTTTTTCAACAGACGGTCTGTTGTCCTTCACAAAACATACGCAGCAAAACACCTTCGGTGGGAGTATTCTACTATTATTTTCTTGCAATATCTCACATGGAGACTTCCATCCCAATACCTTCAAGGGCATCCTGTTGATCAATCGAGTTGCTGTCAACACTGCATGCCCCCACAGACTCTGTGGGACATTTATGGCGATCATCATGCTCCTTACCACCTCCAGAAGGTGTTTGTTCTTCCTTTCTGCCACTCCATTCTGTGCTGGTGTGTATGCATAGGTGGTCTGATGTTGTATCCCTTGGGCTGGCAGGTATTCCTCAAGTGCTTTGTTGGTATAATCTGTTCCATGTCAGACCTTAGTACCTTCACCACTGCTCTGTACTGAGTCTGGACATGTTTATGAAAGTCCCGAAAATAGGCAAATACCTCACTCTTATTCTTCATCAAATACAGCCAGGTGACACGAGAGGAACAATCAATAAAATAGATGAAATACTTGTAACCATTCATAGTAGTTGTGGCGCACGGCCCCCAGACATCAGAATGTATAATATCAAAAACAGAAGAGCTCCTATGGCCCGCACCAACATATGAGCTCCTAGTAAGTTTGCCTAAATCACATGCATCACATACTAGTTTCTTCTTATTTGCCTTCTCATAAATAGATGGATACAACCTACTCAAAATACCAAAAGAGGAGTGTCCCAACCGTCTGTGATGGAGTATCAGTGTATCATCGGCACTCATCTTTGGTCCTCCCATTCCTGTCCTTTCTGCCACAGACACTAATGCCGCCAATGCCGAATCCAGTCCTTCCTGATCCAGGTACCATTGTCCATCATGCCAAGTGCCAGTCCCAAGTCTTCGTCCCGTCTCCTTCTCCTGGAAGATCACCTTAGGAATATCAAAAGAGACAATGCATTTTAGTTGGAGGATTATAGAACTAATGGACCAAAGACTGACTGGAAAAGAAGGAGCATGTAAAACATTGGATAATCTTACTGAACCTGTACAATCGACAGTACCCTTACCGACCACTGGCTGGAAAGTACCATCGGCTGTTTGAATGTTGTCTGCAGATGCTAGGTGAGTGTAGGGAGAGAACTCACTAGCATTCCCTGTCACGTGTCGAGACGCACCCGAATCGACAATCCAGTCTGACGATCTAAGGGAAGACATAGATTCAAGGGCGAGTGAGTCATGAGTACCTTCCGATGGATGGACATACATGGCAGCGTTGCCTCTGGCGTAGACTGAGGTGGACGCCTCCTCAGTCCCACTACTGTTGTCTTCATCGCTTGACGCTCTCTGCTTTCTCCTGAGTACTTCCAGCATGCTCAGTAGTGCCTGATCCTCCTCAGTATAGGCACCATTAGCTTTCTCCTCACCTTCTGCTACCAGCAGGTTCGTCCGATAACCTCCTCGACCACTTCATCGACCCCCACGACCACGCCCACGTCCTCCAAACTGTCCACGTCCGCCACTTGAATCTCCCTCCTTGGGTGGTTTGGTGCAAGTATACCTCAGATGGTCCACCTCTCCGCAGTTGTAACACTGCCGGGGGTCTCCCTTAGGTCCTGTGCCGCCTGAATTGGCAACCGCCAGTGCTGTCTTCACTTCAGGAGGACCACCTGTTCCTGCATGTAGATACGAGTCTCCTCCTGGATCATGGCCGAGATAGCCTCCTCATGTGTAGGAATCTTCGGTTGGGCTAGAAGTAGTGCCGTCCTCTGAGCAAACACTGCAGCCAGCCTCTTAAGAAATTTTATCGTCCTCTCCTGCAGACATATCCGTCTCTTCTTACACTTCGGGTTCTCGCAGCTCGTCCGATATGAGAAGTGATCATAATCTAACCACAGACGCTCCAACTCCGTGGCATACTCCTGTACCGTCTTCTCTCCATGTACGGTGTCGTCGATCTCCCCCTTGATCTGGAAAACTTTCAAGTTATTCCCCACACCATTGTAGGTTTTTCTCAACTTCTCCCACACGTCTTTCACCATCTCAAGGCCATCTACTGTGGCGGCGATCGACTGGACTAAAGAATTGAGGAGCCAAATGTATACCACCAAATGAGTGGACTTTCACTCGTCGCGTCCTGCCGAGCCCTCATCCGACTCTGTCTTCCCTCATGACAAGAAACCCTTCAGGTTCTTCCTTGCGAGGGTTCTCCACACCCGTCGTGACCAACTCAGGTAGGTGGCCGGTCCATCAAGCTTCAGATCGATGGATGAAAGCTCCAACTTCGCCAATGTTCGTGCCGCGCTCTCACCAGCCGACAGTTTCATTAGCTTCATCAATGTTGTGACCTCCGCAGAGTCCAACTTCTTGATGATCTCCTCCATCGATCCTCCTCTTCTCCGATTACCTCACACCCGTCCCACGATTCACGTTCGTCCTCTTCGTCCTCTCCTAGACCCGATCATGTCTCTCCCCCATCAGATCTAGGCCTTCGATGTCAACGTTTGGAACGACCTGCGGGAGATGCCAGGAACCGCGGCAGAAGGCTCCGGGAGAGTTAAGGCTTCGCGGTGGTGGTGGCGGGCGAGCGGCAGCGGCGGGCGGCGCGGCAGCGGTGGTGGCGGACGGTGTGGCAACGGTGGCGGCGGGCGGCGTGGCAGCGGTGGCGGCTAGGGTTTGGGAGGCGGTTGTAACGCCCCGCAACCGCTCGGAGCGTTACGCTGAGTCGGACTGAATAAATCAAATGCTGGTTACATTTGAAATGTCGGATTTCGGGAAGAAGGATTAATCGAGTTGGTTTCAATGTGCAGATGGCTAGCGGGATCAATGGAAATCAGGTGTTCGTTCAGAACAGTACTGAATAGCTGGATGGAAACGATAATGCCGTCTTCCTTAGTCCGATCGGTCGGATGATTTGGAGAGCACGGCCTGCTCGCACGGTCATACCAGTTGAGTAGATCGTGCTTGCATCGGACCACGGGTTCAAGGGATTGGCCGTATCGGCAGGACAAGATGCCTAACGGATTCAAACAATGTGAGTGGGCTCTTTCCCTTCTCCTCTACTCCTTCATGCCTAATAATATGGAAAACACGTAATGGCTTGAACACTTGGGCTGAAACATTGGGAATCACTACACTGAGGCGTGCATAGAGTGTACGCCATTGGCTTGGTAGGATTGTGGCTTGATTTGGTTTGCGCGTTGGATAGTTGGAGCTAGAGTTGGAATATTATATTTGAGGCAGTTGGTTGGATAATTGGGATTATGCTTGGACAGTTGGAATGATGCATTGAGAGATTGGGAACATTGAGATTTGGGCGAGCGAGCGTGCATCTGTGCGTGGGTATCACTTGGTCGCTTTGTCTTGCAAAACGAGCAGTTGTGGTTCGAAACCGAACAACTGCATCGGCGAGGGTGTTGTGCCGCTTGATGGGGCATCGTGCCACGAATGGGGCATTGTGCCACTGAAACGGCATTGTGCCATGGGTTAGCTTTGAGCATGGGTGTTGTACCAATGGAAACATTGTTGAGAAGAGGCATTGTGCCTATGGAATACTTGGAAGAACATGTTGGAAGAATGGTTATGGATACTTCGGTTGGGCTTATCGATGGAACGAGTCTAGGATCGCTTGGTGGGGCGAGAATGTTCGATCCTCTCGTCATACCTACGTGTGTCTGCATGTCACGGACAACTTGTGCAAAGGTTTGGCACTTTCCCCGAAACGGTTTTTATCCGGGGCACTGGAGCCGTTTCGATCCGGAGGGAAACATTTGATTCGCGTTCAGTCGCGATGCATTGCGGGACCTCCAGCGGGGCTTGCTACCCGGGCTGATAGGGCGCGCCGTAATGCTTGAGATATGTCCTGTATGGCTCTGCCAGTGACTTCATATAGATAAGAGTTGGCTTGCTTTTCTTTTGTTGGTTTGGCTTTCGTGTAGGCACGGCCACCTTGCCTTGGCAAGAGTGTGCACTCGAGATTGGGATATAAACTGTTGGTTGAGGATGGATATTGAGGCGAGACTGATGGTTCGATATGTTATCGTGCAAGCGATGACATTGAGTTAGACGGGTCGGATATATATAAACTGCTTGTCGTTTGGTTTGAGAATGAATGCTTGCATGCTTAAACTGCTTTACTGTTTTCCTTAACATGTCATCCCTATGCCATGAAATGAATCTAGGATTCAACTAGAAAGATCACCATATAACTGTTTGCATTCACTACTTTACTTAGTGTCGGCTTAGACGAATGGGTTACCCCGCTCACCAGTGCGGTTGTGTACTGACCCACGTTTGTGGGCAATATTTCAGGTACACAGACGTAGTGGCGCTGCTTGGATATACGGGACAAGATGTATGAACTGTAAGTACCTTTGTGGGCTAGAGAAAGAGCAAGAGTTATTTCATCGTCTCCGTGACATCGCCTTTGTGGCATTGACTCGGGGCATCTCATTTGGACCCTATCGTGAGCTTCGCTGCGTATACTCTGATGTGTGCTTGGTACACAATTGGCTTCTGCTGTAACTTGGTTATTTCGATGATAACTTTCGTGTTTAACAACATCGCCTTGTACGAGCGCAACTCCAGGCTCGTACGGCATCACGTCCCGAATAGAACGATTGTCCCGCGGGAGAGCTGCAACGTGGTGATTTCACGTTCAGCGGGGACTATCGGGCTTGCGGGAGTTCGAGGGCGTGACAGATTGGTATCAGAGCGCCCGGTTCATTTCTTCGGACTTGGTCCTTCGTTTCATCACAAACTCAAAAATCGCTTTCGTGTGTCGTTAGCTCTTGACTCTACTCGGTGCCGCATCGGATGTTTCATACAATAAGTCTAATTATTGCTGGTTTTGGCTGCATTTTAATTCTTGGTTGGGTTGCCTTGGTTGGTTTTCGTAGGATCGCTTAGCCTCGTTAGGCGTTGTTGCATTCGTGCAGCAAGTTGGTTGGCGTTGTTGCATTTGTGCAACAAGTGTGGGCTTTCGTTGGGTTGGCTTGGCTTATCATTTGGGAGATTCTGATTTCCTCAATGGATCAGTTGGTTGGCTAACGAGATTTGGTTATGCAGCATGTTTTGGGTAGAAACATTCGAAGAGAATAGATCATTGCACGAGTTGCTCGTCAAGCGATTGTGTTGGATAGAAGTTGGAATTTTGGCTGTGGCGCATCGGTTAAGCAGGTTTGAGTTTGGCTCGGGAATATATGGATAAGTTGGTACGAGTTGCTCGTACAACAAAAGTGTGAAACCGTCGGGTATTGGGTTGGACTATTTGGAAGACAATTATTGCACGATTGCTCGTGTTGAGAAGGTATCAGACGGGTTGAAGAAACAGTTGGATAATTCAAGCGTTGCCTGAGTTTTGTGTCAGACTCGAATTGGGAAAGGCATGATTACGCATAAGGGATGGTTCGAACGGATCTTGGATCTGTGAAGGAAATTGTAATGCGAGTAGCGACTTGATTCGGAGTGGTACATGGGATACCACATTTTGAGCAAGGCATTGGAAACAATTTTTGTTGGACATTCAATGGAAATTTCCTGAACGGACTCGTGAAACGAGAATACAAGCTGGTGAGTGAAAGTCGGTATAGTGGGAAGAATGAAAATGGAGCAAACGAATATTGAGTTGAGCATATCGTGAACGGACTGGTGCAAATGGAAAGCATCGTTGGGCTTAAGAGATGGATCGAATCGGAACGAACATTTGGGTTACGCTTGAGCAAAGCGATGGGATTATCGGAATGATAGCGAGCACGGACTATGATTTTGGGCAACGCATTTGAGCTGTTGGTTGAGCAACGAAACACGAACTTGGCTTGGAGGGACAATGCGATTGATTCACACAAACTTGAAGGATTTTGGATATTGTTGCTCGAGAAGTTGAATCAGGTTTAGCGGAAATGAAATTTTGGGCAAGATGGTGCAACGATGATAGACGGATTCTCTGGAAAGACGTGGACGGATTGTGGCCACAACGGAAGGCAAAGATATTGGCGGACAGACTTTTGAAGATAGCTAAATGTGGGAGCAACGTCGGAATAAATCACTGTGCTGCTCGAGTAAGTTGGAAGTGCAAGGTGGGACGTGGCAAACAGATGTGAATTTGAGCAAGTCTCGAACTTTGAGAATCATTGCAGTTTGTAGTGCGAGAATCGAACATGCAATTCGGAAATTTGATGGATTCAGGGCAGAACGACGGATTGATGGTAGACGGTTTCAACGAACACATTGCTCGGATTCGGGAGTTCGCTCGGATGGGATGGTTGGAATTTTGATTCGGATTTGCAGATGAGATATAGCATGGTTTATAGTAACTGTCCATCGTGATGATTACAATTATCGAGCGTAGCTTCGGGACAGCTGACCCTAAGCGACATTGCCCGTCGAATCGGATATGAATATGGTAGACCCATAGAACGACCCTTGAGGCGGCGTATTTGGGAATGCATCGAGGGCAGATGTGAGCAATAATTTTTGGCTTATTGACTGAGTGTTGGATTTGAGAGATCCTTGGGGGATAGCCTTCAGCTGAAGATGCAGCCGGAAGATCGAAGCGATGGTGGAAGTAGCCTAGTCAACTGATGAGATTCAGAGTCACAGATTTTTGTAGATGGCATCGCCTCTGACTCATCGTGCTCTGGAAGGGAATAGCATTTATATGAATGGACGACTGTGGCGGCTCGTTCAAATCAAATCTTTGCGAATACTGGAAGGGACAGATGTGCCTCAGATTTACAAGATGTCTCGGAACTTAGTCTGGGAAACGTGCTCGTTCGGAAGGCAAATGTGATATTCTATGCTTCGAGGCAGTGGAAGCAGCGCGAAGAACTATTCCATGCGCAACCTAAGAATTGTGGCGAGTGTGTCCACGTTGAAATCGTGGCGACACAATCCCTTTGGCGTGGCGGCGAGATCTTCGTGGATCACACGAACCTCAATATAGATGTTCACCCTGTGAGATTTTGAGATGGCAAGAAATGTGTTGGACTGAACTGAT
This sequence comes from Iris macrosiphon, assembly GCA_036927795.1. Classification (NCBI taxonomy): domain Eukaryota; kingdom Viridiplantae; phylum Streptophyta; class Magnoliopsida; order Asparagales; family Iridaceae; genus Iris; species Iris macrosiphon. The sequence goes on along the minus strand of JAYESA010000015.1, from coordinate 20,875,268 downwards.
CTAAGCAAAGTTGATATTTGGGTAAGTCGCATAGCTGGGGTAGATCAGTTGAGATGATCGTTTGGTGCATGAGAAATATTTCGAGATATTGCTAGTACTGATTTTCAGAAATAGTTGGATGGATTGAGTTGGAACACGAACTGATTGAGTCGGTGGAAAATCTGCATAATTGAGAATAGTTCTCAAGTGAATGTGTTGGAATGGGAATTGTGATTTGGTTCAATTGGGAGCAAAGCAAATGGACGTCTCGAACATAAAGATACCCTTGTAACTTGTTCAAATTTGCTATCGCAAAGCTCGGCTGAAATGCATGTATTTTAGGGACGCCTTAAATACGTGTACGATCCAAAACTAAGCGATACGAGAAAT